>CM041793.1:25024423-25624423 GCA_023376895.1 Aspiorhynchus laticeps | reverse complement strand
AAGTGTAAAAAAAATATATAATAATAATAAAAACTAACACTAGCTTATCTATTCCTTTTGTATTCTATTTCTTTTCTTTTTATTTATTATACAATTAACAAAAGCAAAAAAGGCCTCTAACACTAGCTTGCTCTATTCTTTTTCTATTCTATCTGTTTTCTTTTTATTATATAATTTTAAAAAAACCTTGCTACGTGGACTGCATTAAGCTAACTGAGACTTGTTATAGCACTTGCATATCATTGCTCTTTTGTTGATTTTGACTGCTTCCATTGTCCTCATTTGTAAGTCGCTTTGGATAAAAACGTCTGCTAAATGACTAAATGTAAATGCTTACTTTTATTTTTGCACACTCGCAATAAAAAGAACATTTATGTTTTTGTAATTAAGCAAACAAACAGGATGGTTTCCTTTCCGTGAACTTGTTTGCCGATTGTCGCGCCTCACATCTGTTTTATATCTGTCAATTATTTATGTCAGATATATTTAGCATATTTATACCTTTTCTATAGATTAAATTTGTATTTTATTTTTATGGAAACACATTTTGTTATTTTTAATGTAACTTAGGCTAGGCCTATACATTTCCTTAAATCATCAAAACCTAGGCTGTACAGTTAGGTCTATGCAGAAACTTGTGAACGATGCTCTTATAGCTGTGGGTTCCACTAGGGGTGGAACTGTTTGTGGAAAAACATCGAACCGTACGGTTCTCCACACACGGTTCGGTTCAACTTAAATATGACAACGCATCTGCAATATGGTTTGTTATAAATAACACGTAAAAAACAAAACAGGGTTCGGCTAATGTATGCTTATGTTGATGGATGCGCATTCTGGCTTCCCATTACATTACAACAACAGCGATGAAAAAAAAAAAAAGTGGACAAACCATTCACTCTTGTTCAATGCGAGTGCCGTATGCTGTAATATGAGCATTTATTCCTAAACTCATGTAAGCTTTGCCAGTTTAAACATTTAAGAGCCAGAGGACGCGAGATCGCGCTCGCAGTGAGAAGATTTGTGTGTGCGCTCATCAGAAGCGCGCAAACCCGAGCCTCAGAACACGTGCAAATATTAAGCTCTCTCTGAAGTATTGTGTTTGAATGGACAAATTCACACAAAAAATATGGCAAAAGGCCCGTCTTGGTTAGTATCCTATAGCAGCACTTTCTTAATATTAATCAAACCGCAACAACAAAGAAATTACTCACTGCTCTTGATTGAATCGCTTTTTTAACTTTAATAAAGATTCATCTTTAATTTATACAGTCAAATATGCAATGCTATTTTTCATTTGATTACTTTATTCAATTTCTGTACCTAAAAACTAATGCTAGACCTACCTAAAAAGAAAACTGAAAAAAACTGTTTATTTTATTTGTATCTTTACTCTATTGTATTTATTTGTGCTGTTGCTTGTAGTTAGATGGATTATTCTTATTTTCTTTATTTTTATTTGACAGTATAGTTTTTCCCTAAACTTACCGAACCGTACCGAAACAGTGACTCTAAAACTTGATACAAACCGAACAGTGAAATTGTTGAACCGTTCCACCCCTAGGTGCACAGTACACAGGAAAAAAAAAATCTACTATGCTCGGTTTCTTTTAATTTATTTTCAAAAGAGAGTAGTACAGTAGTAATACTAAATATTATATTACATTATATATATAATCAGCAGTATATATATATACATACAAGGAATAAATTCTTGAAATATATTTGATTTAGTTAACAGATAAACAAGGGGAAAACAACAGTGTGACACATAACATAGCCTATATATGCTGAGTTTCAGTTCATTTTTGTGACGGGCTTAATTTGTTCACAGAAAGGCAACTCAAATGGCAGAAAGCAACATCCTATTTGTTTTCTTTATTTATAAAAGCACAATGTTTTGTTTTCATTGTGAGTGTACACAAATAAAAGCAGACCTTTATACAGTGATGCATTATTAAGACGATAAGTGTTTAAAGTTGATTCTGCTGGTATAAGGAAACAGTTGAAGTGATCGTGTCACACGCGCACACACACAAAACACATCAGTTTCAGCATTGCTAAAGTTGGTTCTTTATCAAAATAAAATACAAACATCAGTGCACCCGCCTCTGTGTCACCGTTGGAACGCGACTGCAGTACAAAGCCTATAATTTACATAATAAATAATAGTTTAGCATTCAGATACGTTACATCGCAAATATGGAAATATTATGGAATATTTGGATTTGTGCCGAGTGAGAGAGGTAGGATACACGAGAACAAAGCTCGATTTCGCAAACAGTTGAGTGCACAAGCCTTTAAAATAAACTCCTTTGTCAGTCTATGTGAGAGACACATTCAGAATCAGCACATGGTCACTGTCTAGGGGGCTTTGTTTTCAAGTGCGCCACTCGTGGCATTCGCTGTTCTTCTGCTGGCGGTTATCAAACAGCGTTGCATTACTGCAGGCGCCCCCTTCTGGATTGGGGGTGAATTGCCTGTATTCATTGTAAGGCCTCATGCACCGAACCGAGATGCCCGTACCATGACGGTTCGGTACGAATACATGTATTGTGCCACCCCTAATATATATATATATATATATATATTTTTAAAGAGTTCTGAATATTATCTATGCAGCAACAGTTTAGAGTGACCACCGCATCACATCTACTCATGCAGTGTATGCCAACAGGGGTGCAAACTTGTCACCTTTCAGCGAAATTCACCGTTTTCACCTTGAAATAGGTCATTCACGTGAATCGTGTAGATCTGTAAAAAAAAAAAATTGAGGGGGGGGATCTGCGAGTCATCTGTGTCACGTCACCTGCAGCGTTTTTTTCCCCTGTTGGTAACGGCAGGAATGGACCCGCCCTACTCTGTCTCTGATTGGCTTACCTTGGGGTCGAAGCCCGCACCGGTGCGGGTTGTCTCGTAATTTCTTTATGACCGCGAAAATAACTAAAAATACTAAAAATGTCAGTTTTGATCGTACAGATAAGAATAAGGTATCATTTGAAACTGCAAAGGGTCTACTTTTATTTCTGTATAGTCATAATAACAACGAAATAATGTGCTTTTCTAAAATTAATAAAATAAACAGGGTACGTTCTCTGCCGGCTCTGTCTCTGTCACCTTTCTTCACAGACATGTAAATAAAACAACCTGAATCTCCTACTCGCCTCAAATACATGAGAAATATATGTATAGGAAGCTTAAAATGTCTACTTTTAAATGAAGTAAGTCACGTCCAAAACAAATATTCTATGTTAAAGTAATCCGGATGAAACCGACGTGATGTCCAGTTTTCCCGTCTCAACTCATTATCGGACTTCTCTCTATTTTTAAAGATCATTTTATCTGTCGCTCAGTGGCGAGTAATAACTACAGCAGCTTTGAACTTCAGTTGTTTGTTTTGGAACTTGGCGATCCGCTTTTGATAGCGGTAATTTATCGACCGCCAAAATTTAATACAAACTCTTTTTTATCAATTTTTCATGAAGTGATGCCATCTATTGTCGATTTTTCCTGTGATGCTACTGTTGAGGAACTCCTCTCCAGGTTTAATTCCACCTGTTCAAACGTTTTAAATGCTGTGGCTCCTTTTAGGACTTTTCAGTTTAAAACTCATTCTGAACCCTGGATTGATGATTCCATTCGTTCTCTTAGACGATGTTATAGAAGAGCGGAACGGAAGTGGAAAAAGGACAGGCTTCATGTTTCTTTTGAGATTTTAAAGGACACTCTATTTAAATATCAGAAAGCAGTGAAAAAAGCAAAATGTCGACATTTGTAAGATATTATCAATAAGAACTGCTCTAGTCCAAAGACTCTCTTCAATATTATTAATGCTACTCTCAATCCTTCGGCCGGTCTAGTTCCTGGGGTTTCTTCTCCATCATGTGAAGAATTTTTATTATTTTTTGATAGGAAAATTAGGGATCTCCGGCTGGGGATAACTCCCTCATTTTTTAATCCGTCAAACCCCTTTATCTCTACTACCTTTTTTAGTCAGTTTGAACTAGTCTCACTTTCAGATTTGCTGGAAATAGTTGAGCAGCTTAAACCTTCGGGGTCGTCTTTGGATATTATTCCCCCTTTTTTATTTAAGCAAATTTTTACTGATGTTGCCACATATCTCTTGATTATAATTAATCGCAGTTTAGAATCTGGCATTATGCCTGATTGCTTAAAGCATGCAGTAGTTTATCCATTGCTCAAAAACTGAATCTGGACTCATCAGTTTTAACAAATTTTAGGCCTATTTCTAATTTGCCTTTCATTTCCAAGATTCTGGAAAAAAAATGTGTTTTCACAGCTACAAAGTTTTTTAGCTGATAACTTAATGTTTGAAACATTTCAGTCAGGTTTTCGTAAATGCCATTCCACTGAGACTGCGGTTTTGAAGGTTCTTAATGATATTTTAATATCATGTGATTCTAGAGATTTTGCAGTTCTTGTGCTCTTAGATTTGACGGCCGCTTTCGATACAATTGACCATGCTATTCTTATTGATCGATTAGAACATTGCATTGGTTTAAGAGGTATAGCTCTAGATTGGTTTAAATCGTATTTTGCAAATAGGAGTTTTTCTGTCAAGATGGGTGAACATTACTCGAGAAATGCTTCTTTGCCTTGTGGGGTTCCCCAGGGTTCCATTCTGGCTCCTCTGGTTTTTTTCTCTTTATATGCTCCCAATTGGCTCGATTTTTTAGAAAACATGGATTATCATTTCACTGCTATGCGGATGACACTCAGGTTTATTTGCCTGTTAAACGGAATTCTGTGGGTTTTGAGTCTCTTATGGCATGTTTGGCGGAAGTGAAGGCTTGGATTTCATTACATTTTTTAATGAAAAGAAAACTGAAATTATTGGTTTTAGCCCATCTGAATCTTTAGATTCCCCAAAATTGGATTTGGGTGAGATGTCTCCATGTCTGAAACCATGGGTAAAAAACCTGGGTTTCATTTTTGATGATGGCTTAAAGTTTGACCGTCAAATAAATTCAGTAGTCAAAGCTTGCTTTTTTCAGCTGCGTTTACTTTCTAAAGCAAAGCCTTTTCTTTCTTTTAAAGATTTTGAAAAAGTAATTCACGCATTTATTTTATCTAGGCTGGACTACTGTAACTCACTTTATTTTGGGATTAGCCAGACAGCTATATCCCGCTTGCAGCTTGTTCAAAACGCTGCGGCTCGACTTTTGAGTGGGGTCAAGAAGAGGGAGCATATTACTCCTATTTAACGCTCATTACATTGGTTGCCTGTTTGTTTTAGAGTGGATTTTAAAGTTTTGCTCCTTGTTTATAAATCTCGAAATGGTATGGCTCCTACCTATCTTTGTGAGTTACTGACTGAATATCAACCCATTAGATCCCTTCGGTCTTCCAACCAGGATCTATTGTTTACACCTAGGTCGAGGCTTAAGTGCAGGGGAGATCATGCTTTTTGTATTGCTGCCCCCAGGCTTTGGAACGCCTTGCCACTCTCCATTAGACAAGCTTCTTCTGTTAATATCTTTAAGTCCAGGCTAAAGACATTTTTATTTTCTAAAGCGTATGGCTGATGGCATAGGTGTATGATGTCATAATTTTATTGTTTGTTTGTTGTGTGTTTTTCTGTTTTTAATGCCTTACTGGAAAGCACATTGGTCAACAGAAGTTGAAATTAATTGTGATATATAAATAGTTATTGTCATTGTCATTATATCTAATACGGTCACGCCCACGAGCCGTTCGCGCCTTTCAGATTCAAACATCCACGTGAGGCGCACGCGAATGTAAACGCCCACATCGCCTACGCGTAAACAAACAAGTTCATCCCGGCTACTTTCTGTTTCTGGAAGAAGATCTGCTGAGAGAAATAACCCAGAATTTCAAAATGTGTGTTTGTTTGTTTGTTTGTTTTTTCCTTCAGAGCACATAAACAATATACACTATGAAAATGCCAGGTTTTGTAATGTTTTTGTAAAGAATTATCTTCTTCATTACTTCAGTCTTACTCCAAGTGTAACAATATACACTATACCATTCAAAAGCTTGTAGTCAGCATATAGAAATTAAAACTTTTATTTAGCACACAAGTAATGATAAAGACATTTATCATGTTACAAACTATGCTGTTCTTCTGAACTTTCTATTCATCAAAAAAATAAATGAAAAAAACCTTCTCAGCTCTTTTCAACAGAATAATAATAATAATAATACATGTTTTTTTGAGGAGCAAATCAGAATATTAGAATGATTTCTGAAGGATCATGTGACTGGAGTAATGATGCTAAAAAGTCAGCTTTGAAAGACAGCTTTGATTGTTCCTAATAAACTGTTTAACTGCACTCGCAAGTGAATCTCAAGTTATTTTGTGTGATAGCTAAATATATTCTAAATAAACTACAAACAAAAAAAATATACATTTATTTTGTCCTCATATTCTTTCTTGTAACTCTTCCCTCTCAGTCACATACCCGACTGAATGGCTCATTATGAAGCTCATTATGCAGACCTTGAGCCAAAAACTCATCACCGAAAACCAATGACTTGTACATACACTATATAGACAAAAGTATTGGGACATCCTCTTCTTTAGAACAGAGAAAGGCACTAACAAAACTGTGGCAACAACGATGGGAACATAATTCATGTATTTAAAAATTGTATTTCCATCTCTGTTGCAACAGTTTTGGAAGTGTCTAAAATGACTGAACCCATATGTGCAAGTCATTGGTGTTTGGTGATGAGTTTTTGGCTCAAGGTCTGCATTTACAGTCACACCAGAAGTGTTAAACTGGGATTAGGACTTGGTTTTATGCAGACCAGTCAAGTACTTCCACACTGACTGAATCAATCTTTTTCTTTTTGAACCTTGCCTTATACACAGAGGCATTGTCATGTTAGAATAGAAAAGGGTCCTGTCCAAACTGTTGCTATAATATTAGAAGCACACAATTCCCTAGAATATCATTATATGCTTTAACATTAAGATTTGTACTCATAGAAATTACCAAAGTAGTCAAACCTGTTCGTTAGAAGGGGGTGACCCAATACTTTTGGCAATATAGTGTGTATGTGTGTGTGTGTGTGTGTATATATATATATATATATATATATATACATATATATATATATATATAAGTTGATAAGCAGTTAAATGTGTTGGTTTACACACAGAGAAATGTGAAAGCTTTTAATAAGTCCAAGAATAAAATGATTAATTTACTTAACATGTTAAAATTGATTTACAGTACTTTTTTTGCTGTTTTCTAACAGTTTGGACTTGAATAAAGAAAGAAAACTTGCACTTAACCTTTTCACAGGCATTTTGTTTTCATAGTTAGACAGATACCATGATGTATCATTATATGATTGTCTAGCAATATATCGATTATCGCAGAATCGCTGTATCGTGATTATATCGTATCGTGAGGTACCCTGCGATTCCCACCCCTGTGTGTATATATATATATATATGGGGGGGGGGGTAGTTTGTCACCTTTTTCCCCCTGACGAGTTTGCACCCATGATATAAAGTCATTGTTCATTGCTAATCTTCACCTCCGCTGCTGCTCGCAAACAAATATGGCATCTGTGAGAGGTCATTAACATCAAATCTCATTGGTTTTAGAATGTCACCAAATGTCATGACACCTTGTTTGTACTTGCAGGTGAATCTTTGCCACTAGCCACCTCCAACCAGATCCTTATCCGTTTCTCTTCCAAGGGCCAGTCAAGCTCAAGAGGTTTCCACCTGGTCTACCAAGGTAAGTTGAGAGTTTTGAGTTCTCTTCCTGTGTAACAAAAGTGGTTTTCATTTTTTCTGTTAACCAGAGCTGTGCGCCATTTAGAACCGAGTTAAGAATGCCTTTTAATTTCTCATTTTCATTGAGAATTTGGCAGAAAATATTAAATTCGAATGAAATTCCAAAAAAGCAACTGTTATTGAAGCATATTTTATATAATAATAATAATAATAATGCTATTATTATTATTATTATTATTATTATATAAAATATGCTTCAATAACAGTATTTATATAATTTATCATTTTTAGTATGATTTAATTTCATGTAGGCTCAATTCCATTAAATAATATTAACAAATACAGCTTTTGATTTTAATAATATATTAGTAAATGTTAAAATGAACATGTATTTTAATGTACACACACACACACACACACACACACACACACACACACACACACACACACACTATTTAAACAATTTACATTATTTCCCATGAATTCTCCAATGTAACCTTTTAAAGTCTCTGAATGGAGCCAAACAGCATAAATGTATGAAATCTTCTGAGGGACTCTTTGAATTTCTTCTTATTGCATTTCATTAAATTCAGGTTCAACATCCTAAAACATCTCAATCATGAACTGAAAGGAAACCAATTGTTACTTTCTGAATTGTGCCCAAGCCTGCTATTAATTGCACAAATGTTGTGTGTGGGACGTTCCTATCATAACTTGTGGTCATGTGAATGTAGTCGGTTTTGATTGAGCGAGGCACAGTCATCTGAATTAGGTACTAATATTCACACAATATGCCAATATGCATGGTCCATTTCTTTCTCTCTCAGACACACACACATTGTAGACAATGCTGTAACGGCCTCCTGTTGAAATGTGTTACAATTTAACACCCTGCATCTTTCTCTATAATAGATAGCATGGTTTTTAGGAGCTAAATCAGCATTATTGTATTATCTCGCCTCCCCTGTGGTCTACAGTCATACGCTTGTTCATTTCCTGCCGTGTCCTTAATGGAAGAGTACAGCATCTTATAAAAGTATTAAAAGTAGTGGTGTTCTGGGGCATCCCAAACAGCTGTATGCACTGTACCTACTGTGTGGTTCAAAGTTAAAGTGCCAGTTTCACTAACAATCTGGTGCATGACTGCATATATAATGCATTGCAAAGAATTTATGAATTTACAGGTGCCTTAAGGTCTTGAAGGTCCTTTTTTTTGTATAAATCCATCTAACAATAGTGCATTTATTTGCTTTAGCTGTCCCGAGAACCAGTGCGACACAGTGCAGCTCAGTCCCAGAGCCCAGACACGGCAGGCGCACTGGGAACAACTTTGCAGTGGGAGCCGTGGTGAGTTTTGAGTGCAATGCAGGATACGTCCTGGAGGGACCCAGTGCCATAAAGTGCCTGACTGTACCCAACGCTCTGGCCCAGTGGAACGGCAGCATGCCCAGCTGCATTGGTAAGAGTGCTGTCATCTCACACTCTTTCATGATCATCATTACAACAAGTCTCAAATTCAAATTAGCTGGGGCCAATAGCCAGGTTATGTGCTATACTGGGTGCAAATACTTATCCAATTGCTTTTACAAATGTGAATTTAAACTATATTCAGTTATTGTCACAGTTGGACAGTATTATTATTTATTAATAAATGAATACAGTATATTGAAAATATATGCACTAAAATTTTACAGCAACAAGTTCAAACATAATGTTTATAAAAATGATGGGCAAAATCTAAACAAAAACAACCAGGACATAAACATGTAGGTATTTTATTTATTTAATTTATTATTAGCTAAACACTTTATATGTAAAATTGTTTATAATGTTTAAAAAAATATATAGAAATTTGTTTGTCCAATAATTTATTTGTGTATTTATTATTATTTATTTGTTGTATATTTATCTATTGTATTAATATTTTTGTTCTGTTTAGCATAGTTGTTTATAACTGAAATATAGCAAAATATTATATGTGCATGTATGTGTGTTTTTATATAAACATATACAGGTGCATCTCAATAAATTAGAATGTCATGGAAAAGTTCATTTATTTCAGGAATTCAACTCAAATTGTGAAACTCATGTATCAAATAAATTCAATGCACACAGACTGAAGTAGTTTAAGTCTTTGGTTCTTTTAATTGTGATGATTTAGGCTCACATTTAACAAAAACCCACCAATTCACTATCTCAACAAATTAGAATACTTCATAAGACCAATAAAAAAAATCAATTTTAGTGAATTGTTGGCCTTCTGGAAAGTATGTTCATTTACTGTATATGTACTCAATACTTGGTAGGGGCTCCTTTTGCTTTAATTATTGCCTCAATTCGGCGTGGCATGGAGGTGATCAGTTTGTGGCACTGCTGAGGTGGTATGGAAGGCCAGGTTTCTTTGACAGTGGCCTTCAGCTCATCTGCATTGTTGGGTCTGGTGTCTGTCATCTTCTTCTTGACAATACCCCATAGATTCTCTATGGGGTTCAGGTCAGACGAGTTTGCTGGCCAGTCAAGCACAGTAACACCATGGTCATTGAACCAGCTTTTTTTTTGTTATCAACAATTTTTTTTTTTTTTTTTTTCCACAAACAACACAACATAATATCCAAAATAAAACAAAACAAAACAGCAGACACATACTCAACATCTCAAGGTTCAATCAAAAGGGAGGGAGAGAGGGAAGGACAACAAGAACACAAAAGTTACTCCTTTAAATAATCACGTATATTTAGCAAAAAAAACTGCCAAGCCTCAATGGTTGAAGGCCTGGCCCCACCGCCGTTGTACATTCACATGAGACAATTTGCAGGAGGCTACGGATCCAATATGCCCCTCTACACATGTGTGGTGTAAACCAGTTCTGAATTATTGTCTTCTTCACAGCTGTAAAACCAGCAAACAACATTCTCTTTTGCATTGAACTAATACAGAGACCAGAATCATCATTAAGAAGACATGAACTTGGGTTAACAGACCAATCAATTCTCAGTAATGATGACAAAACAAGGTTTACATGTGTCCATAGACTGATGACGACAGGACATTCCCAAAACATATGGAGAAAAGTGCCCGATGATGTAGTGTTACATATATGGCAGTTCAAATTTGACTGCAGTTTCATTTTAAATCTTTTGTAAGGAGTTATGTATGCTCTATGAATGACTTTGAAGTGAATAAGACGATGAGCCAGATTTTTAGATGTTAAACTGAGATTAGACCACACTCTCTCCCAGTCGACAGATAAATTAAGATCAGATAATTCCCTATTCCAAATAGATTTAATAGAAAGAGGTTTTGTAATACAATCAATAATTTTAGTATATATTAAGGAAACTGATGGCCGACCAGCAGATGGTGCAATCCAGTCCCGCATAGGATGAGAGGAAATGGAAGAAGACCAAGGAACGCCATACGCTTTGAGAGCAGAATGTAATTGAAGAAAAACAAAATATGCAGATGCTGGTAGACAAAATTTGGCTCTCAATGCCTGAAATGAACAGAGGCCCTGGTTATCATACATATCACTGCACGTGCTCACACCTAAAGAGGACCAAGAGGGTTGGACAAATGGACGATTTCCACATACAAAGTTAAAATTGTGCCATAAAGGTGTACTGTTACAGAATTTGAAGGGTCCACCTATCCGACGTTCAACCGTTTTCCATATTTTAATAGAGTTAGCCACAACCGGACCAAATTTATAATTATCCCCTTTTTTTCCTGTGCCAGTAAATAGAATATCTTGAAGTCTATTTGGTTTAACCTTGTCAGCTTCAATCACCCTCCATGAAACTGTAGATTGAGGATCAACCCAATTATGAAGGGCCTTAAGCTGGAACGACCAATAATATAATTCAAAATTTGGTACAGCCAGTCCTCCTGCGCTATTATGATGTTGTAATGTGGTAAGTTTAATTCTGGGACATTTATCATTCCAAATAAACTTAGAAATTATGGAGCTGATCTCCTTAAAGTAACCTGGAGGGGGAGAAAGTGGTAGCATAGAGAGAAAAAAATTAAATCGAGGTAACAAATTCATCTTAACAGTGGAGATTCTTCCTTGGAGAGAGACTTTAAGATTCTTCCATCTTTGAATGTCATTTTTGACCTTAACTAAAATGTTATTAAAATTGTCTCTGGCAATCTTATGAATGTTTTTATATATGGTAATGACCAAATAGGTGAAAGATTCCTTAACCCTTTAGCGCGTACGATCACACCGGTGTGATCAGTCTTGGCTGGTCCCTGAAGCGTACGATCACACCGGTGTGATTAGAACATTCAGTGCGTCACGTCATCAACTGCTGAATTCAAATCTGCTTTCGCGCGTTAACTGGCGCGGAGCCAGATCGCACGCGCTGAGCGCTTGTCATTATCACAAATATTCAGCGTTTTCAATCATATAATGCTTATTTTAGGTTTCAGACAGTTAAATACACATAAGTGCTAGCAAAACCATACATTTATAGTTTGTAAAATATGCACTGATATCTATGAAAGCACCAATAATGATCCTTACAAACATAATCTGACGACATGTTTTATTGATATCATATACAGCTTGTGTAAATAACTTTAAAGTTTACTCTGCTCTTCTCCCAGTTTACCGGAGACTTACTTTAACGTGTTTCGGGAGGAGAGGATGAAATTATGTGTTGTTAATCCCACAGCTCGGATTCAGTGCGAACAAACATGGCGGCGCCCATCACCCGGTATAGATCAACTAACATGGCCATTATAAAAGTGTTTAAACTACCAAATACATTTACTTGCACATATTTCAGAATCGGAATATCAGATATTTCAAAATATAGTGAGTATGTTTGTGAATATTAATAATAAAAAAAGGAAAAAGGAAATAAAAGCTTTCCATGTGTCATACAGCACTATTATGGCTGCGGTGTGTCACATGACAAGCATGACGCGTCGCCATGGAAACAATAATGCTAAACAATCTAAAATAACGGTCGCCTGAAAAAACTCACCCTGGTGGCTCAGATAGAATATTTTAAACTCACGTGTGAAAGGGTTAATAGGGATACATGAGGGAATAGAAAAATTAACCTTAACATTGTTAATTGGCATTAAAGCAGATTTGCTCCAATTTATTTTATATCCTGATAGGCTACTAAAATTATCAAATTCCTTAATTACACTAGAGACTGAAACATCAAAGTGGTCTAAATATAGAATAATATCATCAGTGTATAATGAAATACAATGATTATGGTCATGAATCTTAATCGATACTTCAGATTTCCTGATGGCTTGTGCTAAGTGTTCGAGAGATAGACAAAACAATAAGGGGGAAAGTGGACACCCCTGCCTCGTTCCCCGCTGTAAAGGGAATGAGGGGAAAATAATATTACCAGTTATGACTGATGCTGCAGGTGAGTGGTATAATGTCTTAATCATAGAAACGAAGTGTTCACCGAAGCCGAAACATTGCAGAACTGCCCACATATAATTCCATTCTAGCCTGTCAAAGGCTTTTTCTGCATCAAGTGAAAAGACCGCACAATGTGTTGGGTGGGAGTCCGCAAAGTCAAGAATATGAAGGAGTCGACGCATATTGTCAGATGCATTGCTCCCCTTGATGAAACCAGTTTGGTCCTCCTTGATCAGACTGTGAATTACCTTCTCCAAACGAGAAGCAAAAACTTTAGCATATATTTTTAGATCACATGGGATAAGCGAAATCGGTCTGTAGCTGGAACAATCTAATGGATCTTTCCCTTTTTTAAGAAGTAATGAAATCAGTGATGTTTTTTGATCTCTATGAAATACCCCATGTTCAATTGCAAAATTAAATGAGTTAAGCATAAGTATCCCTACCAAATCCCAAATTTCTAAATGTAATTTAGGGGGGAGACCATCTAGACCCGGCGATTTGCCCTTTTGAAGCCTTTTTAGAGAGACGTGAAGTTCCTCCAAACGTAATGGGGCCTCCAAAGATTCTTTATCCATCTGGGAGATCCGAGGCAGTTCCAATTTATCTAAATACTGCTTACAAATTGGTTCATCAAAATCTTTTTCGGCTTTATACAGATTTGTGTAAAAACCTTTAAATATGTCATTAATTGCCACAGGGTTCGTGGTGACCTGATCATCCAATGATTTTATTGCGCTAATATATGCCTTAGACTCGCATTCTTTCAACCTAAGGGCCAATAAATGACTAGGTCTCTCTGATTCAAAATAATATTTTTGTCTAGTCCTATGTAAATTAAATTCTGCCTTTGAGCGTGAAAGTAAATCATATTCTTCTTTTAAAGAGGACAGCTGTGTAGCCTGAAAACTGGTGAGTTTTCGCTTTGGCAAGAGTAAAAGAGAAAGATATACAGAAACCTCGTATAGCACACTTAGTCGTTTCCCACAGTATTTGAGGATCCACATCAGAGGGCATATTAATTTCAAGAAATTCCTTAATATATTATTTTAGAGAGGTAATAAAAGACTGATTACTTAATAATGATATGTTAAAGCGCCATCTAGGGGACTTGGCTTTGACATCGGAAAGAGGAACACTGCACAACATAGCAAAATGATCAGATAATAAAATTGGTAATATAGATATAGAGGAATTAGATGAAATTAAAAATGGGCTGAGAAATATGTAGTCTATCCTAGAGAAAGTCTTGTGTCTATTAGAAAAAAAAGTGAAGTCCTTAGCTTTAGTATTCTGAATTCTCCATAAATCGATTAAGTTGAGCTCAGTGATAAATGTATTCAATAATTTAGAGGATGGATTGGCTGTTGTATCGGATTGAGACTTATCTAAAGCACGATTTATGACAGCATTAAATTCACCACCCACCACTAGAGGGCAATCAATCTCCTCAAGTAAAGTTTTGGAAATCTGTGTAAGGAATGCACTGTCTGTCTCATTCGGACCATAAATAGAGACCAATGCTAACCTATTATTATATATTTTGCATCGGATAAAAACAAATCTACCCTTCTCATCACAACCAAGGTGTTCAATTGTTAAATTTAACTTCCTGTTAAAAAGGATAAGCACCCCCTTAGTTTTATTTTGAGTGCAGGAAAAAGCTATTAATTTGTAATACTTATTCTGGAAACGTGCCACGTCAGATTGTTTTAAATGTGTCTCTTGTATTAAGGCACAGGAGATAGATTTACGGTGTAAATATTCTAATACACGGGTTCTTTTAACAGCAGAATTTAAACCATTCACATTCAGTGATAAAATATTTAAAGTATGCATTGAATGTTCATAATCCCAAAATTGTACTCAATAAATGCAAAAAAAAAACAAAAAACAGAAGCACTTCCATTCCGTAAATAACACGTAAACACTGATGTGCATTTTAGATACCAAACCTCCTATATGAAAAATCCCTTTAGAAATAAGGTAAAATAGATAAAAGTATAAATGTCTGCTGTAAAAAACAAAAACAACATAAAAATGTGAACAACCGACAACCATAAACAAAGAACAACTCAGACCGCACATTACCGAGAACATAGGTCTGACTGAGCAACAAAAAACAGTGATAGGTTGTGACCGATCCACTCCAACGCAAGACATGTCTCCCGAAAGGCTCACACAGCCAAAAAAAAAAAAATGTTTTTATTAATTAAACCTACTCTCCATTAGTCCCCTCCAAAACAGAAAAAATGTCAGTGTCAGTCTTACCAGCAAAGAGATCGTTGTACCGGATAAATAAGGACAATATCCCAGTATAAGAGAAGAAAATGCAAACAATAGGTTTAGCAAGCATCCATGTTCATCCTGCAATCATCCCCTTCTGGGCAGCTAGGGCCAAGTCCATCCCGGCCGTCACGCCCCTCCCGTCGAACTGGAGAAACAGCGGTAGCTGCTCCCCCGTCGTCCCCCCGCAGAGCTGCGGCATACGACTTCTGCTGAGACATGGAACTGATAAAATCCTCCGCTTTCTGAGGGGAATCATAGCTTCTCTGTTCCCCTTTGTGCCGTAGCTTAATCACCGCTGGATAGATGAGGAAGGGCTGGAGACCAAGTACTGTCATCTTCTTCAAAACCGGACCAAATGCCTTTCTCCTGATCGCTGTAGCCGGACTAAAGTCAGGAAAAAACAGCAGTGTGACATTGTTGTCACGGTGCACACAGCAGGGAGAGACGAGGAACACGCAGACGAGGAGGTACTTCAAAATAATAGTCTTTAATGACAACATCAAGGGTAGACAGGGCAAGGTAGACACACCGGGAATGACGAGTAGACCAGACGAAATGGAATACAAAAGACAGGACTTAAATACACATGGTAATTAACACATAATCACACACACACCTGGACACGAATTAACTAATAACGACATGAAACGAACCATATACGGAAGCAAGAGGCGGGAACACAAGACACACAGGACACAACTCTAACGTAACTCCCCCCTCCCGGAAGGCACGTCCCGTGCCGTAACAGTACTACCAGGGAGGGGGGGTGGGCACTCTGGAGACCCCACGGGACCGACACAGAGACCTACACAAGAAGGGGCCTCCAGAGCGAAACAGACAGACGTAGGCCCCAGAGGAGCAGGGAGCTCAGGAGGCCAAGGCAGGTGGTCTCTGGTGGCTGTGGCCTCGTCCCTAGGCCCGGCCACTACAGCCGGAACCCTTGTACCCCCCCACAAGAAATCCATGGGGCAGCTCAGGGGTACCAGGAGCCCTCCGGGGCTAAACACACACAAGAACAGTTTAAAAAGACCTTAGGTCACAGTCTGGTCTATACGGCCATGACCGGCTGGCGAAACCATAACCGGCTACCAACGACGACCAGCGGGCATGAGTCAGCGGCAATCCGGCGAGCTTGAGTCAGCGGCAATCCGGCAGGCTTGAGTCAGCGGCACTCTGGCGAGCTTGAATCAGAGGCAGGCCGACGGGCATTGAGTCAGAGGCAGGCCGGCGGGCATTGAGTCAGAGGCAGGCCGGTGGGCTAGGGTTAGCCGTGGATGGTGGCGTCATCTCCTGGGAACTGAGGGCTGGTTGATCCGCGAACGGCGGCGTGAACTCCCGCGAACGGCGGGATGGCAGAGCCGCGAACGGCGGTGACAACTCCCGCGAACGGCGGGATGGCTGAGCCGCGAACGGCGGCGAGAACTCCCGTTAACAGCGGGATAGGAGAGCCGCGAACGGCGGCGTAAACTCCCGCGATCCGCGGGATGGGAGAGACGCGAACAGCGGCGTAAACTCCCGAGAACCGCGGGATGGGAGAGCCGCAAACGGCGGCGTAAACTCCCGCGAACGGCGGGCATGAGGGACAAAACACAGGAACAAAGAAACACTAGAAAAAACGAACAAAACAAAACGAGGTGAAGGGTCGACACTTACTGTTTGGTCTGGTCTTCTGTCAAGGTGCACACAGCAGGGAGAGACGAGGAACACGCATACGAGGAGGTACTTCAAAATAATAGTCTTTAATGACAACATCAAGGTAGACAGGGCAAGGTAGATACACCGGGAATGACGAGTAGACCAGACGAAATGGAATACAAAAGACAGGACTTAAATACACATGGTAATTAACACATAATCACACACACACCTGGACACGAATTAACTAATAACGACATGAAACGAACCATATACGGAAACAAGAGGCGGGAACACAAGACACACAGGACACAACTCTAACAATTGTTCTGTGCGCACTTCACCGGATACGCCTGCCGAGCACCTTTCAGGATATCTGATCTGTCATGCCATCTCAGTACACGGAAGATGAGTGTGCGCGGCCGATTGGAGCCCCTTCCTCCATCATACACGCGATGCGCCCGATCAATCTCAATGTCACGGCCCCTCAAGGAAGAAATCCACTTTGAAAGATTAGCTCGGAGGAAACCAGCTGCATCCGGACCCTCCATCCCTTCTGGGAGTCCCACCAGTCTAACATTGTTCCCTCTGCACCTGTCCTCCATATCTGTCATCTTCTCGGTGAGTCGCTCCAACTGATCCTTTAAATCCGTGACTGTTCTCTTATCTTCACGCGCCGCTGCCTGTACAGAATCAACGCGGTCACGTGTCTGCTTCGTCTTGGTAACTATGGCCTCAAACTCCTCTCTTAGCTCTTTAACAGACTTATTGGTCGCTTGTATGTCCTCACGCAGTTCGCGCAATGCTGGAATCAGCACAGAGTCCATCGCATCTCTTACTGCCGAGTTCACAACCGAATTCAAAGTGCTTTGGTGTTCGTTAAATGCTAGTTCAATGCGGCTAGCAATAGCACTGTCCAGGTCTTCACTGGAGATGGCTGAATCTCTGAATTTTTTCTTCATTGGCGATTGCTCAATCTCTCTCTTCCGATCTCCTTTGTCTGCCCTAGTACTCATGATGGGTCCAATGTAGAGTGGTTCAAATTTTACTGACAGGATCGTAAAATATTTGGCAAAGTGAGCGGAGCGAAAAACTAAGCCTGCATCACCGTCGAGGGGTCACGTGATCCACCCCATTGAACCAGCTTTTGGTACCTTTGGCAGTGTGGGCAGGTGCCAAGTCCTGCTGGAAAATGAAATCAGCATCTCCATAAAGCATGTCAGCAGAAGGAAGCATGGAAGTGCTCTAAAATTTCCTGGTAGATGGCTGCATTGACTGTGGACACAGAAAACACAGTGGACCACCAACACCAGCAGATGACATGGCAGCCCAAATCATCACTGACTGTGGAAACTTCACACTGGACTTCAAGCAACATGGATTCTGTGCCTCTCCACTTTTCCTCCAGACTCTGGGACCTTGATTTCCAAATGAAATGCAAAATTTACTTTCATCTGAAAGGACTTTGGACCACTGAGTTATTTTTCTCCACAGCCCAGGTAAGATGCTTCTGACGTTGTCTCTAGTGGCTTGGTAGCCCTTTTCCTGAAGACGTCTGAGAGTGGTGACTCTTGATGAGTGAGTGTGGTGACTCTCGACTCCAGCTTCAGTCCACTCCTTGTGAAGCTCTCACAAGTGTTTGAATCAACTTTGATTGACAGTATTCTCAAGCTTGCAGTCATCCCTGTTGCTTGTGCACGTTTTCCTACCCAAATTCTTTGTTCCAGTCAACTTTGCATTTAATATGCTTTGATACAGCACTCTGTAAACAGCCACACCTTTCAGTAATGACCCTCTGTGACTTACCCTCTTTGTGGAAGGCATGAATGTTCATCTTCTGGATCATTGCCAAGTCAGCAGTCTTCTCCATTATTGTGGTTTCAAAGAACAAGAGATGCCCAGAATTTATACTGTAGGGATGGTCATTAATTGAAACTCAAATGTAAATATTCTAATATTTTGAGATACTGATTTTTGACTTTCATGAGCTGTAAGCTCTAATCATCAAAATTAAAACAAAAAACTTTTGAAATGTTTTACTTTACATGCAATGAATCTAAAATATATGAAAGTTTCACTTTTTTAAATAACTTACAAGAAACTTTTTTACGACATTCTAATTCTTTTGAGATGCACCTGTACATATACACAGTACACACACACATATTATGTAAACACTAACTTTTATTTTGGATGTGATTAATCGATTTAACAGCACTAATTATTATATATAAATATATGTAAATATACATATATATGTAAATTATTATATATATAAAAAAATAGAAACATCCATCTACTGAAGCCATGGCTCCTCAATGGCTACTTCCAGAATAAATATCGACTTTGAATATACATCAATTGAACATCAATGCATTTGCTTGGATGAGCACTGTGTTAGATACACATCACAGCTCTGGTGGTTTTCCTGTGGGGACACAGAGCAAACAGACTCCTACTCCTGCTCCTCTTGAGAGAGAGCTGTTGCCAACAAACTCTCCCTGTGCCTAACAAGCAACGGCACACAGCTGTGGGCCAGCAGTCATGGCCTCCGGCATGTCACACATCCACGAATTCGCACATGTGGCAGATGTTGCCGCAGGTACTCTGTGTGTAGACACTCGGGTATCCACACTCATGTGCAGCTGTTTACCTGTGCGCTTCACTGCAGCTACCAGATGCTTGACCACAGGAGCTGCTCAAGGAGGAAGGTGTTGTCCTGGAAGATTACAAATACCCTTCTATACTGCAGGCGGTTTGTGTGATTTGCCTACTCTAACTGCTCTTTCGTCGTTTTCTCTTTTTATCTGTGCTGCAGTGCCATGTGGAGGGAACCTTACCCAGCGGATAGGCACTATTCTGTCCCCTGGCTATCCTGAGCCCTACCTGAACAGCCTAAGCTGCGTATGGAAGATCACTGTGCCAGAGGGAATGGGAATCCAGGTATGGTCCTTCTAGCAACAATAAAATACCATTTTATCACCTTTTCTAAGTCCATTATGAATGCAAAGCATTTTTTAAGTCTCTTTTGTTCACCAAGGCTGCATTTATTTAAAAAAATACAGGGGTAAAAAAAACTTAAATATTGGGAAATATTATTACAATTTAAAGTAATTGTTTTTTTGTTTTTTTTTGTTTTTTTATTATTATTTTACTATATTTTAAAATGTCATTTATTGTCATTCCATTATCATTACATATGTGTATGGCATTCAAAATTGCAAGGATTGACAGTGATAACCAAAGCCAAAAGCCGTTTTTGACCAAAGTAATATCAGTAATTACAGGTGTATTACAATTATTTGTGAACTGCCAGCTTGTTTTGATTGCGTTCATTAAGCTGCTTATTTAAAAAGCACATTCTCTCTGGACTGTAATGTATGGGATTCCCTGCACAGTGCTGGTACAAGAAATTATTGTGGAGAGAGACAGTATCAAAATATAAAGAGTCAACATACTTATCTCTGTTTCTGTGATTTTTCTGGCACTGCCTGAATTTTTCAGGGGTAAATTCAGTTGTATAATGCCGTTATCACTTCCTGTGCAGTCTGTACTGGGCTATGTGTCACTACATATTCTTTGACACTTTTAAATGCGGTCATGGTAGAGTGTTTAACAAGTCTGCAATGCTTCAACTCTGTTACTTTTTTAACCGTATACATTTTTCATTTCAGTGCAGACCATAAAAGTTTAGATTCTCAGGGAGAAGGCAGTAATGATCTTCAGATTTTGAACAGTATCTCTACAGCCATCATTTCCTCCAGTCATACTTCATAACTCTATTTAGTGTTACCTTTTTGGCACCTCCACAAGCTGGTTGTAAAGAGCTTTTTGAGATTACTTGGCACCTACTGTGGGTGGCCGTTTCTCTAAAGGCTGGATTCAATATATACAGTATATTACATTATTGCATCTTTCATTATGTCTAGTCTAAAACAAATTCCTGAAGCCTTTGTCTGTGGTTAATACAGCTAGGGCTGTAATACAGACTCTGTTGATAGGGAAGACCTGATGAGACCTGACTCTACTGAAGTCAATATTCAATGGGCCCATGACTGGTCCCTAAGGAACTCCTGAGCATAGTCACATGTATTTGCTGCTCTCCTTAAATAAATACAGAAATATTAATTCCTTGCATTCGATTGGTTTTAGTCTCATTAGGACACTAGAAATATCACAATTTGGCTTTGATATAATTTCAGTTATTTCAAATAGCACCATGTATTTAAATACTTAAATATTTACATTTGAGTTCATCTCCTTCACATGTCTTATAAATATCAACATTTTAATGCAGCTATAAAATGGTGAAAGTAGGCAGTGCAGGTTAGATACGAGTGATTTTATTTATTTATTGTAAGTATATATTTCAAGTAGCATCTGCATCCGTCTCTCCAGACTTGCCTCACACTGTTGGATACAAATGTAATCAAATATAGCTCTGAATCATGGGAGGAGTTCAGGACCGCTTACTTAATTGCCTTTAACCCAATTCATAAACTTCTCGCTGTAGGAGATTTGGAACCATGCAGAAATGATTACAGCATCACCAAAAGTAAGAGGGACTGATATGAAGAGGCAGCGGTATGAAAGGAAAGAGATGCAGATTGGGAGATTTAAGAAAGATTCCTCAACAACTTACTGTGTATATTTTTCATCTGCTCTGTTGTCTGTAGGGCTTGGTGATATTTATTGAATGCAATCAAATTTTATGTAAAAATATTTATGGATAAATATTGTTGTTAAGTACTATGCATTGCTAAACTGCTGCACATAAATGAAATGATTTTAAAACATTTTCAAGTTTTAGTCAACAGTGTGGAAAATATTCCTTGATTATTTCTTAATTAGATTTTTGCCATACTTTACTTTTTGTAGTACAGTGCATATCTATGATGTTGAAATGATATCTCCCCTTATTAAAAAAAAAACACGGGAATAGGAAAAAAGTCAACTTTTCATGCCAATTTGTATAAAACGCTTGTGCATTAAATATTACCAAAAGACTAAACATATCAACAAAATTATACGTATCCACTTATGGGTATGTGAGCTGGATCATACTCATAATTTCTGCCAAGACAAAAAGGAACAAATATCATCACTGAACACTTTAGTTTTAGGTCCATGCACACTTCTTTCATCTTAAAGTTTAGGAAAGAAGCAAAGAAGAACTCTCAACTGATGCTATAGGGTGGATTGGTTGTGTGTTTTCATTTTGTGTCAGACAGACGGCTCATGACGGCCTGTATATAGAACTAACCCCCTCCCTCTCATGAAATTTCCAATTCACTCTGCAAGCACAAATAAATGTGCCATTTGACGGCAAGGCTATCAGATGTGACAATCTTCCAGCGATAGCCACAGTCATGCCACTGTGACCAGCCAATTTCTAGGCTTGTTTGAGGCTGGGGCGGAAAAATAAATGTCTACCAAAATATTTACAGGGGCTGAACATTGGAAAAACTGTGTGAACAGCATATACAACAAATGCAGAAAAATGCCTCTCAGATTTGAAGATGACATTTGAAGGGTTATATAACGCATCCAAAAGGCATTTTAAAATAGCTTTATTTGGTATATTCTTGTAACTTTTCAAGACTATACCCTAGACTCAAACTTTAAAGCATATCATGCCTGATAGCCAAATGTCTGTAATATTTTCAGTGCAATCCACTGATAGTTACAAAGAAGAAGCTGCTGTATTATTTCCTTTGTTCTGTTCCTTTCTCTCAGATCCAGGTGATTAGCTTTGTGACTGAGCAGAACTGGGACTCTCTCGAGGTGTTTGATGGGGGTGACAACACTGACACCATGCTGGGGAGCTTCTCAGGTGGGCTGTGTAATACTTCTATAACCCGGTTCATTACATAAACGCGCATTGTCACAATAATCTTGCTGTTGCTGCTTTGAATGATTGGATGTTTCCTCTGTGGATGTCTGAGAGAAAGTCACAGTTTGCCTTGCACAGAAATGTAGTTTTACATCAATGTTTAGACTACAATATGATGTATAGAAGAGTTACTGCATTTTTGGAGCAGGTTATAGATCATAAGAACGTTTGCCAGTGTGCATTTGTTGCATTATGGGAAACAGAAGCTACTTGCGCAGTAGGGAAGGCTGAAGTTTCACGTTTATTGGCACAAAGCACAGGCACAAATGTTACAAGTGCCCTAGAGAGAGATAAATGAATGATACATCCTAAAATGAATAACAGAGTACGGAGTGAAGACAAATGAGCCAATCAGATCCACACACACTGAGCCATATGACTAAAAGAGCTGAATAAACTCCAGACGAATGCATGCGTAACGATTCTCATCTGCATTGGGATTTTAGAAATGAATGCTTGAGGAAAAATAACTGTATTTTTATTGTATTTTACTTGACTTTTATGCAGTAGTGCAGAACACAATGTAAATGCAAAGACATCGTTAAACTTGATATTCAGACAGTTGTTTTGTGTTTTATAATGCTTTAAAGTAGAAATGTCTGTATATACTTGCCTAGTGAAAATAAATGCATGATGTTTGGTTTGCAAATTTGCTTTTATCCCATCTCATATAAGATATGCATGATGTAAAATGTTGTATGCATAATATAAAAACCTCCACATTATTTCATAAATATCTTAAATTGCTTGCTACAGGTCCATGCCTTTTTAGCTAAGCTAAAAAATTGCATATTTTATATGTCATTTTAGTCGTTTAGCAGACGCTTTTGTCCAAAGCGACTTACAAATGAGGGCAATAGAAGCAATCAAAACCAACAAAAGAGCAACAACATGCAAGTGCTATGACAAGTCTTGGTTAGCCTAACGCAGTACACGTAGCAAGGTATTTTTTATTTTTAATATGTTTTATTATATTTTTATAAAGAAAACAAGTAGATAGAATAGAAAAAAGACAGCTAGTATTAGTTTTTCAAGAAAAGCTAGCAGTTACAGAATAAATATGCAGTTGATAGAGGGTCAAGTGTGTGTGTTTTTTTTAAATAAAAATAAGAAAGATAGATAAAATAGAATTAGAATAGAGAGTGGTAGAGTTAGAGGGTCAAATAAAGATGGAAGAGAAGTGTTTTTAGCCGTTTCTTGAAGATGGCTAAGGATTCAGCTGCTGTTTGATTTGGGCAGGTCATTCCACCAGGTGGGAACAGTTAATGAAAAAGTCTGTGAAAGTGATTTTGTGCCTCTTTGGGATGAACAATAATGCATCGTTCACTTGCAGAACGTAAGCTTCTAGTGGGCACATAGGTCTAAAGTATTGAATTTAGGTAAAGAGGTGCAGAGCCAGAGGTGGTTTTGTAGGCAAACATTAATGCCTTGAATTTTATGCGAGCAGCTATTGGTAGCCAGTGCAAATTGATGAACAGAGGTGTGACATGCGTTCTTTCGGCTCATTAAAGATTAACCTTGCAACGGCATTTTGGATTAATTGTAGAGGTTTGATGGAATTGGCTGGAAGACCTGCCAATAGAGCATTGCAATAGTCAAGTCTGGACAGAACAAGAGCTTGAACAAGCTATGTTAAAGTTTATTTTTGATAAAACAAAAATATGTATGTTGTATCATATGTAATTTACACAAAACAAAGGAAAGCATATTGTCAAATTAGCTACATAGCTATTTTAGTATAATTTGTATACTAGTATGTATTAATGTTTTGAATTAACTTATATATACTGTATATATATATATATATATATATAATATATTGTATATATATGTATGTATGTGTATATATATATATATATATATATATATATATATATATATATATATATATAGTGTACAAAGTTTAATTGCCACTATCAAAAAAGAACAAAAAGTCTAGGATGCGCTGATTCAACTACATAATCACAATATGCTAAAGGCTTCGTTATTCTACAGGCACAACAGTCCCAGCCCTCCTAAACAGCACCTCCAACCAGCTCTACCTGCACTTCTTCTCAGATATCAGCGTCTCTGCTGCCGGTTTCCGTCTGGAGTACAAGAGTAGGACATCTGTTGCGAGTCCTGTGCATCTGGACACACTCATCAATAAAAACTCAACTAGCTTTTGCATTCAGCTTAATTCCTCTCTTTGTTTGTCATGTTTTGTTGTTTTCTCTCACAGCTGTGTCCCTCACTAGCTGTCCTGAACCGGTTGTACCCATGAATGGCTTCAAAGTGGGTGAGAGATTACAGATGAATAGTGTGATGTCCTTCCAGTGTGACCCTGGATATACTCTGCAGGTAAGACTGAACTTGCCAAATGTTGGACAAAACTGTGGTTGTTTCAGGCCACCAATGTTACATTAGCCATCAAGTGGTGTCCCAACAAGATTCCAAAATAGTTTATTGTACAAAGTACCAAAAAACACTCGGTAGCAAATAATTAACTTCTCAAAATACAATGTGGTCAAAGCATGATTAAGCCTGGATTTGGGAGTGTGTTATGCAACCTGTCCATGTTGGCAGCAGCTTAATTTGTCAAGCTTTTATGAAAAATACATTATTTTTCAACAAACTAGCACAGAGTTTAACATTTTACATCAACATCAAAATATGTTCTCCTTGGAAACCTATTTATTTTTACTCTGTGGACTATTTACAGTTATATACTGCTAGTAATGCCAAGATTATGTGTTCGAAATACCTTTCAGTCAGTTTTTTGGGATAAAATGGTGATTGGAGAGATGGGGCGGCAACAGTTTAATGGCTTTGCTGATGCCTGGCTTCCTGTTGCTCTTTTACATTTTCATGACCTGATGCTGGGTATTACTTATAAATAGCAGTCTATTACTGAATATAAATTACATGATGAAATTTGTAGTTAGTTACGTAATCTGTTACATTACACATTTTAGGTAATATAATCTGACTTCTTTTAGATTACTTGTGACCTGAAAAAAGATGGGGGGAAAAATGTACTTCCATTTTGTGCATATTAAGTAATTGTGTAATGAATAAAAAAAGTAGTCTGATTAAAAGTATTTTAAAATGAAATATAATCACAGTATAATCTAAGTATTTTACATACTGTATAATCATGAACTACCTCGCACTGCTTGTTGGTCGCTCCTGCTCGGAACAGTGTTTAAACCTGACAGCTATTTCAAGACTGTTTGAAATTAGTTTGCATCTGCGATTAGTAGTAGCATAGACTTGGTCAGACTAGGTGCAAACTTAAAACAAGAAAGGACGATGGGCTTCAGAGCTTGGCTTAAGAAAGCCAAAAACCTTAGGGGGGAAAAATGATGGTCAGAGTGAATACTTAATGAATGAAGTAAAGACTGAAAAACAACAAAATATTTCTTATTTTTATTTTTTATCTTTGCAGGGAGTCTCCCATATCTCTTGCATGCCAGGGCCTGTGCGCCGCTGGAACTATCCGCCTCCTCTCTGCATCGGTAATAACTTCTGTCATCTTTTATTCATTTATTTATTTTCTAAATCCTGGCTTCTGCAGATTTATGAGTTCAGATCTACCACAGAGTCCCGAATGGTAAAGAACTACACGGGTACTTGTGTCCGTGTGTACAGCGGCCCTAAAAAGTACTTGGGCACTTAAGCCACATTTAAAAATGTATGAATTTCACTGCATTAGGTAACAAATGATCAAATAAATGATGCTACAGTGTTTCAAAGAACTAGCTGAGCAATGTTTGCAGTCATTGCTTTTATCTAGCTGGTCCCATGCTGATTTGTAGTAGATGTATGAGGTCAGTTCTTCTCAAGTTCTCTCAGATGTTCAAGCAGAGCAACCACATGTGTAGTTCATCTCGTTTAACAGGATCCCATCTGGCAAGTGTGCTTGTGCCATCTTTCTTTAAAAATGCCATTTGGTTTGTTAATTTATCTAATGCAGTGAAAAGAGCAGGGATGAAGAGTCTTCACATGATCAAGATAATAGCATCACATGTTTCTTGAGAAAAAACTAATAGTGTCCTATTAGGTCATTATTAGTTCTATCTCCTGCTTTGATTGGCGAGGCTCTTGAGATGATTCATGGCTTGGGCGGTCATCGGCAGTTTTCCTGATTCCTGCTGCTTTTTCAAAGACAGAGCACATTTTTAACCCCTCCATTCTATATAGACTCCATTCAGGATCTGAAGCTTTGTAAGGCTTCTCAGCACATCCATAGAGTCTCTTTGAATCCAAAGCCAGGGCTTTAATCAGAGTGATATTTGAATCAATCAGTAGTTTAGACTCAAAGCCTCTAGAAGATGAGGGGATAGAGCATGCATTTTCACTGATGTGAGAAGATTGAAGGCTACTGAGGTGCTTGAGTGGCCTTTGATAGTTTTGGGAAGTGAATTGGCCTTTTTTTATAAATGAAAGACTTGTTTTCCCTATGATGTCAATAGAAGAGCTAATGTGTTACATTTCTTTATTCGGCACAAAGCTTTTAGGGTCACTGCACAAGGTAGATGGCATTGCTAAGCAACGTGAAACGTCAATCGACTTGTAGCCCACACAGGTTGCTGTAGATATCACAGAACATTGCATGTTTACATCCTCTTTCCTTATGGATTTTTTTATATATTTTTTTATTTTTTATTAAATAATATTGGTGTTATTTTATTTTAAAATTAAATTATATTATTTACATTTACATTTATTTGAGTTACATTGAAATTTAAATTAAAATCTGAGTTAAATTAAAAGAATCTTTGGCTTTCATATTTTTTTCTGCTTCCATTGAAAGCAGAAGATTACAAACATACACAAACACACGCACACGTGTGTGAGTGTGCGTGTGTGTGTTACAAATACGCAAACACATGTGTATATATAAATATAAATCCATGTGATGTACTGTATATCTCATATTACATATAAATTAGATTTTGTGTCCCTGATTTTCGGTGTGCTCTTAGACTTTTGGATCCCACTTATATATTTAGCAACTATAAAAGCCATGCTGGCTCACCAAAAAAAAGAAAGTTCATTTGCAGGTCAGTGACAACAATTTTCACTTTCAGTCATCTAACATAAATATATAATTATATTCCCACTAATCAAAAGGAGTGGAAATAGCCTGTTGGTCACCTCATATTATTCTCTAATGATAGCCTGACAGCTGTCCGCTGTTTTTATTGGTCTTTAGAACTTGAAACTTGAGCTCAGCAGGTTTATACTACAGCATGTGTTTTCTACAAATGAATGTTTCAAACAATGTCCTTGCCATTTTGTTTCAGCTCAGTGTGGAGGAATCAGAGAGGAGATGGAAGGCACCATCCTCAGCCCTGGTTTCCCAGGAAACTACCCTAGCAACGGTGACTGCACCTGGAGGATTTACTTGCCAGTCGGTTACGGTGAGGACACAGCAGAATGAACAGCTGCTGTTTAAAAAGAGTTTGCTGGTAATGCCAGTAAGATGCAGTTTAAGATGACTGGATAAAACTGGTAATGCTAACCATGATATTTAACTGGTATGTTACCAGATATTGCAGCTAAAAGTAATAAAATTCCTACCTTTTAGTTATTAAAACCAATCACATTTTTAATATTTCATTTTTAGCATAGATCATACATGCACATTAGCTGGACAAGCCTGAAGAACACCATTTTAGCGTGATTTAAGCTAAAGATGCTAAATTGTTAATTCCTGTTAACATCCTGTTTTATCATCCAAACAGGGGCTCATGTGCAGTTCTTGAACTTTTCCACTGAGGCCAACCATGATTTCCTGGAAATTAGGAATGGGCCTTTTGACACCAGCACAGTGATTGGCAGATTCAGTGGGCAGGACATACCACCATCTCTTCTAACCACTTCCCATGAGACTACTATATATTTTCATAGCGACCACTCTCAGAATAAACCTGGATTCAGATTTGATTATCAGGGTAAGGAAACTAAAAAATAAAAGCTGAAAAAGTTTTGACCAAGTTTAACCATTTTACTGAAAAAAAAAAAAACTCCACATATTGTTGTAGTTAGCATTGTTGTTGCAGTTCCGCCTTTGCACATTTATTTCCTCAGGAACCTCAATTTGAATGTCATTTTCAATACCTTGCCAAGACAATCAGTCAAGATAACGAGTAAACATGGTAATAAGCCATTCTCTGTGAAGCTGTGCATAAAATCTATCAGGTATAAAATGCTGCTGATGCCAGAATCCAAAGTAGAATATGAGTCCAATGAGTGAATTTAAAATTGTGTCATAGAAATGGCCTTTTCTAGGATGGATTCGTGAAAGCTATCAAGAATTTACACTATAATGCAATGACAGTTTGCAGTATTGAAATGACTGAAATCTGTATTTACATAATTATGTGTACATTAGCATATAAATCAAGCATTATATCCAGCAGTATACCCTTGTTACCAAAGATGCTCTGATCTACAGAAATCAATTTCTTTAGTCATGGTCATTCAAAGTCTCAAAGCTTCAGCGTATTTCCTTTTGTTTCTGTGAGATTTGGAAAAATAACTTGGAAAACTTTTGATAATGGCTCAGGCAGAACTAATGAAAATAAATGTGTATAAATTTCTGTTTATTTCAAAACTTTCTTCAGAATGAATTGAAAGACATAATGGAGGAAAATAGACAGGGAGAAAAAATGAAGAAACCCAAGAAAAACATTTGACCCAGAGACAGAATGTGGTGATGTTAATATGTTTTGGTGCTTTCACTGCCTGCAGTGAAAATTGATCACTTGGTTGCATTGCCATGCATTTCAAACCTGCATATCTGAGAAAAAAGTTACAGCATTGTTATTGGCTTTGATTGCATCTGCTTTGAATCAAATCCCAATTCTTCGTTGATGTACAGCTATCAGTTGATTCCATGCATATGGTTTACATGTAAAATTCACAGAATCTAGGTTCAGATTGGTACTTGGAGCTCAGAGCAATCATTTTTTTTGATGAAAGTTGATTTCTTTGAGGTGTCACAAAAGATGCACTCGTCATGTCACAACAGATGCACTTGGGCCTGGCTTTCTTCTAGCAGGTTCAAAAATAATTCAAACCCTTTCCCTTGTCTTTCATGTATCAATATGTCTGTCTTTTCCAGCCTATGAACTTCAAGAGTGTCCTGATCCTGAACCCTTCCGCAATGGTGTGGTGGTTGGGGCTGGTTATAATGTGGGTCAGTCCATCTCCTTTGAGTGCTATCCAGGATATCAGCTGATGGGACACTCCATTCTTACCTGTCAACATGGCACTACACGCAACTGGGATCATCCGTTTCCTCGCTGTGAAGGTACAACCCCTCCATTTCCTCCCCCACATCAGTAAACATCTGGTATGCTTATTTGCATTCTGAGAGGACAGATTTTATATAGTAACTAACCTAGTTTTATGAGGCAGATTTAATATACCATACATTGTCAATGTCATTACACATTTGAATGTGACAACTTTCATTAATTGAAAATAAATGCAAGTTTTAAAGTTGATGTTCACCCCAAAATGAAAATTCTGACATCATTTAATCACCCTCACATCGTTCCAAACCTGTATGACTTTCTTTTTCTTGTAGAACACAAAAGGAGAGGTTTCACAGCATGTTCATGCTGCTCTTTTTTTACAAAGCAAGTGAATAGTGAACAGCGGCTGTCAAGCTTCACAAATAGCAAAAAGTAACATGAAATAGTCTATATATAAATAATTAACTTAACTTTACTAGCAAATACGGTATTATGTATATTTAATTAATAGCTTTGCTCTCCCCATTGTCACTCCTGCTTTGGATGTGTGGTCAAGGAGGGCAACTGCACATATATGCAGATTCTTCACTGTTAACCATACCTACAGACTCAATGGCTTCTTTCTAACATCTCCTCCAAGGGGATGATGGGAAACGAATTGAGTTCATCCATGACCCACATTCTCATACTCATTTTTCTGTTGATTCAATGAGTTAATTATGCAGTGGGTCACGAGGTAACATATGCACAGGGAATGCTGAATGCTCGTGTGAGAATAAAGACGCTCCAGGGAGGTACTCAAGAAGCTGACATAGCATTTGCAGCCTCATCGCTTCATTCAGGCGCCGGTGCTTTGCCCAGCGCCGCTACACAGGTGAACCTGCAAATAGAAACACACATTATTCATCCACTTTGTGGTATAATAATCCACAAAAAGAAAATCTTAGTATCAACCTGGGCCTTGTTAAAACACTCTTGCACTGTGCATAATTGAATTTGTAGTAATCGAGAGCTCTGGTGTGACAGAGTGAAAAAGGAAAGAATAGATATGATGCACTACACTCCCATGCTGTGTAATATGCACACTCTCAAGACCAAAAGATGAAAGACGCAACTCTTTTTTTTCAGCATTTTCTTTTTATTTTATTTTAGACCGTATCAGGTGCTTGAATGTCTCCTCCTATAATATTTATGTGCCTCAGAACAATATTCTTCAGCTTTAGTGTACGCTTAACTGGTAAATTACATTTTCGATAGGTTGTAAAGGCACAGCTAGATTTTTATAATAGCTTTTAATACTCAAAAAATCAACAGACAATGGATATTTTCAAGCATCCTGATTATTTAGAATTGTATCATTGTATTCATATAATAAACCCATACCATAATAAGTTTAAAGACTAAATTCAGCCAAAGCTGACTGTATACACTACCAGTCAAAAGTTTTTGAATGGTAAGGTTTTTAATATTTTTTAAAGAATTCTCCTCTGCTCACCAAGCCTGCATTTATTTGATCCAAAATACAGCAAAAGCAGTAATATTGTGAAATGTTTGCTATTTAAAATAGATGTTTTCTATTTGAATATATTGAATATATTTAGAATGTAATTCATTCCTGTGATCATCATTACATTTTCAGCATTATTGCTCCAGTCTTTCAGCTTTGAAATCACAGGAATAAATAAAATTTTAAAATGTTCAAATATAAAACAGTTATTTTAAATAGTAGAAATATTTCACAATATTGCTGTTTTTGCTGTACTTTGGATCAAATAAATGCAAGCTTGGTGAGCAGAAGAGAATTCTTTAAAAAACATGAAAAATCTTACTGTTCAAAAGCTTTTGACTGGTAGTGTATAGTAGTATAATTGTTTATAGCCTGACCATGCACACATTCAAGTCAAGTTTGTCCATCTTTACCGATAGTACAAAGCTGCTCTAACAGTGCATTACTTTAGGTCAAAGACTTTATGCTGTGATGACTGATGAGATGTCTCTTTAGAAGAACACATTATAATAGTTGTGGCTAATTACATTTTGAAATTCACTTTATTTGTTGTTTTAAATTGCATTACATGCATCAGGAACTCAAGTAATGTACAAATTCTTACTAACAGAATTATAGTACATTTGCTAATAGAAGTATAGTATAAATTTTAATTATATTTTAAAATGATAAGTACTTCACACCCCGACTGCCCTAGCTATCACCTACACATGCTGCCACCAATAGTTCATGCCCAGGGTGTCATGTACATAGATTTCCTCTCCCAGGCATTAGAAAGCTGATCGATTTTATCTTCCTCTGCCCCACCTGTCCATATCAGCCTACTTGGCCTGTCCTCCATCTATGGCTCTCTCTTCTTTTTTAGTTCACCACAACCCCACATCCACCCATCCCATCCCACCTCACCTCACCACCAAACTTTTTTTGCCCAATCGATAGCGTCACCATGCATTTCTGCTTGATAGCGTGGCATGTTTTTTTTTAATCAATGATGTGATCGATACTTCATTTAGCAAGTAAGGTGGCGAGAGAGAGCACACAGCACGAGGGATTAACATAGGCGCCCCTCTCAGCATTCCATCGGAGACGAGAGGAAATGAAGAAGGAGGAAAGACTGCAGGAAGGATTGAGAGGGTGGGAACGAGTGGGGAGGGATGTGGGGACGGCGAGACCTTGACTGTGCAAGAAACTGCTGAGGGTACAGTCAGAGCGAGAGTGTATTACGACAGTCCTTACGTGTGCGTACAAGTCGTGGGCCTAGCTTTATTTCGCCAGCCGAATTGCATTGATTATTTCCCCTCCAACTTGGGGCAGCAGCAGCATGGGATCAGTAAGGACAGGAAGGGGATTTGATTTCATATGTCTGGGGCTCATTTGAATCATTGGAAACATGGACACATCTATATAAATGCAAAGCACTGCTCCAAGAGGGATTTCTATGATGGAGTCGGCCAAGGCAAGTGAACTACTGGGAAAAACTGAGTGGTGTTTTAGAACCCAGCTGGGATTTTCACCCATGTCGCCCTGCCCCTATCCTGGTTCCAGCTTTTTCCACCATCCCCCTGCATGCTGTAATACATTTCTGTGCAAGGCTGCTTTCTGTGATGGTGTTTCTTTAATCTTTGGTTGCTACAAAAAGTTTTTCCATTTCTACGTGTTCATTTTTGCCTTCTAGTGCCCTGCGGAGGTAACATTACATCAGACAATGGCACTATCTTCTCCCCCGGTTACCCAGAGGATTACCCTACTTCTGCGGACTGCAGCTGGCTGATTACGGTGGCACACGGTCTGGGCATCCGTCTTAATTTCACCCTATTGCAAGTCCATGGCCCCCAAGATTTCATCACAGTCTGGTGAGTTGTCAAGCTTCCTATATTGCGATTATCCTTCTGCACCTTGTCAGATTCTCTTTCTCTCTCAGTCACTCTCTTTTTGGGGAGGGAACATATTTATAGCATGCTTAAACTGGTGATTAATTAATGAGCTGCTGCATTGAGCCGCTCGAGGCCTGTATATACAGGAAGGACTTTGAACCCTGTCTCAGGTTCACCCTAAAACATGTTAGGCCAAAAGCTGCAGTCTAAGCATACATCTTCTCTTAAAACTGCAAATTTCTGTTTGGATTAACTGAGGAAGCATTGATCTTTCACCTACTCTTACATGCACTTCAAGTCAACCTAGACGTACAGTATAACCAGATCAGCCAAGAAAAGCTCCATCAAGACAGCTTGGCCTCACTTCAGTGAGCCAGCACTCCCTTTAGCCAACCAAATGCTTTTCTGAATGCACAGGACAGGACGTAATCTGTAGCACAAGCTCAGGCGGCCACAAACAGATGGTTTTGAAGCTGAATGGTCATGGTTAAAACTGGGATTAGGTTGGCGCCAAGTTGTTCCCTCCCCATTAGAGGGCTGTAAAGATTGAGGTAAGCCCTCTAGGTGATGTCCTTGTAGATGGTGACTTCGGTTTTACAATGTCTTGACAGAGAGGCTGAGTCTGACCTGAGCTAGAGAGAACGTAGCGCACTCCCTAAGAGAGTGTGAGAAGAGTCTTTGAAATCAGAGAGGTAATCAGTATGGCTAGAATCGTCTCTGAAATCAGTAAAGTAATCAATATGCAGAGAAACACCTCTCAAATCAGCCGGGTGATCAATATGTGTTGGATCTGACTTGCTGTGCATTTTTAGGCAACAAGGCATGTGGTGTTCTCCTGTAGCACTGAATATGCAATGTTAACGGGTTTTATACATTGAATTTTAATATTGAATCTTAAACAGGGACGGACCGCAGGAAACAGCTCGCAAACTTGGAGTGTTTACTGGGGGAGAGCCCAACAACTCACCAAGCAGCACATCTAATCAAGTTCTAATACGTTTCCGAAGCAATTCTGAGAAAGGTGGACTGTTCAAGATCAACTATCAAGGTAACTAGTCCAAGTCAAAGCTACCATTAGCATTCTCATACATCTAAATTGCAGTTTCTTGAATGAGGCAGGACTCTGTGGATATTTGTGACTGAACAAGTATTGCAGAGTTTGAGTCCAGGTCAAGACAAGTTGGTTGAGTAAAGACTGAAACCAAAAGATGGTCAAGCGCGAGTCAAGACAGAGACATGAAGAGGGTCTGAATGAATTAGACTATGAAATGTATCTGCAGTGTTGTAGTACTCAAGACCATACTCGATCTCCAGTCCCTGAGTTCATGACAAGACCAAGACCAAGAAAATGTGGACACTGTATGGGTACTTTAAACCAAATACTGTTTTTGTTTTTTTTTTGTTTTTTTCTCCTTCTTCAATCCAATGGAGTCAGAGTAAAATGATGATATGACAACACTGACACCACAACAGACATGCCACACTTAAGAGCTCTCCAAATATGAGAACTGGTCAAATGTCTACTATAATATAATGAATAAATTATGAAAAAATGTCAGAATACATGAACAAAAAAAATGTCAGAATACATGAACACTTGTACAATACATGCATTTCAATGTAGAAATATTCTCTTTGGAGCTAAATGTAGTTGGTGTAGTTACTTCCTTTGCAAGCAAAGGGCTAATGGGAATAGCTATTAGCTAATCAGTCAAACCCTGCAACCATTAAACCCATGAACTCTGATGTCCCAGTAATTCCACTTTGTGTCATGTAGAACTGTTCTTTACCTTAACAATGGATACAACAGTGCAATATGACATGTCTGACTCTTTTCTCTTTGCCTTTCTGTCTGTCTTTCTTCTAGCCTATAGACTTCAGTTTTGTTTGCCACCTCCCATAATTCCTAATGCTGAAATTCTGATGGCCAGTAAAGAATTTAAGATAGGTGAGTTTGAATTGATTTTTACATCATTTACAATCTGATTTGTATGCCTGCTTGTGTGCGTTTGTGTTGGTGGACTCGGCCTGGCCCAGTATAAGTGGAACATTTTGAGCAGAGACGCAGTCTGCCAGTTCATTTTCAGGCTTGAGCGGCTCTCATTAATAATGTTCCCAGAATAGCAGAGCCAGCCACACACACACACACACCTCCCCCCCACCCCTAACACCCCTCGAGAACTCACTTTGAGGAGAGAAAACCGCTCAGATGCCAGGGCTACCAGTCCCATAGGGCCGTGCTGATATGCTGACTCATTGCCAGAATTCAAAACAGAGGCTGATGTTGTGTTGTGCATGGTGTTCGAACATAGGTAGAGTTTACATTTAGTTGAAAACACAAAATGGGGGAAACCAGACACAATCTATATTATATATTAAGTATACATTTTTGTATTGTATTTAAAATTGTTATGACACATTCCTATAGCAGGTGATTTGAAAAATGTACCTGCCTTAAACATTTCTTTTAAGCTTGAGTTTTGCTTCATTTTTTTGTTTTATTATTATTTAGCTGTCTTAGCACATTTTATGCGATCCAGTCTCTGTGTGAAACTCCAGCTCTCATGGAATCATAAATATACTTGTTTGTGGCTTAATGCAGTTAATATTTCACACATGATTTGCCACATGGTGCTCTGGATGAAAAAAAAAATTGGATGCTTGGCATATATACCTACTATATATATGAAGTGATTTTACAAAGACTTTTTTAATGTGCATAGGCAGCATAAATGTAGATATTACCGTAGTCGTAACTACATAATTGTACCTACAGCAACAACAACAACAATGCTACTAATATTTGTAATATATAATAATATGTAATATATAATTGTATCATCATTAAATAATATAATACATAATAATATTTTATTATCATTATTATTTATTTATTATTATTTAACTTGTTTTCCCCCTAAATCTTTTGAATAGTTTATTGAAGCTGTTGGTTTCACCTTCAATTGAGTGCCCACAGAAAACACTTACAAATAATAATGCAATCCTGACCTCACTGGTCCTCTAATGATGACTCACCAGCCTCTGTCGCTTCTGAAATCCTTTGTTAAATCAATGCACTACTTTTCTGCCATGGGGAAAAAATGCGTTCATTGATATTAATTGTTCTAAATGAGTAGTTACGGGTCGGTGCAGGGTTGTTTGATCTCTCTGGAATGGAGCGTGTTTGTAGAGCCTCCGTCGGGGTTAAAGCAGTCATGGTCTTTGGCACTAACCTGCACTGAATCACTGTTTTGATCACTGATTATCCACCACATCCAATTAATTCTCTTAATTCAGTGATTTAACAAAGGCTGCTGTGTTCGGATGGCCATGAACGCATGCTCTCACAGCCACAAACACATTCCTATATGTGTATTTTCAAAGCATGCAAAGCCACTTTTTTTCTACTCTAACTTGTGTGCCATTATTGCCGCGGAGTTAAATGCTGTATTATAAAACCACAAGGTGTTTTTGTTCCTCTTAGCTGAGTCACAGAGTGCCTGAGTGTTTGTGTAGCAACAGGGAGATTTGCTTCTGAGATGTAAGCGGCCCTCAGGTAGCAGCCGATGGGTTTTATGAATGTAAACCATGCTGTGTGGCACTTCCTTAATTACACTGCAATGCAGCACCGGCACGTCGAGTCTCCCTTCGCCTCTTTCCTTCTTCCTTTTTTTCTTTTATTATCACTGTCAGCCATTAAGCGAGACAGTGAGGGGACATGGCCTTCATCGAGTCATGAGTGAGGCAACAGCAGGAACAGCCAGATGTTGCTCCTGTTGGGCCGAGCTCCTCAGAAATCCCATGTTCTCCATAATATTTCAGAAGTATGGCATGCATCTGAAAGACAATTGATAAAGCAGTGAAGAATATTTCATCTGTTCACTCCTTCTCTTTTCACAGGTGATATTGTGCGGTACAGATGTCTCCCAGGATATCATCTGAATGGGAACAGCATTCAAACTTGTCGCCTGGGGACTCATCTTGAGTTTGAAGGACCTCCACCTTCGTGTGATAGTAAGCTACAAGTTTTTTTTGACTTGCAGAAGATATCTTGACAGTGTTTGAGGTCTCCAGTATGGTCTTTTTCTTTAGCTTAACCACTAAGATTCTTGGTCAACAAGGTTAATGATAAAGACCAATTTGGTTGGGTTTTGACATGATTATGCCAGCCAAACCACCACCTAACAAACCTAAACCAGCTTTAGCTATCATGAAACATCATCCTTTCTTCTTTCTGCATTTAAACTGTTTTTATCTTTACAATAGAAGTCCGTGGAGTCCAGGGATGTCCATTTAGGCTCCATTATATCCATTTTTTTTTAAAAATGAAGTCATTTTCATTTCATTTTTGGTTAAACTATTTGGTTAAACTACTCACTGGGGTGAATTCACTAAACAGTTGCACCATACAGTAGTACGTTGATGTGAATATGTGCGTCGTATTCACTAACCATAAGCATTTTAAAACATTCTTTGTGACTTCCCCCCTCTGCATTTTACAAAAGACCAGTCCTTCAGTTTATATACTATAAAATATACCCATTGCAATGCATAATGGGTCTATTGATCATGATAGTTGGTTCTGTGCTATATGAAGCTTCATTATTGCTATTGGCTTAGAGGTGGGATGAAATACCTCAGAGGCTGTCAAGCAAACCCCATGAGTATGCTAAACGCTCATCTACCTTTCCTCCAGCTGCTTTTATGTGATTTGATATGGCATTTCCCATATGCAGTTCCTGCTCATTATGTTTGTCTCTCTGCTCTCAGCGTAGAAGAATTATCTCTCTGAGCTCTCTGTACTAGCCTTCATGGCGTACAGTAGATCTGATTAAAAGGCCTCTTTTGAATGTCCCGATATGTATACGGTAAAGTTCAAAAGTCTGAGACCACTAATGAAATTTTTTATAATTGCCATTTTTCTAATTGAAAAACCTTTTTGCCATTAGAAATTATGTAATCAACACAGTATATAAACTAGAGGTCTGCTACCCGACCCAAGCCCGACGGGTCCCGAAATACTTTCGGGTTTTCGGGTCAGGTTCGGGTTAATGTTTAATGAATAGTCTCGGGCTCGGGTCAGGCTCGGGCTTGTTGGCTACGCTGCTTTCATAGACGCACACACACACACATTATTGCACACAGATATCAGAGAGATCGCGCAGCGAACACACAGCACGGAAACTTTTATTAGTAAAATAGCATCGATAGGCTACTGACTCCCAACGTTATTTGATTGTTGATTTCTCTGCAATGAGGGGTTAAAATCTTTGTTTTTAAAGTACCTAAGCCTCATTGCTTGTAGAGAGAGACGTGCAGACATAGGTTCACACACGCAACTTTCATTCCTCTCTCTCTCTGTCTCTCGCTAATTCAAATAAATGCGATCTTACCGCACTACTTCTCTGTGTCTGATTTAAAGCAGGCGGAATGCTAACGAGCCTTAACTGATGAAAATTACCATAATTTGCACAGTGGAAGAATTATCGTCTTGTCATATACAACCATTCAAAAACTCGGCAGAATTTATGTAACCGCTGCACCTGATGTTCATAAACTTTCATAACTAGTAAGTGCTTTTTCTTTTGCCTTGTGAACTGGCCGAGCCTTGATGAATCTGTTTCTTTACATGTATTTGTTTACTGCCCTTGCATGCAATCATGAAATACAGCATCTTATTTATTTATTCATTTCGGTGTTCGGGTCGGTCTCGGGCTCTAAATTTAACTGTGGGGTCGGGTCGGGTCAGACGATCTCAGGTACGGTCCGGGTTCGGACTTCAGTTTAAAGCCCGTGCAGACCTCTAATATAAACCAAAATGTTTAAAACGGTTTATTTCCCAGTTTAAATACATTTATATTTATACATTTAGAAGACGATTTTATCCAAGGCGACTTACATTGCATTCAAGTTACAGTTTTACATTTTATCAGCACTTGCTTTCCCTGGGAATCGAACCCATGACCTTGGCGTTGCTAGCGCCATGCTGTACTATTTGAGCTACAGGAAAGCTATAGCATATATTCACTAAATATCATTATGTATCACACGTTTACAATGTGGTCTCTTATTTTGGACCTGATTATATATCAAGACATATATCCTGTGTTTGGCCTCATCTATGATGTAAATAAAAAGCAATTTGGCTGTTTGTTAACTGGAAGAAATTTGTTGGCTGCAGTACAGCTGTTTGGCGGAAATTGATTAAGGCCTTTAGAAAAATAAGAAACAAAAATAGACAAGCTTTATCATTTCCAGCTTAAGCATATGTCAGGCTGAGGTTTGAGGCAGTTTGAAGAGGGAGGACACATTTTAGATTTTTTTTTATATATACCTGTATATATAGTATAGCAGGCCCAAACATATACCTCCTCAACCTTCATGGTGGAGTGCTCTCTCTGAAGCTTTGTAATTCATCCTAACATTAATTCGGTGTCGACAGTTAATTGCTTCGGCTATATGAAAAGCCCCTTATACTGAGGGCCAACATAGCCAGCTGACACCCGCTCCATTTGGTCAGGGTGCTGCCTCTGGCTGTCAGTCACATTAAGTATGCCTGCCTCGTCAAACACCACAGAGGGAAAGAGACAGGAACAACTGGTGGAATGAGAGTCAGGAGGAGGAGGAGGAAGAAAGTGATCTTATACTTTATATCAGTCATTTGTTGAGAGAAACAGGTCTGTTCTGATAGGGTCCACAGGGAAGACAATGGAAAAACTTAAATAACAAAATGTGACAATTACGTAAAGATTAGTTCCCAAAACAAATGCGCTTAAATTACCTAGTACAAATTGATTAAAAGGTTATATTTACAATGTACTTGTTTTGTTCATAAAATATGTCCAGTAACAAAAGTAAAAGGTTTTTTGAGAGAAAAAAGGGGAATTACCTTGGGAAATATGGCAACTGCACCACAACTGAAAATCAAACAAGTTTTGAATACACTACAATCTCAGATTGACCAAACCTCTATCATTTATTTTTCAATGTTGTTTTCATCTTCAGTGGTAATGGGTAACTCTTTCCTTACCTATTGAAAATAGTTTACATTTTCAGAAGACATAATAACAGACATCATAATTGGTGGTATGTAATTACCATATGGCAACGTTCATATTTCCTGTAAAATTATATTAGACAAAGTTGATCTGTAAACAACATCTAATTATCTAATCAAAGATGCATTTAAAATCATGTTGTATGAGAAATGTAAAAAATTTGCTTTTGAGAAAGCAAAAAATGTGCTCTCTCTCTCTCTCCCTCTTTCTCTTTCGAGCACTTGGCAGTGTTGAGGAAATCAAATATCATGTGGGTTTAAAAAACAGCTTATTATTTGTGTTCTTCAAAATCTGCCCTTTTAATTCCAACAATGCAATTTGTTCTAGAAAGTAAAAGAAAATTATATGTTGCCATATGGCTACACTGTACCATAAAGGGGCAAAAGCAAGGACAAAATATTTTTAACCTTTCATAGTCTTTCCTGTTGTTGACGTCAAAGGCTAGGCATTCAATCAAACTGTATGGTATTTTGATGAATTCCTTTCATGTGGTATAGGATCTAGCCAATTTGTTCAAAGGCCAACATGGACAGGCTTTGATATGCTTTCATCTAAAAAAAAAACTACATTAAATACGTTCTCGTACATTAAGAGTAAAAATGGCTTGTGCATAATTACATTTAATGGCAATTATTGCCCTTATATAATGAAGATTGATAATTTTGATTTAAGGACAGATTTGTTTTATGTGATCCTGAAAACCAAGTGAAAGTGTGAGCAAGCATAGAGAGAAAAACTGAGGGATTGAAAGAGTAGAGAGGAAGGACAGTGATGGGTAGAGGGAACGCAAAGCTCATTGAGATGCAGAGGATATCCAGGCTGCAGGTGCACCCAGCTATTAAATCACAGCTTCTCCCCATCTCTCTCTCTCTCTCTCTCTCTCTCTCTCTCTCTCTACCTGACATCTGATCTGTCACATCCTCTTGTTGAATACATCATACCATGTCTTGCTTTCCATCAAATATCTCTCCTTACTACTTTCAACCTTCCTCTGATGCAAGAAATCCCATCCAGAACTTCCTGTTTCTTCTGCAGACGTAATCAGACATGAACATGATGGCCTTGTGCCAGTCTCTTCAAAACTAACCATGTGATCAAGTGACAAGTGTTTGATGAGCAGAAGATGCTTAATAGTTAGTTGTTGTTTTTTCTTTTTCCTGATCTGTTATGTTTCCTGCTTATGATAACCCTGGTTCAAGCTGTCTAGCCAAAGCCAATCATAAAGGCAGTCCCATTTAAAAACACTTATGCTGCATTGCTTTGTCTTCCCTTTTTCTCTCAGTGTTCCCCTCGCTTTCTTGTTTTTTGTATCTCTCATGCTCGGAGAGAGAAAATAGATCTGTGAATGCTGACAGTGCATCACATGCCATTATGCAAATTAAGGGTAGGAGAACCTCACACGTAACTACTTTTCTGTAAGCATACACACTATCTAGACTTTCAGTGTTTATACTTAAATAAAATATGCTTTTTATCAGTGAAGCACAGAATGTCATGCACACATGCATGTTGATTTTGTTATTCCACCCTTCTGTCACCATGGTGACATTAAAATCCCAAAGCATTGCTGTTTTCTTTCATATTATTCAATAATTTAGAATTATTTTCAGTATTTTCCTCTTATTCATAATTCTGTGAATTTATATTAAATATTAATCTGTTTATGTATTATATATGATATATTTTTCATAGATATGTACACATCATACACATAAATCTATTAAAATTGCTTTATCTTCTGCGGCTTTCATCTTCTGAATTCTAACAAATGGTGAAAATATCTCCACATCTCTTATTAATTTTGAAATCCTGCTCTTCCTCATTATCAGACAGTCAGTGCTTATGTAATAAATGTGTATGTTTGTTTTCAGCTTGAGATGTTTCAAAACATTACTCTTTCAAGTTATTCTCAGTGATTTAATATCTCCCTATTAATTATAAAGTACACTAGCAACTAGACATGTAATTGGACAAAATAGTCCTTAACTGACCCTTACAAATGTTTCTGGCTAATAATCTACCTTTGCAACTTTTGATCTTTTATTTTGTCAAAATCTGTGGAGAATCTGTATGTTTGAATTGTTTTAAACATAATTTTACATAAATGAGCAAAAAATATGGTATTAATAAAACAATAAAAGGGTATTATTTTCTAGGGCTGTCGCGATAACCGCAATATCGCAATACCGCGCTATTGACGAGCATAACCGCAGAGGAATGCAACAACCGCGATATTTGCATATAAAGGTTATGCCCTTCTCGTTTTACACTTCGTGCATGTGTACTGAATATTAAATAAGTTAGTAATGATGATAACATAATGTGTACCATGCTGATTTGTACAGAGGCTCAGTAGATTTTGCACTTAACAAGTGTCCTTCAGGCCGAGTCATGTATATTTGTGAAAATAGGTTGTCATGTCCAAGTAAAGCGAAATCTCTGTCTTAGCATCGACGCTCTGACAAGAGAATTTGCCATAAAGAGGTATTCAGTCAGCGAGCGAGTGAAGAAAACACCGGCGTTTTAGCGTTGACTCATTCTGAACTCCTCTGATTGGTCAGTGTATTCATAAGCTCAACAGAATCATGTGTGATTGGTTATAATGCGCAGTGCTGTAAAAATGCGCCTGTATCTGGCTCAGCACCAGCCAGCTAACGCAGATTTGAATTTAGCAGCTGGTGATATGACACGCTGAACGATTTAATCACGCTGGTGTGATTGTATTAAATATAGAAAAAAATAATCCGATACATTTTGTCATTTGGAAGCTGCATTCAAAATTCACTTATATATATATATATACACACACACACTATATATATATATATATATATATATATATATATATATATATATATATATATATATATACACACACACACTATATATATATATATATATATATATATATATATATATATATATATATATATATATATATATATATATATATATATATATATATATATATATATATACACACACACACTATATATATGTCACACTATGTATATATATACAGGGTGCGATTTGTAGGGTGGGGGGGGCATTTTCTGAATGTATATTTCTGTGGGGGCCATATTTGCAATTCATTGTCACGAAGGGTGACATTTTAAGTTGAAAATCCCATTTTAGATGCCAGCCCGTCTTGTACAGTAGATAATCTTCAGCTGCCATTGTTAGAGGAGCAGTTTTGACATGCCTTCTCCTCTTCTGTCAGAATCTGCCACCAAAACTGTTGTTTACATTCAGCCTTTGACAGTCCATTTCAAAGTGGATTAGGGGATAAGGGCGACCTGAGCGAGTTAATTTCCGTTTGCCGCCATAGTGAAAAGCCTGGGATGATGAGGATTTTGTCTGAGATGCTGTCTAGAGGGTCATGCTCTCCCCTATTTTGTTGGGGCAGAATGGCATTAGGGCTGGGCGGCGTGATGGTAGAAATGCATCAGCCAGTAGAGATTCTGCTTTAGCACAATATATCTGTGCTGCATATCAGCTATTTTGCAATGTTTTAGTCTGCTTTTAACCCAGGTGTTACATTTTGCACTGATGACATGCATATACCAAAGTTTAAATGTTTGGAGTGAGTAATGTATGTGTTTATTTATTTATGAGCATTAAATTGATGAACAGTGACTGACTTACATTTCAAATAAATAATTGCTGTTCTTTTGAAAATAATCCTGAAAATGTATCACTGTTTCCATAAAAATATTAAGCAGCACAACCTTTTTTAACATTTATAATAATACGAAATATTTAGTGAGCACCAAATCAGTATACTAGAATGATTTCTGAAGGATAATGTAACAATAAGAAAATTCAGCTTTACCATCACAGCAATAAATTAAGTTTAAAATATATTAATAGAAAGCAGTTACTTTACATTGTAATATTTCACACTATTATTCTTTATTGTATTTTTGATCAAATAAAAGCAGCATTTGTGAAGAGTCTTTCAAAAACATTAAAAACTTTAAAGACCTCAAACTTAATTTGAACAATAGAGTATTATCAATACCTTCTTCATAATAGATAAGTTAATAAGTATATTATTAAAATAAAAAATAATAAATAACATTTAACATGTATTATATATTATAAATAATAAATATATTATTTAATATAAAATATTTTGTATTTAGAGTAGTATTTGGTAAGTCACACAGTTCTTACAGTACATTTAAGTGCATTAAGCATAAAACAGCAAAAAATGCTGTATTGATATATACAGTATTGTTATACCACCCCACCTCTCCATCAAATATTATATATAATATAGCCCTCAGCACAGATGCCAAGAGTTAATTTTATGTTTTGCTGTATAAACTGATTTAAACATGTATATACTGACAATGTAAATATCAAGAATATAGAAAGGGCCTATAACTGTTATGATATATTAAACATGCTCGCAAAAGACTTGTCATATTTATCAGTTTGCTGCTTTACAGTACATCTTTGTTTGTTATAGGTTAACAGCCAGCTTTCAAAGTGCAGCTTTGCTGAAAGCAAATAAAGATCTGTAACACCCACGCTCACACTTTACAGAATGTAATTTGTGAGCTTGAGCTCCAGGATGCACAGATGTAGGTTATTGGCGGTGTATTTTTTACTTGAGCGCATTAGGCTTTATGCAGTGATGATAGGCTCAAACGGGCATCGATATGCATCCATGATAAGGTTTGTCCTCCAATGAAACCGCATTCAGATTTTATATCACCTCCGAGCCCTGTAGCCAGTCCCAGAGCCTCTATAGTTTACCCTCGTAAAGGAAACGTGTCAAAGCAGCAACCGTATCGTCCCTGTGTTATCTGCCGAGCTCAAGCTCAATCTCGACCAGAAACCACAAGTGTGATTTACATCATATCAATTCTTAAAGCAACTTTTTAGAATTTAATCATTGTCACCGGAGCAATTCACTGGACCGTGAAGCTGAATGTAATTATAAAAATAACTTATCTCAGGTTTGACACGTAAAGCCGGACACTGCACAGCATGCATGAAATTATTGCTTTGATTAACGTCCATCCTAATCAGTCCACAGACCTGTGGGCTTAAATGTTAGTCAATTATGGTGCTAAACGACTGACCAAAAGACCAATTAAAGATGCCAAATATAGAAACAAAACTGTTTACTGTGGGTCATGTTATTTACAGGGTTTTAGCGCACCGCATCTGTCGATATTCTGATAAGCAGAGGTGAGCGGTGAGGTTAGAAATTCTCAATTCTTCTGTCGTGATAATCTCATTCAGATCTCAACTCAATCATGAAGTATTCACACCAGCAGAGCTCTGAAACAGCAGCGTGTTTATATAGCAAGACAAGTAATAGAAAATCCATATTTCATATCCGAAACGTAAGTGTCATAAATATATGATAATAACAATCCCTTCCTGTCTGATACTGGGTTCGGCTTCAGACATGCCGTACACGGCCTCTCATCCATGTCATCCACGTCATGCGGAAGAAATGAGACAAAATAATAGAATTGTGTCAGAGATGAGGGTTTATCCTTTTATGTTATGATTTGTATTTGGATGCTTGCTTTGTATTCCGACAGCTGGAGAGAGAATAAGAGACAGGCTTCCGAGATTTTAGGGAAGCGCCCAAGACGGGCCACTGCATAAAGCCTGATAATTCAAGGTAAAAATGTGGGGAAATGTCACAGCAGGCCTCTGAGGAATATCAATGACTGAGAGATGAAACTGCAGACTGAGGTGTTGAGCCAGGCTGTACAGCTGTGTGAACAACAGTGATCAATCCTCTCAGTGTCATGACAGACTGGCCTGGGGTGCTTTGTGTTATAATCGACGTGCTTTACCAAAGGCTTGTACATGCAAGACTGGATTGGGCCTTGAATTGTTGGGTGATCGATAGGCCGCACACTTTCTGTTGCATCTGAAGTTCAAGCATCATATTGAATGAAGCTATGGATCTGTAATTGTGTTTTTTTGGTGAAGGTTTCTTTCATGTATTCCTTGGGCAATTGAGTATAATAGTTCTGAAGGTTGCTTTGAGGATGAATGTCTTTAACAGCTAAATCTTAGCGTTTTACATCACGGCTACCATTGCTGATGTATGGATGTGGAATGTCAAAAGAAAATGCTTTTGTTTCCTGGAATTTGTATGTAATAATGTATTGAGCTGACCTACCTCTTGTCTGTCTTTGTCACAGTTACCTGTCCTATGAATGAGGTATTGACAGCCTCCACGGGAATAATCCTGAGTCAGTCACCGGGCAGCAGCCTGCCACACTTTGAGTCCTGCTCCTGGGTGGTGAAGGTGGATTCAGGTTACAACATCACTTTCACTATTGAACACTTCCAGACCAGCAGACAGTTTGATGAGCTGGAGATTTTTGATGGTGAGTGGATTTATCACAGCTTCTCCTAAGGATCTTTTATGAAGAACCATGCCGATCCATCTATAAATAATATACACTACAGTTTAAAAGCTATACTGTAAAAAATTATTAAACAATTTTAAAAAGTATGCATGTATTATAAACTAATTAAAAAATGTAAATATGTGGGGCTATTAGTATTTTTAAAGCAATCTCATATGCTTAGAAAGGATGCATTTATTCATAAATAAAATACAGTAAAAATAAGACCATTGTGAAATATTGCAGTTTTCAGTGTCACATGATCCTTCAGAAATCATTCTATATGTCAGTAATTGTGTTGGAAGGAGAAGAAAAAACAGCTCTTTGTGACCAAAAACCATGTCAGAACTAGTTGCACTATGATTTTTGTACCTTGATTCAATCGTATCATAAAAATGTATTACAACAAAATCAAATCAATATAACACTATAAACAAAACTGTTTTCAACATTGATCATTTTAATAAATGTAAATCAGCAAATCAGCATTACACCTCACAGGCAACCTTGCTGTGTTGAGCAAGATAGACAGTTGAAGAGAGGCCAAAAGGGATGACCTTTGCTTTTACACAGTGAAAACCTTTTGTAAAAGGCGAAGGAAATTGCTTTAGCCAACAGAGGTCTGTTCAGGGCCAGTCTTAGGTCAGTGGCTTTGCTGGGGTCAAAGTGATCCCATTTAGACTGAGATTAGGAAGTGGATTACAGGTCAGAATGGTCATTTAATACACATCGAGGCTCATCACATTTTAAGCATTATTAAAGTGGCCCATGGCTGAGTCATGCAACACCCCCAAAAAGTGCACAGGATTCAAATAATTGCCATTTGAAAAAATATGTCTTTACAGTCCAGTAATATAATTGAATCAATGAAAGTCATGCCGTTTTGTTACATATTGTTTTTTGAAAGAAGTCTCTTTTATTGCAAATTAAAATAAATGTTTTCCGTTTTAATATATTTTAAACACATTTATTTCTTTGAGGGTAAAGCTGAATTTTCAGTAGTCATTACTCCAGTCTTCAGTGTCACATGATCTTTCAGGAATCATTCTAATATGCTGATTTGATGCCTAAGGAAAAAAAAATATAATTGTTGCCATGTCAGTGATGAACATTTTTCTGCTGCTTAATATTTTTGAAGAAACGTGACATTGTTAGGGTTCTTTGATGAATAGAAAGTTCAAAACAACAGTATTTATGTAAAATTTAAAAAATATATATATTTTGTAATATTATGTCTTGAATATCACTCTTAATCAATTTTATGCATCTTTGTTTAACAACAGTATTAGTTTGTTAAAAGAAGTACTACTTTTTAATGGTAATGTAAGTTGTATTGGATATTACTTTTCTGAGTGTTTTCTGAAAGTTTAATAGTCAAAGTTTTAAATTCTCTCAAAAACATTATTTATTCTTGTAGAACCTCAAATAATTTAATTTATATCTAAGCATTGTTGAAAAAGAGAGAAACCATGAACAAAAAAACAGGACTTACACACTCTCAAAAAACAGGTACATTTTTTTATATTTTTTTTCTGAGGCTGATAAAGCGCCTGTGCTGGTGTTTATTTGCGTGTCATCTGGGAGCAGTGTGAGCTACTCCTGAGGGGAGCTGGCATGCTCAATGCTGATTACACTTTCAACTCCCATTGCGCTCCGTAGCAGACTTTGCTTTTCACAACATGCCAAATCCAGCCAGATCACACCAGATTCCTTTACCTCCCTGCAGCTTTGCCCAGACGCTAACATGACGTCTGGAATGGCCTTTAATAAGTACTGCCAGTGAAGTTTATGAACAGTGCCCTGTCACTCAGCATTAACCATGAGAGGTGGAGAGGCTATGTTGTGACAGAAACACATCAGAAACACACCACTGGTATCACTGCTAGTGGTAAACATGTCAATTTGAAGTTTGTAAGATCTGTGGCTACCGATAGTGACAGGAAGAGATGAGCGAGATGCAAAAAAAAATGAAGTTCAAAATAAAAACGAAAATAAAATATAATATAATAAACATAGAAAGTGTTGTTTTTTGTGGGTTATTTTTTATTATTATTATTATTTTAGGTTTTTTTTTTGGGGGGGGGGGGGTGATTCTCAAGTTCATATGTACTCCAACGTTTAGTAAATCAGATTTTATGAATTTTAAATTCACAATAGATACTTGTGCACCAGAGATGCATCACATACATGGTAACTTTATGCTTTGCTTTATCCTGCAGGTCCATCAAGACAGAGTCCACTGCTAATTTCTCTGAGTGGAAACTATTCATCTCCCTTCAGTATTACTAGCACTGCAAACAAGGTTTACCTGCACTGGTCTTTTGATCACACCTCCAGCCACAAGGGCTTTCGAATCCGCTACTCTGGTGAGTATTCAAACACATCATCAAAACACACAGATTGTATTTGGATTTCCCCAACCAGGAGAGCTCTCAAAACACAATGAAGGAATCAATTTATTAAATTAAACTAATAAATCAATTTATTGTTTTTGTTTCAATTTATATTAGAACTAGACCTGTATTTTCAAATACATACACACACTCTAGTCTTAGGCCACCAGTATTTTAACCAAAAATAAAATGGTTTTAAGCCAGTTACTTCTATCTTTTGCTGTAGTGTCAGTAGGAAATATCAGTTTCCAAACATTCCTTTTGCCATTAATTGTAACAATTCATTTAGATTTTTGTATGCAAATCCAAAAGTACTATGGCACCATTCCTACAAAGCTACATTGCTGTGAGAAGTTATAGGCACTTGTGTAAAAATACTGTAAAGTTAGAATGCTTTCAAAAATAATGTCATAAATAGATTGTATTTGTCAATTAACTTCTATTAACTTAGTTAAATCAACCTTTGGTGTGACCACCCTTTGCATTTAAAACAGCTTTTGTCCTAGGTACACTTGTGCATAGTCTCATGTAGCTTTGAAGGAAGGTTTCTTGAAGCATCTTGGAGACGATTGAATTGAAACAAGACTAGGTACTGTGAAATAATACTATTAAGTCTTCACTACCTGCTAGCGAAAACAAACTTAAAGTGTAACTAGTGTAGTTTGAGTCAAATGACTCTTATGAACTGATTATTTTAATGAATTAGACAAAAAGACCCATGACCAATGAGTTATCGGTTTGGCTTACAAATGACTACATCTAACAAATCAGATGACTCCTCGACTGCCTGAATGTTTATGACAACTTACAGTTAAAGATACGCATTCACAAAACGACCAATTATGACTCCCTGCTGCAAAAACAGAATTACGCAGGAAATGCTGCCACAAGCTATCAAGACCTGATTGTGCCGTTTCATGAGCAATGGCTTAATTCTAAATTAGTTATTACCCTGTAAATATTTAAAAAGTTTCCGTATGCTCCTAATCATTAGCGTTTCAGAAGAATGACTAATCACCTCTTTTTCTGGCTCATCAGGGTCCTTTCTCTCGGCATCAGCTTGTTTTGCTTTTTCCGCTCTCTCCTCGCATGATGGATTTTTGATATAGGGCTCTGTGACAGTCTGGGTTAGCAGCGGCAGCACACCTAGGTTTCCCTGCTCAATATGGTTTCCCTTCTGTAGCGATACCTTGGTGGGACAAAAACAGATGGTGGGACAGATTCAAAGCTTCGTACCGTTTTCTTTCTCAATCCATCTTTTATCTCCACAGGCTGTTACTTCATCAACTGTAGCGGGTCCTTTCACTCCGCCTCCCTCTCTCTTTTGTTTTTCTCTTCATTTTTCTTTTTATTTCCTGGCCTTTTCTTCCCACCATCACCTGTGTGAGGTTGTCTAAATGACTGGCTTTGAGAAGTTTGAAGGCCTTTCTTTGGAAAAATAAGAAACGGGGCAGGTTAAAGGTTGAAGATTGACAGCATCAACTTTGTAATTTAAAAACAAGGACCAAGGAGAATGAAAGTGTATTTGTATCGTAACTTTATTAAATGCAAAGCTGGGGCTCTTGGGTCAAAGTCACTGTAGGAAACAGCACCACGACTGGTTGACGCAGGTGCACAAAGTATTGGAGCATGAAGGCTAAATTTCTGCTAAGGCTTCTCTTACAGCTAGACCTCTGTGGCCAGTAATCAATAGCAGTCTTTTTAGCCATTTAGAGGGCAGCACCTGCTCTATCACATGAGAGGTATGATGCACAAAACCGCTCTAAAACCACACTCTAAGCCATTTAAACCATTAGTGCAGGTTTTATTCATAGTTTTACAACAGGTATATGATGTGTAAACTTTCAAATTTGTCCATTATCTATAATCTCCAGTCAGGGCTAATGGACGAGGAGCTGGAAACATTTTATGTCTCAGTGGTTTGATCATTAGAAAGATTTGTGCCTTGTAAAACTTGATGGTTGCCCTTCCATTACTGTTGTGTTTATTTATTTATTTTTCGTTGTCCTACAGTAGGCTAGCTTTTACTTTTAACATTTTCTGTGAAGAGCTAAATTCCCATGAAATTACTTGATGAGTGCAGTTTTCGCTCCTGTGTTGATGTTTGTTGGAAAGTTGAGACAGGATTTTTTTTAATGATTTTAGATTTTATGAACCATAATTTGAGACACTGATATATTTTTGATCCATTTTCTTAAAACAGAAATAAATGAATTATTATTATTTTAATACTTTTATTCAGCAAGGACACATTAAATTGATCAAAAGTGACCGCAATGACATTTATAAAGTTAAAGTTTTCTTCCAAATAAATACTTTGCTTTTTGAACTTCATTAATGTTCATTAAAGTCCTGTTTTTTTTGGGGGGGGTAGTTATCAAATAAATGCAGGTGGTGTGATCTTTGTACTTTTAGAAATACACTAGTGTATAAATGACATTGAATCCACAACACAGTAAGACTAAAAACCACAACTTAAAAAAAATATTTATGGGTTATTAACCCACATTGTTTTGGCACATTGTTTTCTATGTCCTTTTTTAAATTGTTGATCCATGTACATGTTTCAGATGGGCATCTTTGACTATTGCGTAGTCTCATGCCATTAGCACAGTGTTTTTAATATGACTTTAATGTAGCTATAGCTAACAGCTGTTCAGCTTTGAAAAAAATGTCTCAAGACCCCTCCGCTCTATTCCATTTTATTGCCTTTTATTGCCATCTAGCTGTTTCCAATGCCAGAATGTGTCCTGTGTGAGTGGTACCTCACTCTCCTAAAGGAAATGATCATTGCTAAACATTGTATTGGAATGAAATTAGAAATGTTTTAATGGAATTTAAATGGATGTTTGGCAAGAATTTGTTCATCTAATCCAACACAAGGGCATATACATGCGGCTGCTTACACTGCAGAAAATCATTTTCTTAATCAGTATTTTTGCATTATCCTTTTCATAGTGTATCTTGAATATATCTAGAATTAATTTACTGTGTGCAGTATGCCTTCGCAAGTTAACTTTGCTTCTTTTTTTCTTTAAGTATAACAAAAAATAAAGCTTAAGAAAATGATTTGTAGTAGTCTGCCTCTCTGCCTTTTCCAGGAAACCTCCACTAATCTTACACTAATTGCATTAATTAAATAGTCCGGGGGGCAACATCCCCAAGCCCCTGCATTACGGGCAGCCAAACCTGTTTACCTGTAACACAGAAGGATTATATGAACATGTGAACTCGTGAAACAGATAGGCCTGTAATGCGGTCATAGCGATTAATAATGCGACAAATTGCATTCCTGCCCCATTTCCTCCTAATTTCCTCCATACCTCCTTTTTTATTATGCTGGTATCATTACCGTCATTCTTTTTCTTGTTTGGTCTGTAAGGAAAACAGCCTGCTAGATCTGATCTCAGACACCTCATGTGCCACATGAGAGAATGTGACCTGGATTGCATATGCCAAACAGCATAACTTTGTATAATGACTCTTGTTGTATTCTGAACTACAGTTTAGACTAACAACCTGTACACAAAACGATATATATTTTTTGTTACATATCCATCATTTATGACCTTCCACAAGTTCCTGCAATTCAATACCGTGCATCTTTTTAATCAGTCCTCAGCTCCCGGCTGCGTTAATATCCGCTGTTTCCAGTAAACAGGATGAGGAATCGAAACGCAATAAGCAGCAGGTTTCACAGACTGATGTGTTTTTGACTTCTGGCTGTGTTTACATTTGTATGTGCTACAGCGGCATACTGCAGTACCCCAGACCCTCCTGTGAATGGCTCGGTGCATAGCCAGACGGGCACAAAGCTTGGCAGTACCTTGCGCTTCAGTTGCGACCGGGGCTTCAACCTGGTTGGCCAGACCACCGCCACCTGCACCCGCACCCAACAGGGCATCTACCAATGGAATGCTCCAGTGCCGCTTTGCCAAGGTGAGTCTGAAAATCTTGTCTGAAATACTTTGGACAAAGTCAGGAGGCAATTATCCGCCTCTCCTCACTGAACTCTCTCTGCGAAAGACCGGCGCCGGCATGGCTAATCCTGTATTCAATCAATGTTTAGGGCTTGGCGGCATCTGTCAAATTGCTCATCACAATAAATGGGTTAGCCAGGAGCCATAGCTGCGAGACTATTGCTAATGTGCTGTCCGAGGGGAGAGTCTCCTCAGAAAGAGGCAGTTATCATCCACTAAAGCAGGGGCCTCCACGGGGTCTACCGTTTTGCAGTCTCAGAAGTGCTGCGTTTTATCACCACTTCCTAGCTAACAAAGGCCTCACCTGTGAGAGAGGTGAATTTCTCTTTGACAGGGATGGTGTGAGATGCCTTAGGCCGAGAGCCTTAGGGCTGTATTGAACACACTGAATGGTCTTTTTCGTATTCGAAAGTGGGACGTAGTTGACTCATGATTGATTGAAAGTTGAGTAGCATGGATATTAAATCCATTATGTGTCAGTCCTTTGAAAGAAGAGGCATTATAATGACTTTTGAAACTATACAGATAAATATAGTAGTTACTGATCTGGGCTGGACGTCAGAAGTTTGTAGGTACAAACAAACGAGGGGCCAATCATGAACTCTAAAAATCAAGAAATTGTCTCTATTGTGGCCTTGAGAAAGACACTTAACCTCGGGTTTATCCAGAGGGAATGTCCCTGTAAGTGTACTGTAAATCACATTGGATAGACGTAATTGCTAAATGACAAATTAAGACGGTAGAGGAGGCAGATCGATGGGTGTTCAAACTTTTAAATCAGCGTTGCCTGTCATCCTAGTGTTGGTGTTCTGATTTGACATGTACAGTGGTGCAAAAATGTATTTAGACACATAAGCAGCCCACATTTTATTGCAATCGAATATATATTTTTTTTTTTACTATTTTATTGGGGTTTTTTTGTATTTGCTTTTATCTTTTTGTATTTGCTTTAAATGTCAGCTTGTTTAATGTTAGATTCGATGATAAAGTGTCCAACCAAGTGTCATCTGCAAACAAATGATGCTACTTTATTTTTTTATTATTATTATTTTTTTTGTTTGTTTCTGTTTCTACAGTATTTGCTTTTTTAAATAATAAATGATGATTGATATTTTACCATCTATGATGTAGACATACAGTATCTATATTTACATATGTCTGAAGTCCCCAAATACTTGTTGAGGCCAGAGAGGACGTTGTGTTTATACTGTGTTTATGTTCAGTACCCTCTGACTCTCTGGTGGCTGTCCAGGATGTTGGCGTTCTTACTGTGTTCTTAGTCCATGTCCAGATGTAATCTACATCTTGGCTTGTGCCCGTTGCTTTCTAGCTGCTCTTGTTTACCTTCCTAGAACCACTGCAAGCTTGTGTTTGCACAGTCACATTGCTGCTTTTGGTGTGTTCACTGAGTGTGTTTACACTCAGTATTCTTTGAAGTGTGATGGCGAAAAGAAATACACACTTTCCTTGGGGTTTTGTGAGAAAATACTTGAGTTTGTTTTTGAGGTCAGAATCTTTGTCTCCTTCACAGTTGTTTCCTGTGGGATGCCCATTGCGCCAGTGAATGGCACTGTCATCGGGCAGGAATTCACTCTCGGCTCTAGAGTCACGTTTTCTTGTAATCCTGGTTTCCGATTGGCCAATGCTCAGCCGGTGTCAACGCTTTGTCAAGAGTCTGGAAGGTGGAGCCCGATGGAGACCCGCCCTCGCTGCGTCCGTGAGTTCATGAGCACCACAATCACTGTTCTTATTTACATAAAAGATTGTTAAAAGAAAGAAATGATAAAATGTTTATTATCTTTAACTATTTTCTTCTTTAACTTAAAGTCTTAGGCCACATTTAATCTTGAAATCAAAATTTAGTTTAAACATGGAAATTAATGGAACAATTTCACAAAAGAATAAATTACTAGATAGATAGATAGATAGATAGATAGATAGACAGACAGACATGAGAAATATATTGCCGTAGGTCTTAATCAAATAGCAAATTTTGATTACTAACTTTGACCCTCCAGCTGTGACCTGCCCTGACATCGGCCACTCCGCAGTGGATCATGGGAGGTGGAGGCTTATTTATGGCATGCAGAATAAATATGAGGCCATGATGATGCTGACCTGTGACCCTGGATATTTCTACAAGGGTCAAAGGGTCATCCGCTGCCAAGCTAACGGCACCTGGGATTACCCTGAGCCGAGACCGTCCTGTGAAAGTGAGTGCAATATAGGCTATAGTGACATTAAGACATATGCTTTGAGACCACAGTATTTTCAAATTAGGATTTTTAAAAAAAAAATTAACCTGTGACCTAACAGAGGATAAGTGGTTTGGAGAATGGATGGATGGATTTTCAAACTTTAAATGAAAACCCCTGATCTAGTATGTCATGATATAATTTACAAAAGTAAATTTACATACCAAATAAAGGTTGGGGGAAAAGTCAATTTCAGGACTTGAAATGAAATTCTTTGTTCATAGTTCCAAAAAAAAAAAAGAATACTAATACATTTTTCATCTGATTTTACATAGTCATTTCCTGTGGTGACCTTGGAACCCCTCCGAATGGGAATAAAATAGGAACATTAACCGTGTATGGAGCGACTGCCATTTTTTCCTGTAACACGGGTTATACTCTAGTGGGCTCCAGAGTGAGAGAGTGCATGTCCAATGGTCTGTGGAGTGGAGCTGAGGTCCAATGTCTTGGTGAGTCTCTTTACTTCCGTTATGGGTCTCCATCATTAAGTCAAGAAAATGTACCCTTATGTTCTCCAAATGAGCATTTACGATATTTTTCTTCAACAGCTGGACACTGTGGCACACCAGAGCCTATTGTGAATGGCCAGATCATTGGAGAGAATTACAACTACAGAGGCAGTGTCGTTTACCAGTGTAATCCTGGATTCCGACTCATCGGCGTGTCTGTTCGCATCTGTGAGCAGGACCACCACTGGTCCGGAAAGACTCCTGTCTGTGTCCGTAAGTGTTGCTTAAGCAGTCTGATATGACGTCTTTTGACAGTTGCATGCCTCTGAGAAATAAAATAATCATGGAAATGGATATTAATATGTCACTCTGATGTTCTGTAGCCATCACCTGTGGACATCCAGGCACCCCTGCTAATGGTGTGACCCAGGGAATGCAGTTTAACCTGAACGACATTGTGCGTTTCGCCTGCAACCCTGGTTATGTTCTGCAGGGTGCAATCAAGTCTCACTGTCAGCCCAACGGCCAGTGGAGCAACACACTGCCCAAGTGTAAAAGTAAGTCCCGTGGCTTCGTCATCAGCGGTGATCCGTAGTGTGTATGTGTGTTACTTGACAAGGAAATGTGAATAGTGCTGCTATGTTAAAATAACTTGACTGCTCTATTCAAATCTGCTCTATAACTCAGCATGGTGTAGAACAAGAGTATGTGTTCTAATGGTTCTTAACTGAGAAATAACAGCATTTAAAGGATTTAAATAATGAAAGTAATGCTTTTCATTAAAAAAAAATCTAAAGACTGTAGAAGCAGCTTTCTGTTGGTCAGCGTGGAATATTTGCATGAGCACCTTGAATTTGTTGTGAAACATTGTTCGCTCAATCATTCACTCTCACAAAATTCTCTGTCGTATGGATTCCTCTTAACATGGCTGAATTTTGATGTGAAAATTAAGCAAACAATGGTTTTACTTATAAACTGCTTGTTGGGGTTGGGGTTACAGATGACTGGCACAAATCCAGCCAATGACAAGCTATGCAAATCTTTGTGTGTAATTCAAGATGTTTCATTAGGAGTTGCCATAAGCCAAAATGTGCCATAAAGTGTACTACTGTTTAAAATATAATGTAAGCTGCAATTACCTCAGTCTTCAGTGTCACATGATCCTTCAGAAATCATTCTAATATGCTGACTTGGTGCACAAGAAACATTTCTTATCATCAGTGTTGAAAACCATTGTGTGCTTAATATTTTCTGGAAACAGTGAAACAATTACACAAGTTATGAATGCATGGCATCACTCTGATTGATCTGAATTACCTTAATTTGAATCTTTGAAGTTGCATCATCCATCTTCTCAACCCATCCCTCTCTTTAAATTATAAATGTGTGTTTACTCTGACTGAGGAAGTTGAAGTGGTCTGATCATATCAGTCACAGTCTCCTCTCCATCATGGGCCGTCATTAGCACTGAGCGTGGGAAGACGCCCGTTTAATGGCACAAAAGGAGCCGGTAAAAAATGCTATGAGCTCAGAGCTGCATAAATAATTTAGTAGGCCTCTGCACAGCCCCGCTAATCAGCACCAATGTGTGTCTGAGTGAGCCACTTCTATCTCCAAAATGGCCTCCTAAACCACACAGATAAGTTGGTTAGACTCATATCTGCAGATAATTGAACCACCTCTCCTTAAAAATTGCCACTGGCCAGCAGGAGCATCAATTTTAATATCGTATTACGGCCAAGCACAAATAAACAGATTGTTTTCCTATGTTCTTTTCTTTTTCTGCTTTTCTTTCTTTCTATCGATTTTATTTGTGTATTTATTTCTAACTTAACCATTTTAGTTGAACATGTTTCATGAATGATTGAATGACTTACACATTAAGATGTTTTCTTCTTCTGACAAAAATCTGTTTTTGATGTAATCGGACGGACTGACGGAGTCAGTAATTCAGTAATTCACTCAGAAAGAAATGTTTCATTCGTGTATGAATCTGTGTTTTTGATCGAATCAGTTGAGTGAATGATTCAGTTTGATGAATGATGAAACAGTTTGAGAAAAAAAGAATGATTGAAATAATGATTCAGTGACTCACTAATGAAAAACTGTCAACATGACTGGTGTACTGATGGGTAGAGTACCCAAAAACTGTACTCAAGTAAATGTAAAAGTACTTGTAGAAATATTTACTCAAGTAAAAGTAAAAGTAATAGTCTGAATAGTTACTTGAGTAAGAGTAAAAACGTATCGGATAAAAAAACTACTCAAGTAGTTAGTTACTAGTTACTTTGGATCATATACTGAATATAATCTATTTTTATTTAGCTATAGATATTTAGATAGAATTTATATATACATATATACACACTGCCTTCAAAAGATCTTTAATGTTTTTTTTTAATGTAATTTATTTTAGTGATGCAAATCAGAATTTTTATCAGCCTTTACGCCATTCTTCAGTAGGGTTGGGTACCGAACTCGGTACTTTTAAGGGTACCGACCGAATTGCGTCAGTACTACAGAGTATCAATTCACATTAAATCGTTCGGTACCAAATTTCGGTACTTGAGAACGCATTTGGGCGCATACGAGAGAGAGAGAGAGAGAAGAGAGAGAGAGAGAGACCCTGTGACATGATGTCACCCCTGCAACTCTTTAAAACACAACACACAGGGCAGACGGAAATGTTCTGAAGTGTGCTTACATTTCTAGGGTCATATGGTTTCCGAAAACACGGACAGGATGATGGAGTCCATTCCTAAAAACTGAATTTACTCTAAAGAGCGGAATGCCATGGAATTCGTCCGTTTTTGGATGAATAAAAGAAGGTCTGTCACGTAATTCGAATCGCGATATGAACTAGTGTATGTGAATATTAATATTATAGACATTATATTATGAGTAATATTAACATACTTTATATTAAAAGTACCCATTTTTAAATATACTCTAAAAGTATTAGTTACCCCCAAAAAATGGTTGCATCATAGAAAATGGCTTTGGCTGACTCTGCTAAGAGCTATTAAAGGCATTAGCATGCATTACTACCCTGGAAAGTCTAATTCCGTTGACAAGCTGTCCCTAACGGAGAGATTTTAAGGGAACGTTGCTGGCCTGAAACAGCAGAAGGAACACTCTGGAGTCAAATAAGGAAGCCTGTCCTCTTCATTTGGCTTCACTGTTTCCCCATAATTGCATAAAATGTCGCCAGAAGTGTGTTCAGCTGAATTTGTTAGAATCAGTTGAAGTACTCAAAGAACAAAACATAGTTTAACATGATGGCCTATATTATTGTCTTGGCCTGCTCTATTGCACTTCCACTTTAATGTATGTTTTGTTTCCTTTCAGTGCGTGAACGAATGCAAATTACTGCTGATTTCTGTTTTAGGTTCTTCATCATGCACTTTGTCCTTCTGTGCTCTCGTGCAGACTTGAACTTATTGAGATATGTATCTGGATAGATGCTTGTTTATAACATTTTTTTCCATCATGCAGTAATCATTTGATGAATTACTGCCACCAAGATAGAAATGTACACAAAGGAAATTTAAATGAAATAGAAATGAATTATACCAAAAAACAGTTCTGACTTAAATAATTAAGGCACAGTATGCCATAAAGTACTGTTTAATAATTGGTGTCAGCAAATTTGTTTAATGTTTTTGAAAGAAGTCTCTTATGTAAAATACCAAGTAAAATATTATTAAATATTATTACAGTTTGCAATAACGGTTTTCTATTGTAATATATTTTAAAATGTGATTTATCCTTGTCATGGCAAAGCTGAATTGTCAGCAGTCATTACTCCAATCTTCAGTGTCACATGATCCTTCAGAAATCATTCTAATATGCTGATTTGCTGCCTAAGAAACATTTATTATTATTATCAATGTGTTAAAAACAGTTGTGTACTTAATATTTTTTGTGGACTCAGTGGTATTTTTTCAAGATAGTTGAAAGTTAAAAAATCAGCTTTTATTGAAAATAAAAAATATTAGAAATAGCTTTGCTTTCATTTTTCATCCATTTAATGTGTCCTTGTAACTAAAAATAAAAAATACCCCAAACTTTTGAATTGCAGTGTACTTCTCACCAGTATTCTTCATAACCTTCTTTCTCTCTGTCTTTCTTTCTCGTTTTCTCTCGCCCACTCTATCTGCGTCTCAGTCGTGAACTGCACTGATCCGGGACATGTTGAAAATGGTGTCAGACAGGTCCTGCCCAGTGGGCCTCATCGTTACAGTTTCCAGACCACAGTTTCTTATAGCTGTAACCCTGGATACTACCTGCTGGGCACCAGCAGTCTGAGCTGTCAAGGCGATGGCACATGGGACCGTTCCCTACCCAAGTGCCTCTGTAAGTCATCTTAGCCTGATAAACCAATACTCAAATAATTTCACAACCTACTTTACTCTGAATTGTTTATACATGTGATCTGACATTGTGCACTGTAGGTAACGTTTGCCCTTTTTTTCTCTCTGCTGCAGTGGTTCTGTGTGATCGTCCCAGCATGCCTCCGTATGCACAGATCTCGGGGGACAGGCGCACAGTGGGCTCCGTTATCCGCTACAGCTGCATCGGCCAGCGCAGCATTGTGGGCAATACCACCCGCATGTGCCAGCTGGATGGCCAGTGGAGCGGCTCCCTGCCACATTGCTCTGGTACTTCAAATCTTTTCTCTACTCAACATGCTCATCTGTCTGTCTTTTATTGTTGTTTTTTTTTGTAATTTATTGGTATATAATTTTTTTTTAGAAATCTCATTGTATTTTTTTATATATTTCCACAAACTAGACTACCTACTTTCATTTCAAAACATTCTTTGTCATTGAGTTCCTATTTTGTCTTGAGCAGTGAAGCTGCCATAAAACCTTCAGGTACTGCAGGTTCTTTGGTTTCCCAGCAGGTTCTGCACATTTGAGTTCTTCCTCACAATGACTGTATGATGTTGAGATCCAGGTTTGCTACTCGGGTCAAAGCAAGGACTTATACACAGATGTCACAAAGGTTACCAATATTCAAGTAGGGAGCAATATTAAAAAGGGAATGAAAACTTTTGAACAAGACAATTTGTGTAAATTGAGTTAAATTGAGCATATTGTACTTGTAATATGCCATGTCTTCAGGGCAGTACTAAATCAAAGTACTAATTAAACACTTTTTATGATCTTATTTTTATTTTCTTATTTTTTTTATATTTAATTAACCCTCCTATGTTTTTTGTTGATATGAAAGAGACTCTCAGATTCTCTCATAAGCGAATGTAAATTTACGAGAAAAGAGGGGAATATTTTTTCAAACTTTATTATAATAATAATAATAACAATAAATATACATTTAATATATAAATACATGTAAATAAATATAGATTTTGATTTATTTATTTTATTTATAGCTATTAACAAACCATTAACTATGACTTTTGCCTCAATAAACTCTTAATTTGCTGCTTAGTAATAGTTGGTAAGGTAGTTGTTAAGTTTAGGTATTGGGTAGGATTAGGGATGTAGAGTATGGTCATGCAGAATGTGTGCTTTGTAAGTATTAATAAACAGCCGATATGTTGTTAATAGGAATGTTAAAGGTGCTGTATGTAGGATTTTGACTCTACTAAAGCATAAAAATACTATAATATGCTTGCAGATATTTAAGAAACATGATAAGTTAACATACTTGTTTATGTGAAAAACAATGCTACAGTCAGTTATTCTCCTTTGAAAATGTGCGTTCCGGCCCGGAATGTCTGTGTTTGTTATGGTTTGTGAAACCCGCCCACTGCCAGTTTACCCAATTGTATTTCGGCACCCCGGGTTGCCAGTTGGCGGAAAACACAGCATATTTAATTTCATTCATCGTCATGTGCGCTCGTTCCTGTTGGTGTCGTTAATCTGGCAACCTGTGTGTGCTCAAGTCTGAGGAGCAGGGGCTGGTGAAAAAAAAAGAATTTGGACTGCAATACATAGTTCAACCGCTAGGTGTCAATCCTACATGCAGCGCCTTTAATAAGCATTTAGTTGATAGTGAGAATTGGTCCCTAAACTAAAGTCTTATCTTTATTTTTTATTATTCCCTATTGGGACACCTGACCATTACACAAACATGGACTTTAATAATAACATCACACTCTAAATACACATACATTTATATGGAGTTGGGCCTCCCTTTGCAGCAATAACAGCTTCTATTCATATAGCTGACTCTCTACAAGATTTTGGAGTGTTTCTGTGGGATTTTTTGCCAATTCATCCAGTAGCATTTATGAGGTCAGGCGCTGATGTTGGACAAGAAGTCCTAGCTCGCAGTCTCCATTTCAGTTCATCGCAAAGGTGTTTGATGGGGTTAAGGTCAAGGCAAGTTCTTCCACACCAAACTCATCAAACCATGTCTTCATGAACCTTGCATTGTGCACTGGGGCACAGTCATGCTGGAATAGAGAAGGGCCTTCCCCAAACTTTTCCCACAACATTGGAAGCAAAGTATTGTCCAACATTTTCTGGTATGCTGACGCATTAAGATTTCCCTTCACTGGAAGTAAAGGGCCTAACAGTGAAGCGAGATTCGTCACGCCACAAAACAGGTTTCCACTGCTCCAGAGTCCAGCAGTGGCATGGTGTGCTTTACACTACACCTTCCGACGCCTGCCATTGGTGATCTGAGGCTTACACGCCACTGCTCGTCTATTGAAAACCATTCAGTGAAGCTCCCGCCACACAGTTTTTGTGCTGATATTAATGCCAGTAGAAGTTTGGATCTCTTGGAATCAGCAGAGCATTGGCGGTTTTTATGCACCATGCATGACCCACTCTGTGACTTTACGTGGACTTCACTTTGTCGCTCAGTTGCTGCTGTTCATAAACACTTTCACTTTCTATATAGTAGAAAGTACTACATACAGTTGACCGTGGAATATCCTGCAGGCTTGAAACTTCACAAGCTGACTTATTGCAAAGGTGGCATCCAGTCACAGTGCCACACTTGGAATTCACTCTCTTCAGAACATCCTTTTTTTCATAAAAAATGCAGACTGCATGGCTAGGTGCTTGGTTTTTATACACCTTTCACAATGGGTCTGGTTGAAACACTTGAATCCTGAATTTAATCATTAAGAGATGTGTCCCAATCATTTTGTCCATATAATGTGTATATATAGTGGGGCATGGGCTCCATTTTTCACATTTGAGATAGCACAATCTCTGAGGTCTCGTAAGCGTGTGCGATGATGAATCAATGGCTTCAGGATTACAGCCCAGATCAGTGGGTGGTAATACAATATTGCCATATAGGCAGCATCCAGAAGGGCAAAGAGTGAGTCCCCTCATAAACTGGTTTAATCTTCTCATATTGGGCTTGTCGACACACTCCCACATGCCTGCCAGGTAATGAGCTGCCCTGCTCCACTATAAACACATCAGTCCATTGCAGCCCTCAGATATGCCAGAAGAGCTTCAGCCCTGGCTGTAAAACCACTGACAGGTTAATGTCACAATTCATAACATTCATATTTCTCAAAAGATTGCTGTTTCTTTCTATCAGCTGTCAAAAAGTGCATTAGGCTTTTTTTGCAAGACATCTTGTGGTTAATAACTGGCCTGTCAGTGTGAGTTTCTGAAGACGATATGCGGTATATAAATAGTAGTAATTCTATAATATTTACTTCGCCCTTCTCCAAAAGACTCACCGTTCATTTTAAATTAGTGATTGTGTGTTGAGCATTACCGGAGGATATATAGGGAGTAGAAAGATCATTTGTAAGTGCATCAGTGGATCAAAATAAGAGGATTTGCTGAAGAACACCATGGAGTGCACAGGTCGGCATTATGAGCGGGGAAATTAAGGGAAATTTTCTGTCCCTGGTGTTTTCTTATCCAAAGTAAATTATCACCTAAACCAAGCCGCTGTGATGCCTCTTTTTCATCTCCTTTGCCAGGTCTACCGCAGAGAGTTGTTCAATAAATATGAATGAAATTACTCATCATCTTGTGTAAATCTCAGTTAACCTCTTTAAATAAAAACCTAATGTAATAGACAGCAAGTTTGAAAGTCCTGCGGGGCATCTAGATAGTAGTTCTCCCATCACTCGCTGTCAAAGGATCTAAATTGGACTGGTTTGAGGGCATTTTCATTGTACATAGACACTACATCAAGGGTTTGAAACTCATGGCACTTGAGGTGTATAGACAACTCCATTGATTTTAATGGGAGTGATTTTAGTTTTATTGAGAAAACCATGTGTCCGTTGGTTAAACAAGCTGTGTCTAAAATCACCACCTGATCCCTGAATTGTGCATTTAGCACTTTTATTTCTTTTTTTTTTTTTACTTTAAATATATCATGTAATTTTTAAATGCCAAACCAAAATGAAGAAAGTGAAAATTGATGATATGGGCCTGATTTAAAGATGTATATTTTGTTAACACTGCCATAAGAATAGTGCTCATCTATATGTGTTGTTTCAGGAGAATCTGCTGGTTTGTGTGGAGACCCTGGCGTTCCAGTGCACGGGATCCGTCTGGGAGAGGAGTTCACCGTAGGGAGCGTCATACAATTCAGCTGCGAGTCTGGCTACGTTCTAACAGGCTCCTCTGAACGAACCTGCCTGGCTAACGGGAGCTGGGTGGGCATCCAGCCTGAATGCCACGGTAAGAAAAATGAAACCTGGTTGGTCTGCAGAAGAATGCGGCTGAACTCAGATGATTAATCGCTTCTGCCTCTAGAAGATACTGCTACACCCAAAATTGTAGCCTATGCCTAATTCTGCATACATATTTCTAAACTTGTGCAAAACAAAAGAGTGAGATGGAGACAGACTGACAGACTGAGGTAGAAAGTGATTGGCGATAAGTTATTTTCATCTTGATTGGTTCCCGTCTGTTCACTGCTGTAGTTTTAAAGTGGCTCAGTACACCTGGGGTGTACACATGTTACACTTCTACTCGTACCATGTTTCCTTTCTCTCAACATGCTGAAACGACTGTGCCAGCCCTGCTGGTCCCCTGGACACTGGGCTGCTATGTTTGCACTCGCTCCGTCTCTCTTAAACAGCATTATTATTCTGCTCTTGTTGGTTTGTGTAAAGTGCCTGCAGAGTCAGGCTGACAACCCAAAGAAAGGCATGTCAGAGAAGCAGAAAACCCAGGTTAATTACCCGTGTGGAGATGCCTGCCATTTTTCTTACCCTGCTTTTTTAACACCAGCCATTTGTTTTATCTCACATCTTGTTAACAGTCACCCCTAAACATTCGAGATATTTTTAGTTTTGCATCTCTTACAAAGCACACTGTCATCTCAGTCCCTTCCTACCTCCCAAATGCTTGGGGGTTTTGCGTTTGAAATGTGTGCGCTTGTGTGTCTGCCTAAGTGTGTGTTTCTCTTATTGATTTGACCCTTGGGCTATTGTTATCCATGCCAGTTCAGCAAACTGTGGTGGCTTAAAAGGTGGATTCTCAGAAAATGCCGACGTTTCAAGAGAGCAAATCAATAACAACCTTAAACCCCTCTCATAAATTTACATCCTGAATACACCATAAAAAGCTCATCGTCTTAAAGTGCAAGGGGAAATCAAGATGACTTTTTTAGTTTATGTCCTCATCACAAATGTTTGATGTCCTAGCATTTACTTATATGAGGAAATAGACCGTTCTTTGCAGAACTGGTGTGCTTTATAATAATGTGATGTATACTATAAAATAGTGGTTGTCAACTGGTGAAATGTGATGCAAAAAAAGGAAAGCAGGGAAAAATGTCATGCATACAAATAATTAATAATCTGTAACACTTTAGTACAGGGACCAATTCACATTATTAACTAGTTGCTTATAAGCATGCCTGTTATTAACATATTGGCTGTTTATTAGTACTTATAAAGCACATGTTCTGCATGGCCATATTCTACACCCCTAATCCAACCAAATACCTAAACTTAACAACTACCTTACTAACTATTAATAAGCAGCAAATTAAGAGTTTGAGGCAAAAGTTGTAGTTAATGGTTTAATAGTGAGAATTGGACCTTAAAATAAAGTGTGACAAACTACTAATCAAATACTTATTTTTTCTATGCAAATATACAACAGATTTTTTTTTTTCAAATTGACATCAAATGTTCTCTATCCAGTGAAAATCAGTATTTTGGCACAGGTTGCCTCCTCTTGCTAGAAAAATAATCCACACATAATGCTGACAACAGTGTGTGGTGAATTATTGCCGCCCAAACATAATACCATTCAAATTTAGATTTGACTGATAATCATATTTGGTACTGAGTTGGGACACCACTTGATTTCCAATGTAAAATGTGTATCCTGATGCAAAACCTGAGCCAAAGGACACTAGCGTATGTAATAACAGATGATAACAGGTTTGCCGTTTGTTGTTCTAAGCTCAGTATTCACCACTCAAGTTCTCTGTTTTCATTTTGGCAAGTCTCCAGTGCTCAAACCTCTAGCCCATATTGGTGGCATCCCTGGTTGTGAGTGTGTGCCCACCTGCTCTTTATTGGCACCCACCCATGAATAAGCTCCATCTGCCCTGTCCTGGGGCAGAGGATTGTCTAATGTATGAAATCTCCTGCAGTAAATGTGTTTATTAATTAAACGCTAAATAAAATAACTGTCCAGGTCGAAGGAGGGGCATGTCCTATGAATTGAGTAGATGCCTAGTAGTGTGCCAGCCTCCCTTAACACCTGAGATTCTTGTTCTACACTGACCATGTGTCTTTGTCACCTTGCATCCCATCTGATGTTCTCTTGTTGTCTTTCACAGTGGTCTCCTGTGGCAACCCTGGAACTCCCCGCAACGCCATGATCCAGTTCCATGATGGACTTGTGTTTTCCCGCTCTGTCACGTACTCCTGCAGAGAAGGCTACTACTCCACCGGCCTGCTCACTCGTCATTGTACTGTCAATGGCACCTGGACCGGGGACATGCTGGAATGCACAGGTGCCCCATCAACACCTTAACAAGAGTTTAGATAGATTAGACTTTCATTTTTTTTAAAGCTAGCATCACTAAAGGTGCTGTCACATTTGCTGTTGTTTGGCGAATTTTCACGAATCCATGTGTTTGGGAATTTAGCGCAAAGGTGAAAGATTTCCCAACAATGTTACAAGGATTTGCCTTTTTTGCATGCAAACTTTCGCTGACATTTCGGTAATGTGACCACACCTTAACTCTTTACAGTTTTAGGTACAGTAACACCTGAAGACCCCATGAAATTAAAATCAAATTTTTGTGGCTTTAAGTCCATCAACAGTGTATGCTAGTTAAACTAATTTGACAAAAGTAGCAAATATACACATTTTAAATGTGTAGTCCTTTTCCGGGGGAATACAAACCAAAAATATCAGTGACTCATCTTGGGTACAATATTTGTAAATTTGGTAATATTATTCAAAGATACAGACATACAGTCCTCATCAATAGTGATATCAAAACACATTTTTGGCTTAATATAAAGAAATGTGAATTGTGCACAAGTTGTAAATAAAGTCACTAATTCTCAAGCGATATGTCAGTAAATGTGTTAATATATTTGAACTGAACTTAGTATGAAATAAATGTGTTTTAAATATATTACTTTTTACTATGGTGCCTCTGAATAGCATTAGCTCATAGCAATTCACGATTCATCCTATCCCTGTTTCTTAATGGCTGATTAAAAAGTAGCATGCTATCTGGAAATCTTATTCTAATCAAAAGAGCTTTTTTAAGCTTGTTAGCACTGTGCTAAGCTGTTAGCTTGGTACTTGGCTAATTGAAATGTTATCATTAGCTTTGCAGTTGTTCACCTGTCAACAAAGACTAGCTCCTTGCAAACAAATTGCAGAGGATAAAGTGAGCATTTATTCTGTAGGATTATGAAGAGAGAGGATAATTTACCTCATTTGCACACATTTCTCTTGGCAAGTATTTTAGTATTAAACTTGTTTAGCAAATGTAGGAACTTTGACTTATTAATGTTTTTTTTTTATTTGCTTAAAAGTAAATGTTAATTGCTGCCCATGTGCATCTCTCTGAGTGGCATCCGTGATCATACACCTTCTCAGCAAATCATAGTTGGAAAGTTTCCATGTTCCAAGTCTAACATTAAGTCTAAGTGGGTTTCTTTTGCAATTTCCTAAATAGCAAGTTGGAAATTCCCACTTTCCGAGTTGAATGAAATGCAGGATAAGTCAACTATGCTCATAGTGTCTTTTCATAGGGTCTTTAAGTGGCTTTAGAAAGGGACGGTTTTATTCTCGAAATTCTCTTACGCTTAACTGCTCTGAATAGTACAGCTCTCAGTGGCTGAGCTCTTGAGGAATCCAGAGGCTGGAGTTGAATTGGTTTTGTTTGCGTGAAGCTTTTCAATGCATTGTGGGACAGGAATTAATAATGAGGCACAGTGTTCTCTATTATCCCAGCCCTGGACACAAGCTGATCAGGGACATCTACATAGCAGCCCTGTGTTGGAGAGATAGAGACTAGCCCTGTCCCCCCTCTTGGCAGCCACCCGAGTGACTTGCCATGCTCATAAAAACACAATGCTCACTGTTCAGGCTCTGAGCAAATGGTGGTCACGTGCAAATGTTACAGCTCCAGACACATTGGTGTCTTTGGCACAGAGCAGGTGCCGGTGGCTTCAGTCTACAGGAAGTGACTAGAGGAAAGAGCCTCCCAAAGCTGATGCCTAAAACAGTTCATTAATTTAAAGGCACCACTAGGAGTGATAAAACATCTTGTTGCTAACAGTTTATGACCCTTTTGATATGAAAATGTTTCTGTCTAAATTTGTTATCTGTTTCAATGAAACGGCTAATTATAAAATGGTTCCAAATTATCTGAAATTTGGCACACTTGTCCTCGCTTGTCTTTTAGCCATGCACTTCCTCTTATCGCACCACAAATGGCTTTCGGCCTTCTTTTGACTTTGCTTTACTCTCTCTGCCTACTTCCAGTCATTAACTGTGGAGATCCTGGAGTGCCAGCTAATGGTATCAGACTGGGAAGTGACTTCACGTATAGCCACACTGTGAGCTTCCAGTGTTCACCAGGCTTCACTATGGATGCAGATCGTGCCTCCATGCTCATCTGCACCAAGGATCGCACGTGGAATGCCACCAAACCAGTTTGCAAAGGTTCGAGTCCACCTCTTGTGAATGGAAGCTTCCTGTGCACTTCCAAATGATTGGGCTCTTGCGCTACAAGCTATATTGTTTTAGTTTAGTTTAGTTCAACATGACTAATTGTCTATGTCCTCTCACAGCCATTGTGTGTGGAGCACCTCCCAGCATCCCGAATGGTCAGGTGGTGGGGTCTGACTTCCAGTGGGGGTCCAGCATTAGTTATAGCTGTAATCAGGGTTACCAGCTTTCCCTTCCCACTATCCTCACCTGCCAGGGCACAGGAAACTGGAGTGGCGAACGGCCGCAGTGTTTTCGTAAGTGTGAATTTTTCTGAAGGCTCCAATTACAATTTGAGGTTTACCAGAAATTTTCATAAGCATTTAAATCCACATATAACATTTTTAACTGGATGTTTCTAAATTTAAGCTGTATGTTTTGTGAGATGGTGGCAATACCTTATAGCAGAGGTCTCAAACTCAATTCCTGGAGGGCTGCAGGTCTGCAGAGTTTAGCTCCAACCAGCTCCAACTCACCCCTGCTTGGAGGTTTCTAGTAATCCTGAAGACCTTGATTAGCTTGATCAGCAGAGCTGTGGCCCTCTAGGAATCGAATTTGAGACCAGTGCCTTATAGTATAATAATTTCCTCAATGAGTTTCTCTTTCTCTGCAGCTGTATTTTGTGGAGATCCAGGGATACCAGCCCAGGGCAAGCGAGAAGACAGAGGGTTCACATACCTGTCCTCTGTTTCATTCTCATGTTACCCGCCTTTGATCCTGGTTGGCTCTGTTCGCCGTTACTGCCAATACGATGGAACCTGGAGTGGAACCCAGCCATCTTGCATAGGTCAGCTGATGTATTCATGCTGTCCTCACACTTAAAACATAAACAAATAAATAAAACATAGTTCTGACAAATTATTATATTTCAAAATGGGGGAAAAAGTAATTTGGCTAGTTTTGAATAGTAATTGTTGGTTTTGACTGGTTTTGTCCCGCAAACCTGGCAACCCAGCACATTACAATTCAAAAGTTTAATTTAAAAAGAAAAACATTTCTGCTCAAGGATAGATTTATTTGATCATAAATACAGTAAAAACAAAAATATTGTGAAATATTTTGCACTTTAAAATGTGTTTTCTGTTTTATTATATTTTAAAATGTAATTTATTCCTGTGGTGGCAAAGCAGAATTGCTCTGATTGTTATTTATTTATTTTATTTATTTAACACAGATCCCAGTCACACCAGCTGTGTAGATCCTGGCACTCCTATCTTTGGCCACCAGAACAACTCTCAAGGCTACCAGGTGCTAATCACATCAAACCAAGACCGTTATCAATTCATCTCAAACACATTTTTTCGTGTCATTTATTGACTATTTGTGTGTTTGTATCAACAGATTGGTAGTTCAGTGTACTACAGCTGCAGAAAGGGCCACCTCCTTCTGGGCTCCATCTCTCGGACATGTTTGCCCAACCTCACCTGGAGTGGCATGCAGCCTGAGTGCATCGGTTAGCTGCATTTTTGCAAACATATTAGTTTGACTTTCCTGTTACTATACTTTTTTGTTTTCAAATGCATTTTTAAAAAGAATTCATTAAAAATAATTAGAAAATAATTTGTAGTGATGAATAAAGTAGAGCATTCTTTTCTGGTTTCATTTGAATTTGTATGGTTATTTAGTGTTTTTGTTTGTTTGTTTTTACACAATACACCCTCCACACTGTAAGATTATCTCTGTTCTTTCTCTCCTCAGCTCATCACTGTAATCAGCCGGAGCTCCCCGCACAAGCAGATGTAGGTGCTATAGAGCTGCCATCTCTGGGTTATACGCTCATCTACACCTGTCAGCCCGGTTTCTACCTTGCTGGAGGGTCTGAACACCGCACCTGCAGGGCTGATGGCAGCTGGACAGGGAAACCTCCGTTGTGTGCACGTATGTACAAAATACTTTATAAATACGTGTGTGAGCCCAATTAAAATGTGCTTTTTCATGCAGATGTAAAAGAAATTGATCGATTGGCTTTGAGCATGTTCATACCACATGTGTTTTGGTGTAACCCATCTGCTTGGTTTACAGACTTAATGATTTACCGTATTCAACCACTTTGTGATTTTTCTTCTCTATAAATGTTGATAAATGGCCACGTCCACCTGTCTCATCTCCACAACTGGTGTGATCGCTGGGCCCAATTCATCATGTTATTGTTGAAATTTCATATTAGTAGAGCTCTGATTAGCCCAGTGGAATGCATTGATTTGGTTTTGGAATGCCCAGACTGCTATAAAATATCATTAGATAAACCGTTCCCATACAGTATTTACCATGCCGACTGTGAGCGTTTAGGGCAGAAAAATAAGATTAACAATTTATTTTTTACTCTGCTGAAGGAGGATGGCATTAGTCTCAAGTTAAACCCTAAATGCATCATAGTCTAGTAGTTGCTGAAATACGTTGCTGAAATCTTTTATAATAAAGCTGAAAGTAGGGTTCTGGCCTTTTGCAGTGGAAGGATATTAACAGCACCTGTGGGAGACCAGAGACAGAGACAACATAGTCGTATATGACATCTAATAAAGCTGTGTTTCCCCACTGTGTGTGTCCAATCATCTTATAATGTCCTGCAAAGTAGACTTCACAGGGTATTCAGATATATTAAGTGAAATTCCAAATCATAGAAAGTCTATATGTTCTGCCCATATGGTCCAAATGTTTTTGGTTTTAATTTAGTCATTTAATTAGTCATGTAAGCATTTTTGTTAGTACTGCTTTTGAAAGGTCAATGTCAGGTGTGTTCTGCCTCTTCATCTGACACCATATATATTTGCTTGTCCTATAGCTGATAACAGACCAAGCGGAAAAACTGTAGGAACAGTGCAAGAGCCACCCAACACAAAGCAACCTGGTAAGTTTCACTGTCTACCATAAATTAAAGTAATCTTTTAATTAGTGCTGTCAAATTATTAATCGCATCCATCATTAATATATGTTAATACATACATAATATATGTGTGTGTACTGTGTATATTTATTATGTATATATACATACACTCACATACAGCATATATTTTGGAAATGTTTACATGTATATACATTTATATATTTATTTTCTTCTATTTTATATTATATATAAATATATTTAATATATAAACATAACATATTTTTCTTATATATATACATGCATGTGTTTGTATTTATATATATATACACACAGTACACAGACATATATTATGTAAACAAAAACTTTTATTTTGGATTTGATTAATGGCGATTAATCGTTTGACAGCACTACTTTTAATGCATGGCAAGTTAATTAAATATTTCCCTAAAATATTTTAGTCACTTAAATGTATAATACAGAAGCTCTTGTCTTTGTTTCTCTCATTGTGTTCTTCTTTTCTGTGCCTCTCATCTCAGTGCCAAGTGGGGTTTTTGCTAAGAACTCTCTTTGGAGGGGTTCATACGAATATCTAGGGAAGAAGCAGCCAGCAATGCTTAGCATAACTGCTTTTGAACCATTCAGCAATCGGGTCAATGGCACTCTCATGGACCACAGCGGAGTACAGCTCAATCTGGCTGGTGAGTGTTTTTTATTTTAACCTCACAACACATTTTACCAACCACTCATTTGTGATGCTTCAGCAGCAAGGTAATGCCAATTTTCTGGCTTGTACTGCCTCTAGCACTGTGTTTTGTGTAGTCTTAAAAAAGGTTGAGCAAAAATGAAAAGTCTGTATTTGTTACTTACTTCAAAAAATAAAATTGAGCATAAAAGGAGATATTTTGCAAAATGTCTAAAGCCTGAAATACACTACACAACTTTTAAAATCTGAACAGATTTTCAAAAACTAAACGTCATGCACTTGTTTACTTTGTAAATTGTTACAGAGGAAAAATGACATCATACACTAAATGACTGAGCATCACACACTACTAGACTTTCAAGGCATTCCGAATACAGCAAACTCACACAGAAACACTTGCCTTATTGCTATGAGACACGTAATAAATGAAAACAATCAAGCTCAAAATGTCAAACGTGTTTGATATCCTCCAAATGGATGGAATCATAGTCTGAGGTTAAAAAAAATCTGAGTATGTGACTATCATACACTATGCAATTGTCTATGAAATCTGTCAACTCAAATCTGCAGACTGGCTCTGACGTTTGCCAACTTGCCTATGTGCAAATATATATTTTTAATCTGTATTCCATATATTTAATATGTAATGAAAATGTTACTATTAATGTAAAGTAAATCGTACTAGTCTCATTAATGTTACATTGAGTCATTGCATTGAGTCAATCCATATGAAACCAACACGCATACAAAAAGATATTTTGTTTTTTTGTGAGCACTCGTGACAACCATCAACAATCCTCACCATTTCTGCAGGTACTTATAAAAAAGAAGAAGCCCATTTGTTGCTGCAGGTGTATCAGATTCGAGGTCCTGTGGAGATCTTCGTTAACAAGTTCAAAATTGACAACTGGGCCTTGGATGGACATGTATGTATATTCTTAATTTCCTTTCCTCTGATCTGCCAAGTAGTTGTAAATGGAAGTCCTTGTGTGCCTTACATCCGTAGAATCATTATCCTGACGTTTTGAAATGAAGACTCCCTGCAGTGTGAAACGTGAAAGTAATCATTGTGATGATTCTACAGATTTTCCACATTGTAATGGATTAGATTCAAATAGATTGTTTGCTTTGAAGATATTAGGCAACCGCAGATCAAATATTTGAACCATGTATATGCGATTTAACTTGACCCAACCTTCCAATTGGCTTATACATAAGTGGACTACTGAGAAAAAGAAGCATCTTACATTTGATTTCAACAGCCGTGCTTTTATGTTGATGCAAGTCCTTTCTCCTTTATGGTATGACTCCATGCAGATAGTCCTCTGAAAGTCATGCTCTTGCTTTGAAAGGTGGTCGTTTCTGAACCTTTACTGCAACCTGAGAGTGCTCAAAGTGTACTTCTATACTCGCAGGCTGATGTAAGGGCTCTTGTATAGGGCCAGACCTTGGGCTGCTTGTAACTTCTGAAACCCTCAACCACACACACACTCACACACAGCTTGTCACTCCTGGGGATAGAAGAGAACCGACAAAGTTTTTCTTTTAATTAAAACGTCAGTTAAATCATTGCTGGGTAATCAGGGCCAGACGTCTCTACCCCCCTCCAATGCACTTGGGACAAGCACCTGGGAGAGTGTAATTAAAAGTGTGGGCCGTGAGTGTGTGGCTCTTGTGTGTGTGTGTGTGTGTGTGTGTGTGTGTGTGTGTGTGTTCGTTCATGTAAGAGAGAGAGATAGAGAAAGCACAAGAGGTAAAGCAGGAGGGAGAAAGCTAGTTTTATGTGTTTGCATGTGGATTTGTACACTTTTTATGCCTCAGCGAGGAATGATGGGGAAAGTAAATGTCAAACATAAGTAGTCTTTCACATCACTGACACATTTTACCTTTCAGTGGCTCATTTGTGACATTTTGAAAATTCTTTATACTTACTGTTTTGTACTTTTATCCACAGGTGTCATACATGCCTTCTTCTGATTCATTTGTGTACCAAGGCTTTGTTCGAGGAAAAGGCTTCGGCCAGTTTGGACTTCAGAGGCTGGGTATGTGTGCTTGTCTTATAGGACTGTAAAATCTTATTTGTTAAAGGGATAAAATTAAATATTACTCTGTGCTATAAACCCGTAATACTTTTGTTCATCTTCTATACACAAATAAGCTTTCAAATGAAGGGACAGAAATTTCTAAAGCTTAATTTGTGCTTCAAAGACTAACAGAAGTGTATTATGGTTTGGAACAAAATATTGACAGAAGTAAATGCCAGAAATTATAGAAGCATCAAATCATGTCGTTCTGTTGAATTGAGTCCACCTAGGACCCCAAACTGATGTTCAGTGTATTAGCTTAGCATAGCAGACTAGCTCACCTTATACCCTATGCAAGTGATTGATTCTATATGTAATCTTTACATCCTCTGATCAGGCATTACAAATGGCTACACCCACAATTCTAGACAGACTTGATTCAGTATTTACAGAAAATAATTCATTTTATTACACTGTTCTTTTTAATGCTTGATTCTGATTGATTTATTATAGCAAAACATTGCAGGGGGTTATCTGTGTCAGGCTGGATGGGATGCTCAAACAAATCAGTCCATGAATAATTTGCATATAGATGTTTCAGCATTTTAAGCTGGCAAAGTATTTTAACATTTAATAAAATACACACTTCAGCTTTAATGTCATAGTGAAAATGTCAAGTCTGTGTCGTTTCCTCAGATATCAGTTATCAATTATATGTTTAAAATGATATATACTGCCAATGCCGCCCACAACAGCTATCATGTATTATTATAATACAATTTAGTAGGAGAGAAAGGAAAGCTAGAGTTGGTGTAAGTACTGGTGTACAGCTTGTGGAGGCCAAACCATGAACGGTCTGTCAAATCCTGCCATAATGAAACAAGTGCGCCTTCATCTATAAACGACAGCTGTATAGACTCCTATCCCAACATCGTCAGACAGATTGAGCAAACAGAAGATTTATTAATAAGAGGGGCCGTAGTGGAAAGAGCGTGTGTGTGCGCACGCACCCATATTCCATCATTTCATGTTGGTTTGATGAGCTGGCTCTATTGAGTTAGTTAATTGAATCTCCCACTTGCAGCCTTGATGTTATTGGGAAGCTTTTTGGCATTGTCTGATGAACAGGTGCACTGACACTCTCTCGTTGTTTAGGAAAGCTCTGTGGTCGAAATTGAAAAGTGAATTCAAAATGACTTCATCTTTGCCGTGTCTTGATATCTGTAATTAAAAAGCATTGTCAAGATAATGCAGTTTGACATTTTCCAAAAACAAGTCCCCCAGTTGAGTTGTACAAAACAGTGAGATGTGAAGTTTGCCCATTTAATTGATTAATTTCTTATTTGTTGCACGGTTTCGAATCAATCCGAACACATGCTTTGACAAAAAGCTTTTCACTTGTGGTTAGTTATTGTTAATAATAACTCTATACAGAAATCAATTGTTTATTCCTGTATTGTTTGAAAAGGTAAAAGCAATATTTTGTTACTCTGCTTTACTTTCAGTTTTATTTGTATTTTCTTTTACAGAGGGCCTTGATCCAAATGGCGAGAATCCAGGCTATAACTTTGCCTCCAATAGCAGTTCAGTGGCAGCAGCTATTTTAGTGCCTTTTATTGCCATGATCATAGCAGGCTTTGCTCTGTATCTCTACAAACACAGGTACATCTGTTCGCCAAAGATGTATTGCTCATTGTGCATTACTTTTTGTGATTTATTATGAATCACTCTTACAGAATATTTGGTAATATGTCTTGTTTACTTGCAGAAAAAGGCCCAAAGTACCCTTCAATGGTTACGCAGGCCATGAGAACACCAACGGAAGAGCCACTTTCGAGAACCCTATGTATGACCGTAACATCCAGCCCACTGATATCATGGCCAATGAGACAGAGTTCACGGTCAGCACAGTGTGCACAGCAGTATAGCGATCGCTCTAGTCAAAGGTGAGTCTTCAACAAGAGAACCTAACTAGAGATTTGACTTCAATACAGGTAACATAAGAGGAATGACACAATACACTAATAAACATAAAAATACTACTAATTAACATGTTTCAGGTTGTGATCAGGACCCTGTTTGCCTCAGAACTATACTGCCCTACAAAGGCAAAATACCTTAACTCGCTAGAGTGTGAAACTGAGAAAAATTACAAAAAAAATTGACAATTAGATGTTTTAGTAATGAAAATGATCTACATTAAAAAATTGTGAGCTCAAACTTGATTTTTTTACCCCTATTTTGAAGTTACTGTACTCTGCTTTTACATTGTCTGCAAAAAGTGAGAAGTCACACCAAGGCAAAAGACAGTAACTTCCACATTATCAATATTTGGTTACTGATCACCATTTACAAAATCGTTATAGTAACACCTGTATAAAATCTAGTGATCATGGGCTATCTCATATAGGCTATTGCATATAGAAATGTGACTGTATTATTATTATTTTTTTTTTTTTTACCGTAACAAATAATAATAATAATAATAATATTATTTGTAATAATAATAATACAAGCGGACTAAAAGTTAAACATGTGAGTGGATACCGTTTTGCAACCAATTTATTTGCTATGCTCAGTAACGTAAAAGAATGCCAGACATCGCGTAATTGCTTTTATATTGACTTGAATGAAAATAGCCTAACCTGAAAGAATGACTTGTGGATTGACGTGAACGCCAGCAAGCAGGCATGCTCAGAATGCTTGTGGATTAAACATCTCCGGCGACGTTCGTCGCCATGGATTGATTTTATCGGGTTACAAGGTAGGATATGGATTTAATTGTGAACTGTTAGTACTGATTTTATGATTGATCATGCACACGTCCACACGTCCAACTAGAAGCGACAGCCTGAATAATCTGCATTATAAAAAGGAAAAAATAATAAAAAAATATTTTAAAGGTTATTCACGATTATGTATTACTGCCAAGCTATAGTCTTTACAGTGCTTTGTTATATGGAGGCTAAGCTGTTTAGTAGATTGCGATCTATCTAATTTGTTTGTCTAATAAAGTGCTTCAGTGACAGATCAGATGTATGAAAGTATACAAGTTACACCATAATTAAAACGTGGCAGTCTTTAATGGCCAGTAAAACAAAGGGAGAACACCTTATAACTCCAAGCTGGCACTGTAACTTCATATTGACGCGCGGCTAAACAACGGCAGAACGCCATAACTCAATGAAAGAGCCATTACTGGTGTTATACGGTGTTCTGCCTTGGTTTTTCCGGGGCTTTTTGAAGTTACAGTTAAAATGGCCCATTATTTTCTCAAAAAAACAACGAAATTGACTCAAGATACATATGCACATGATAAAGGATGTCTTGAATGTTGAACTCATTTTCGACCAAAATCGAATTTACGGTCTTTTGCCTTTGCATAGCAGTATATACTTTCACATCAGAAGTGTGTCTTCATAGGAAGTCCACTAGGTTTTGGAACAGAGCTAAGAATTTGTTCTTGTGAAACATTATACAAACTTTGTGAATTATGAGCTGGTTACAGTCTGATATTTGATGAATTTACTTTTTTCCCTAGAAGAACTTGTTTCAAGATTTCAAAGTCATAGCGTGACCTTAGCATTCTGCATCCACGTCTAGCATGCTTCATTAGACTACTGTACAAACTAGCATGGTGTCAGGGATGAAAAGGTCATTGGCGAACAAAGTTGAAATATTGCAGTGTAATAAGCTGAATGAGGACAAAGACCTCAGGGAAAAGGAAAAAAGCAATATATCCTCACATAGTTGCTTTGGAATGATTTAGAGCAGGGGTGCCCAAACTCAGTCCTGGAGGGCCGGTGTCCTGCAGAGTTTAGCTACAACTTGCCTCAACACACCTGCCGGGAAGTTTCTAGTATGCCTAGTAAGAGCTTGATTAGCTGGTTCAGGTGTGTATAATTGGGGTTGGATCTAAACTCTGCAGGACTGAGTTTGGGCACCCTTGATTTAGAGGCATCATTTGCTGTATATTTCTGCTATTATACACAAACTGCCTTTTCAGCATATAGTTTGTTTGAATGTTGAGTGGGGGAATTAAAACTAGAGAAATTTTACTTCTAAAACTGATTTATCGCCCTAGTTTTGCCCAGAGACAAAATGGAAAACAAACTGCTGAGGCAAGGGGATAAGGATAGAGAAGTATTGAATTTTAATTTATTTATTTCAGCTGTTATACTCTCTTCCAACATTTTTTTATTTTTTAAGAGCACCTAATCTAAGCCGCAGACTATGAACTTGGGCAGGATTTGTAATTGGTTTCCCCATGTATTTAAATCTGTTCTGCTGATTTGTACCTGAAACAGTTCTTTGTCATGTGTTTTTCTGCTATTTGAGGATTTTTTTGTGATTGCTTTCCTAAATTAATTAAGAGTTAAAAATGTACCTTGCTATTGCAGTCTTTTGTTACAATGTTAGTCTGATACTGTTGTGTTGAGCATGTTTCTTTCTCACTTTTTCGCTACTTTTTCCCTTTTTCACCATGTCCATCTGTGTTTTATGTCTTCCTTTCCTATCTGACAAGCAGTGTTGGGCAGTAACTACTAAAAAGTACTAAAAGTAGCATTGCTATTAACTACATCTTTCAGTATTCTAGCAGTACCTCAGCTGTTTTTAAAATAGCTTTTCGAGTAATAGGATTTTTTTTTTTTTTTAAGTATCGGTGCAGAATACATGGCAGAATGTTTTCAGCTATGAATTTTCAACATTTAGGGGCTTTATGATGCAGAATTGATGGCCATTTTAATTTTTTTTTTGGACAGGACAATGTAGAACAGACAGGAAGCGAAATGGGGGAGAGAGAGGGGTGTGGGATCAAGAAAGGTCCTCAAGGTCCATTGGCGCCGACAGCCATTTAATTTTTTTTTATTTTACCGCATTTATTTTACCGCAAAATTAGCACTGGGCCTCTGCTTGTGCGATTATTTTTCAAAAGATGTTCTGAGTTTGATGTTCGTGTTGTTTGTGTTTTGGGTTGTCATGTGGCTGAACCAATTTTTAGTGTTTATACGATTCATTTTAGCAGATTGGTGAAGTCTGAATTTATTCCCATCATGACACGTCATTTTTGTTCCATGTCATTCCTTCAAATTTTTTTTTTTTCATTTTTAACTAAATTATATTAATTTATATTGTTAGCTGTTGTATTTTGTATGTTTTTCAATGTAGAAATTTGTATTTTATTTTAAAAAAAATATCTGTCCAAATCATTTTTAATGTCAAGGTCCTTGATTTTGAACCAGAAATATACTGCTAATTACAAAATCGGATTAGTAGACATTACAAAATATCCTCTTAAGGTGTGGTCATATTAGCAAAATTTTGGCAACATTTTGAGGGCCAAAAGATCCATAGTCTATTGTCAATCGTGTATCAATATATGAAGCACAGCTCACACACAAGTCACTTTCATACCAAGCAGCTTCCTGGCTTCCTGACTTGAACTCATTACAAAATCTGTGTTAAGAATTTAAATGACTGGATTTTGCATTTGAAAGAACAAAATTTACAGAACAGTGCTAAATGTGTCTTTACAGTGTAGTTAGCTACTTTTAGTAACTTCTAATGTAGCTACTTTGACAGTAGTTTAAATAATGAGTAGCTTGAGAAATCTCAAAGTAGTTTCTTCAAGACTGCTGACAAACGTGTCTTTCTCTTCTCTTTTCATAGGCTGGATATAATCTTTCCCTCTCCACACAACTGTTCCCATAGTAAGAATAGGCCACATGGATGGACTAAAGAGGAGGATTTTTTTGTTTTTCATTTGTAAACCAATTCCAATTGTGACAAAGTGATAAACCTTGACAACGATGCTGTCAAAGCGCATCAACAGAGATGCACTGATAAAGAACCATGTCAGTGTTTGCTAGCTAAATCTCTGTTCCTACACTCTTCTGCTGTCTCCTCTTTTTTCCTTCCAATGGAACGTCCTATTTGACTGCGGCAGCGCAAAGGGACACATGTGAAGCTCACAGCCGTCGCTTGCCAAAAAAAAAAGACAAGAGATACATTGTTCGGTCAAATGAAGGCCGAATTCTCAATCTTGAGTTGGAGGAAGTCTTCATGTGAGCAGGAAGTCACAAGAAGTATTTTGCTGGAGAGTTGAAGCTTTGTTTTACTTTTGTATCTTGCGTTCTTTCCATGGAGTGCGTTTTGGCTTCTTTTATCCCATTTCCACCTTGAACTAAAATCACAAGTGCAGACTTCACTGAGGACACACTCTCTGACACCTTCCCCATCAGTTCCCTGAGTATGTAATGCCACAACTCGGTCTGAAGTAGAATGAGAGGCTTCTGAGGCTTATTAGAAGGTATGGATTCTAGCTGTAGCTCCTCTCTTCTCATTTCAGCCTGAAGGAACGAGTGTTCTCCCACCATCTTATCATGATCCTGGCTGAAAATGGACAGTACAACCCTTCAAGCAGCCCAGCGGAGAACATGAAAAGACGTGTTTTGGTGTTCAGGGGCTTTATGAAGCTGACTTCACACCCATTATCTGCTGTCATTTCCTTATTCTCACACTGACAGAAGAAAAGCAGCCCACATTGGAGGGTTGGATTTGTATTAGCCAGGTATTACTCAGTCTGAACCCCCTCCTTGTGTTTGGATGTTCTGAGTTAGATGTTCTTGGTTTGTGGGCTGGGATATCATGGAGAAGAACCGTTTGTTAGCATTTATAGTTATTCCTGATGTCAGGTGGGCTTTGGATGTCATTGAATGACAGAATCCAATGATTTTCATACATATATTAAAAAACAACAGCCCTTGAAGTGTTGAAGTACATAGATAAATATAACTTGAGACGTGTCTTTCGTAACCAGGGGAGGGTCTACTTTTGGTCCTCAAGTTCTGAAGTCAAGGATAAGTATGACGTGAGGTTTTAGTCAAAAGGAGCCAACACCAAATGAGCATGAAAATATTTAATCTCTGTAGCTTTGTGTCATAATCTGTTTCCCTGCACATTCCTCCATGTCATCCATGCCCACGCCACACTTACGATAAGGAAAAGGGGCTTAGAAATCACTCCTTAAAATACTAATCCAAGGCTGGTTGTTGATTTGCATGCATTTGCCCAGTAACTTGATGGGAAGGTTTGACGATGAGCAACAGCTTGGGAAGTTTGCAACAGGATAACTTACATTTTGTTGTGAAAGTACACTATATTCTGGGTGCAGCATCCTTTAACTGGCCGGTGTTATTGAGATTTGTAATTCAGTTATTGAATATTATTGCATCTGCTTGTTTCTGCATCATTCGGTTCGATTTTCTTGTCTTACGACCTTTGTTACCTGATGCCGGCATTTACTTTCCAATGGGCATTTAAATTCCTCCAGTGTATTTGCTGTACTCTTCAGCTTCTGAAATCAATCCTACTGATATAATTGCATTTACAGGTTTATTACTTTTGAAATCGGTAGCCTATCATGGTTGTGTTAATATGATATTACCCAGAGCTTGTTTCAATTGTAAATTGATCGAAAAAGCGAAGATCATATTTCCCTTGGGATTTTATGGGCCAGGAGTTTAGCAGGTACATTATCTTCAACCTACTGACATTAACTTTATATTACAAGACTGTCGTATGGCCATTCTTTTTAGGAGAATTTCAGTGTAGATGGCATCTTAAAGCATTTTCCACATATCAGACATTTTGTTGAAAGTTTATCTCACATTCACTTGGTCTTTTATATTCTTACAGTTACATTTTACGTCTCAGCAACCCAACAATAGCAATGCTGCCAGATTTATAATGCTGAAGTTAGAAATTGCTCCTTTTAAAATCCTCCAAAAAATGCACTTTGCTAGCGATAACACACAAAAATTCAAGGCACAAGGGCTTCAAAGTCATCACCTCGGCTTTATTTTTCATCTTTATGTGTATATTAACCCAGAATGTTGTTGAAGTATCCAGGCAGCCTGTGTTTCATGCTTGTCCATCTGTTTCTAGTAACAGTGCCTTGGTAACTCTATATTTGGTATATCCAATCTCTTCTTATTGCTCCATTTTTATTATTATTGCTCACTGGTCAAGAGTTGGCAGTTGCTAGGGGAGAATTTCAAAGACGCAGCTTCTTTTTTTTTTCCTGGTAGAGAGTCAAGTCTTTGTTATTTTCAGCTTAAGAGAATCACACAAACACAAAAATAATAACCAGCACCCCAAAACATGTAATTAAATTATATATTCACAAATTCCTTTAGGTTAGAACCTGCACTTTAAGGGAGCAAGTAAACATTCTTTTCTTTGGCCTTCATGCTAGCATGTGTCATGTAAGTATTCTTATATTGTAATTATTAATCATGCCGCAAAACCTGGTGCTGCTATGCCAAAGTAAAAGGCATCAGCCTATTTTATATACATATATATAGAGACATCCAGCCAAAATCTAAAGCATTACAGCATTTATGATATTTTTTATAGCATTTAGCAATGCTAACAGTGAATTCTTGTTGGCGTTCCAGTCTGTAACCGTGTCGTCGTTGTACTGATGTGAAGAACTCTGCCTGGCAGCCCTCCATATTATTTATACTCAGCCCGACAGAATCACACAAACATTTGTTAAAATGGAGACCAGCACCTAAGTTAATTTACATTCTCAAATATTACCTTCGGAAATTTGTGATGAGTATATGGCAACCCTTTTCATCAAAGGTTTTGTTGGCATGATGTGAAAGTGAGCTTGAAGCAAAGATAATTGTGAAAACTTGGATGATCTTGTCAAGACTACTTTGTAGTGTCAATGTTTTTGTCTCATTTATCAGTCTTTAAAATATGAGAGATTTGGATGTAGACAATATCAGGACTGCATTGAATGTATTTTTTATTTTTGGAAATATCTATGATATATCTGCTATACGTATGGTGAACATCCAACAAACTACGTAACTAAACCAGTCATGTCCCTTTTTAAAAATGTATCAGAAAAAAAGCACCCCTAAAAGACTGCATATCAATATATTTGAATTGCATACTGCATCTTATTGAATAATTATATGAAAATGTACTACAGGTTGAACATATCAGTTTTGTGTGGAGGTCAATGTGAAAATATATTGGTATGTACTTGTCCAGTTTCTTTTCGTTCTTTTTTTTCGCATTTTGAGAACCACAACCATGCATTTCTCTCCAGTCGGTAAGAGGTACAAGCCCAGCCTTGAAGGACTTTTAAAGGACCGCTCTGCTCTGGCTATCCAAAGCCTAAAGGAATACAGTCAGTCTTGAGTTACGTACTTGACCAAAAGGATTTTTTTGAACAGTGACTTGCAAAATTTCAAGGACCTTAATGGAGCAGTCCGTTGTGGATATCCAGACAGAGACTCTGACGCTGAAAGAACTAATGAATAGAAACTTTTTTTGTACAGAGATATATTTTTATGGAAATAAATTTGTAATATAAAAAAAGAGAAAGTGTATTGACAGATCTGTAAATGTTTTTCATTATTGTAGTACAAATGCTAGTGAGGATTATAAAATATATATATACAAAGACAAAATAGAGACACAGGTTTTTTTTTTTTTTGTAAATGTAAAAAAAGATTGTATATAGAAGTTTACATATTGTAAATATGTAATACCCAACATGGCTTGTCTGCAATATATAAAATGTATTTTATCTGTCTGTATATGATGCTTTGCATTGTGTTTAAGCTTATTCTACTTTCTTGAACTTGAAACCTATTTTGAAGTTTTTGGAATAAAAAATGAAAACATACATGTGCCTGCTGTTTTCTCCATTGTGTGGAAGGTTTGTAACTTTGTGCATGATTGTGCTTTATTCATCTGTGCGCCCAACCTGACAAAACAGGACAATTATTTTTCCTCTAGTTGTCCTGTAGTGCACACAGTGTCTGTATATGGAAGGCATTAAGGCACATTCAAATCCCATGTTTATGTAATATCTTGACTAATGGGGTGGCTTTATCAGCTAGATTTTTAAAGCAGCTTTACATATTATGCTTAATATGTAAATTATAATTGTGTATGTTTGATGGAATAAGAAAAAATATAAATTCATATATATCTATTCTTAAGCATATGATTCCATTTCTATAGACCGCTGACATATTTTTGTTGGCCAAAACCTTTTGACCAGGCTTTTTACTTTGCAATAATGTTTAGGCTTTGTGTTCTTTTGTGAAGAAAGGAATGATGAACAAAATGATGTAGGAATCATGAACTTTCGTTAGTCAAAGAGATCTTATTTTCTGCAACAATCCAAAAGTCAATGGAAAAATCCTATTGGGATTTTGTCGAGGGAACTAGGGTGACAATAACCTCCAGGTTGGCCTGTAAAATACATCACTACAGCAGTCTATTGTGAATATTGGTTATAATGCCTTGGAAACCAATCTGAAACCATTTTTCTTACCTTACAAAAATGCTGCTTTGTATGTCTGGCTGTTTAAAGTGCCCCTATTATGGATTTTTGAAAATGACCTTTCATGCAGTGTGTAACACAGCTCTAAGAGAATGAAAACATCCTGCAAAGTTTTAAATCTGAAAGTGCACCGTGTATAAAGTTGTTGTCTCTCTAAAGAAAGAGTCGACACTGAATCGTTGAAACAAGTCGTTTTTGAAACTAATCCCAAACCGTTTCATGTTGACATCAACATGAAACATTAGCATATTGCCTGCCCACTTGTTGGTCTTTTCGCGTTGGTCTGAATGAAAATGCAAATTCATTCTTTGCAACTAGGTGCCGCGGTAAAAAATTGTGGTTTCCCCGATGTACACAAAGCAGCAATGCGTTCACAAACGCTGCTTTATCAGACATTACAGGCATGATGAAATGAAAATGAGACCCATCACCTCACCAAAGGAGGGGTTTGGAAAAATGAATCGTGGAGCGAATCGTTTGGTAGTCGTTGAGCAAGTAAGGTAAAAATAAATGCATATTATAAGACAATGAGTGTTTTTTTACCTTTCATGCATGCCAACCTATTGTTGGGGTCTCCCAAAACCAAAATATGAACCTTTCATTACCCATAATAGGGGCACTTTAAGGGCAGCGAGGATGAATGAGAATCAATGGCAGATCTGATCGTTGATTTCCCTAATCCTTTATTTTCTGATGTATAATTCTTATTGATGTAGTTTTCCTTTGCTCCTGTAGCATGTTGAGTCTTGTTGCTCAGTAGTAGTTGTTGTAGAACTATGACTTTATTATTTATTTGTGACTTGTTAGAGTGACCAGGTCCTCGTAATAGCGCTGTTTCTCTGTTCAGATTCCTGTCTTGTGTGGATGTGAATAACAAGTGAGATTGGCAGGTCACTTTCCCCTTTAACTCCATGTGCCCTATGGAGCAGTGTTGGCCTGTGTAATCTAGTGCATGTTGATTCTTTTTTTATTTTTCAGCAAATCAGAGGAGCGTATGATGATTGACAGCAAATTTCTGTAACCAAAAAGCACCCTGTGTACAGTTTCTAATTCTACCATCTGAAATGTCATTCTTTCTCATGTTTGTAAGGCTACAGTTGTGTCATGTAATGGTTTGCCCCTAAATGACTCCTAAGTGCTTGTGCTGCTCTGATGAGTGTTTGGCATGCACTGATAAACTGCTGGAGACTGTATCAGGAGGAGGCAAGTCCATTCATTCAAAGATGAATGGGAGGAAAAAGTAACTTTTATTAATTTCACTCATCATAAAGGCCTTTCGGTTAAAATTAATTTTAAGATGTTTGGTCTTTCCCAATGAATGTTAGCTAGAGCCTGTACTTGCATGACTGGAAATAGTTCCCAGAGCTAATTACAAACTTTAATAAAGACTTGTAGGCCTATGGCTTATACAGTATGAATTGACACTGAAGCTAAAAGACTGAGTGCTGCCATTAACAAATATGGTGACCTTACCTTAAGAAAAGCTAAGCATTTTAAATACATAAATTAAATTATGCTACTTAAGTTTTGGTAACACTACATTAAGGTTCAAATATAAGTTAGAAATATTTCTAAAACATTTATTACCAACCCAGGCTCATTGGAAATACGTGTCTCTACATACATTTCTGCAACAGCGTAATTATGTACCTTGCAGCACGTTTCGCGGCAGTTTCAAAGTGAAATGTCCAGAGAGTGGCGCTAAAACACACGTTTAATACGTGACCGTGACACGTTTTTATTAGGTTGGTACATGCACGTATTGCAGTGTTTTTATTATGCTGCTTGAGGTACGTTTTGCCGCCATTCATAATTCAAATATCCGGTGAGTGTCGCTAAAGATTAAGCTCTATGAAGTTGGAAGTATCCCCTACACCAAACCCAACCCTAAACCTACCCGATAGTGTTAACAAATGCAAAAGTAATATAAAAACGTATTCGCTGATGCATCCACGCTATTTTAACTTCCTTATGCAGATTTGAGCTGTTTTGTTGAACTGTAGTTTTTGACGGGATTCGTACCGGAGCTCTTCTTCACCGAAGTGCAACGCTGTATCGCGTGAGCTACCGAGTAAACTTACTGAGTTAGTAAACTCATACATATGAAGCTGTATATGTGACGACAACGTTCAAAAGTATCAGTTTTGAAATCGTGCAAGATGCTAAAATTGTTTAGAAGTCATAACATACCATTCTGCAAGTAACTGTGAGAAAATAATCCAAACTGTTCCTGTAAGTCATACTTCGTGTGAAAAGGAATAAAAGTTGTCAGTTTTACTGCCTCTAGTGTTGATTTCAACTGGAAACTGCAGGGAATCGTACATATAAGTACGTTTTTTCAGCTTTGCAGAAATGTATGTAGAGACACGTATTTCCAATGAGCCTAGGTTGTTTATTACTCATAGGTAAAGTTAATTTCAATTTCTACTAATAGATTATTAGTAGACCTGAGATAATTTGAACAATGAACAGTTGTAATAGTTTATTTTTTATTAACTAATGTTAACAAAGTTTTATAAATACTATAACAAATGTTTTGCTCATTGTTAGGCAATGTTAGTTAATGCATTAACTAAAGTTAATTAATGTGAATTTATTGTAAAGTGATGCATAATTTTTGTTTCGCAGAGTATTTGTTTTTGTGGTTCACCAATGTTCAGTTGACAAAATCATTTTTAAACAATTAAATAAGTAATAAACAATTTAAATGTACCTGTTGTGCATTGACCCTGTTATTTAGATATGTATTTATCCATCCACCCAGAAACAACTAGGTATAATATTGTATCATACACATTTATAAATGTCTGCTTAAGGACTGGTTAACCTACTATTCAGTTAACCTAATATACAGGTGCATCTCAATAAATTAGAATGTCGTGAAAAAGTTCATTTTTTCTTGTAACTTATTTCAAAAAGTGAAACTGTCATATATTTTAGATTCATTACATGTAAAGTAAAACATTAAAAAAGTTTTTTTTTTTGTTATAATTTTGATGATTATAGCTTACAGCTCATGAAAGTCAAAAATCAGTATCTCAAAATATTAGAATATTTACATTTGAGTTTCAATAAAGTATAAATTCTGGGTATCTCTTGTTCTTTGAAACCACAATAATGGAGAAGACTGCTGACTTGGCAATGATCCAGAAGACGAACATTGACACCCTCCACAAAGAGAGTAAGTCACAGAAGGTCATTACTGAAAGGTGTGGCTGTTTACAGAGTGCTGTATCAAAGCATATTAAATGCAAAGTTGACTGGAAGGAAGAATTTGGGTAGGAAAAGGTGCACAAGCAACAGGGATGACCGCAAGCTTGAGAATACAGTCAAGGAAAGCTGATTCAAACACTTGGGAGAGCTTCACAAGGAGTGGACTGAAGCTGGAGTCAGTGCATCAAGAGTCACCACACTCAGACGTCTTCAGGAAAAGGGCTACCAAGCCACTTCTGAACCAGAGACAACGTCAGAAGCATCTTACTTGGGCTGTGGAGAAAAAGAACTGGACTGTTGCTCAGTGGTCCAAAGTCCTCTTTTCAGATGAAAGTAAATTTTGCATTTCATTTGGAAATCAAGGTCCCAGAGTCTGGAGGAAGAGTGGAGAGGCACAGAATCCATGTTGCTTGAAGTTTCCACCGTCAGGGATGATTTGGGCTGCCATGTCATCTGCTGGTGTTGGTCCACTGTGTTTTCTGAAGTCCACAGTCAACGCAGCCATCTACCAGGAAATTTTAGAGCATTTCATGCTTCCTTCTGCTGACAAGCTTTATGGAGATGCTGATTTCATTTTCCAGCAGGACTTGGCACCTGCCCACACTGCCAAAGGTACCAAAAGCTGGTTCAATGACCATGGTGTTACTGTGCTTGATTGGCCAGCAAACTCGCCTGACCTGAACCCCATAGAGAATCTATGGGGTATTGTCAAGAAGAAGATGAGAGAAACCAGACAGAGCAATACAGATGACCTGAAGGCCACTGTCAAAGAAACCTGGGCTTCCATACCACCTCAGCAGTGCCCCAAACTGATCACCTCCATGCCACGCCGAATTGAGGCAGTAATTAAAGCAAAAGGAGCCCCTACCAAGTATTGAGTACATATACAGTAAATTAACATACTTTCCAGAAGGCCAACAATTCACTAAAAATGTTTTTTTTATTGGTCTTATGAAGTATTCTAATTTGTTGAGATAGTGAATTGGTGGGTTTTTGTTAAATGTGAGTCTAAATCATCACAATTAAAAGAACCAAAGACTTAAACTACTTCAGTCTGTGTGCATTGCATTTATTTAATACACAAGTTTCACAATTTGAGTTGAATTACTGAAATAAATGAACTTTTTCACGACATTCTAATTTATTGAGATGCACCTGTAATTGTAGTCTTGCAATATTGCTTAATTATAGCAGATATCATTTAGCATTATAATTACCGTTATTAAAATGCTCGTTACAATGATTGCCTCTTAAACTAAAAGCAGTTGATACTGTGGGTGAAAAAGAGTCTCACCAGATTTCCTCTCAGCTCTCATTTTAATGAGACACCTGAGCTGGTTTGTCTTTCACAAGTTTTGACAGTTTTGGGGACAAACATTGAGACACTTTTTTTTGAGACATTGAGAAAGACCTAACTTTATTTAGAAATTAAACCCAGACTGAACGTTTAACAAAAGTAAAGTTATTAGCAGTGTTTATATGATAGAATTATCTTCAAACATTTATGTAAAATCACCTTCAGGCGACACAGTGATTTGATGCTCTTGATTAATGGTTAATTATTTGAAGATTTTGTCAGCCATAAAGTCAAAATTTCTCTTTTATTGGTTTAACAAAGCAAGATCATTCCAAGTACCCCCTGGAACCTGCTTAACTACCCCTTTGGGGTGCATGTAGCCCTGGTTGGGAATCCCTGCTGTACGACACCAAGCCTCTGGGTGTAATAACATTCTTTAGAAGCCACTTCTCTAGGAAATACAAATACTGTGGGAGTACAGATGGCGTTTTGATCGTTTATTATTTATTCGGTTCTTGTCATTAGTGTCTTCCCGCTCGTGTTCAGTAGTAGCTTGAGGGAGCAGACTTTTATCCGAACTTTTGCAACAATAGCATCTAGTAGGCTTAAAGTTTTGTCAAACCATGCCTGGGATGTATAATTAAAGGTAAAAAAGCAGCACAGATCTCTCAGGGTTCCACGCACCTCCCACGCAGCACAAAGAATCAAGCTGGAGATTCTGTTTGCTGCCAGTGTCATGTTAATAACTTTTATTCACCAAAATTAACTCCCTTTCAGAATGGGAGGCTTTTTCAAATGGGTCTAATTCATTAAGGCATTTTTCGTCATGAATTTCCTTGTGCATTGTGTCACTTTTAGTTTCTCTGGGAGCAGGACAGCAGCTAAACCCAAGTATAAGTCTGTAATTGGATACCAGAACTCTCATTAGGTTGCACCTTCTGCTTCAAATGCTAATGGCTCGTTCCCACTGAATGGTAAGATTCAGCGCCTTACAGCACGGTACGATTCGAGACAGTACACCCTGATCTGGCTTGTGTTTCCGCTGGCAACAGGACCCTTACCTCAACCAGTCAACATTTTGCAGTGAGTCTAGCTCCACCCTTTAGGTACCAAACTACTGTGCTAGGTACCCCAAAGGAAGGGTACCAAAAAAATAGCACGGATCAGTTAGCTACTTTGGTACCATTCACAGCTTCTGACAATGGAAACGGACATAATTGCGTACCGTACTGTACTGAACCATACCACTCGGTGGAAATAAGAGATCATATGCAAGGCCAAAATTGAGACTCAAACACCAAATGCGTGTAAAATATTGTTTGGGGGCCAATTTATTAGAAGTTGCAACTTGATATTTGGTTTAAGCAGCAATTTAAATAGATAGTTTGTCATCATTTACTAACCAGCATGTCGTTCCACATCTGTATGACTTTCTTCTATGGAACAAAGATATTTTGAAAAAATGTCTGTTTAAAATCCATTCAGACAGACAGACAGACTAATGGTCGACTGATGGCGACGGGTGATTGGTTAGGTTAAACTCCGCTCTTGATTGATTAAATCAACTGCCACACCAGGTCATTAGTCACCACTGGTTCCTTCTGCTCTTGGCAGTTATTAATAACAACCATGACGGCCTCACAAATCTCCAACAGATTTTATTGTGGTGTGCAGTAATGGGTTCAAATGTCCCAATACCGTCATACCACTGCCTTTTGTATTTGACTTTCAAAAGTCTACATGATTACCTAATGGACAGAGTCAGACTTGTATCTTTTTCTGTTTGTTCATATTGTGTTAGTGTGAGAATAGAGACTGGCAGAAGCACCTGAGAGCGGTAAATGAGATAGATGGGGGATTGGTGTGACAATTATGCAATTAAGTCATTATGGATGTGCTCGCAATGAGCTGATAGATCCTTTTATACAAGCAGACCATGACTGTAATAACTCTCTAGAGTCAATAGGTTCATGTTTGTTTTTTGAATTAGAATCTTTATTCAAGTGAAGGCTCAAGTCATACTTTGCCTCTCTTATAGGTAGGTGAAAAAAAACGAAAGATTTTTCAGTAAAGAGGGTTTTGCAGTAAAAGAGCTTGACTTACTGACCACATCCTCCCCAGTCCAATAAGAAATTATGTCTATCCGTCCATCCATACATTGCAATTAGTAACAGGACAAGTAAATGTTGTCATATTTGTATTTGTTCACAGCACTCATTAGATTTTGTTTCTTTCATACACCTGTCCCTTAAATTGGCAAATTCTCAGAGAGGGATTCTCGTTTCCATGCAGGCTCGTGTGGCCGCTTGGATACAGGGCTTTTAAATGTCTCCAGTTTCCAGTATTTTGAATGTTTTTCATTAAATCTGGGTTGAATAGGGTCTGAATCTGAGCTGTCCCTAGCCTGCTGGACTCAGACTTTCTCCTTTCTAATCAGAAGGACACACTCATTCAGTCAAGGAATTGATAGACTGGCAGGGCCACTTCCACTTCCCTGTCAAATTGAATATAACGTGGCATGCACCTAAAATGCAGTGTCATGGCAACCGGCACCGTGCTACACTGGGATCTGGAGCTCAAACGTTTGAACAATTTATTGCTTAGATTCATGTTCTTGTTGATATTTTTTAAAATTATTAGGTAACTGTGGTGTTTATGATGTTAGTGTAAAGCTGAAACTACTAGTGGTGGTGAATTGATATTATTTTTTGGTAATATATTAAAATGAACTGCATGTAGATCAAATGCACAAAATGATTAACATTCCTAGACTTAAAAGGAATTTCTGTAAATGCATGAATAATTAATTCAAGTTAACCAGGTGACAGATTAATTTATTTAAAAGGTTTTGGTTTTGAAAGACATAGGAAGCATTTTGTTCTTTTTGAATATTACAGACCCTATGATGGATTTTTGGGTCACAATCAGTGTAGAACTACTGTTCTACCAGAAAGACTCAGAAATTGAATTTAACATGTTTATTTAATGAACATTTATATAACATCCTTTGGAATTATCCCCATCTGACACTGTGGTTCCTTCTCAGATTCTGCCAGAGAAAGATCATTTCGGCACACTGAAAGCTAAATGATAGACTTTTAAAGGACGTTTAAAGCAAAAACTGCACCATGTGACAATAAAATGTTCAGAAATTAATTAATTGTAATGAATATTCTGATTATCCTTCAGTTCAAATTGGATTTGAAAGAGGTAAGACACCTGACTGGTGGCCACTCTTAAGTCCAAGATCCTTTCAGAAGAATGTACTGGGGGCTTCGGTGCTAAAGATAAATTATGAATAGCATATATAAAACAGGCAGTTATTTATGGAGATGAGAGGATGTTAAAGACTTTTTTAATTAAATTCAGCTGATCCAAGCTTTGTGAGCTGAAATTCCCATGGCTTAGCACCTCTGAACTTCCATTTTGTTATTTTAATATAAAAATAAGATTTTATGAGGCATAGAGTCCATGTTTGGAGGGTATTAATTCACTCCACTGTTTGCCCCAACATCACTCTGAAACCATTGCTAATTCTTTCAAAAATTAACTTAAAAAAAAGTCAGCATATAAATAAAGAACAACAGAATACAAATAAATATGGAAAAGTATTCCCCTTTTCTTTTTAACACCCCTTGTACTGTAAACAATGTTTTGCATACAGCAAAACTGAAAAGGTCTCTTATCTTTCATTGTTATTTCTCTACCTTTTGTTTATTAGAAAGATAGCTTGAAGCAAGATTTTCCCCTGTATCATTAAATACATTTTCGAAAGTACAGAAAAGGAAAACAAAGGTTGTTGTAGAAGTTATATTGCTTTTCCATTTGATTACTAGGTTTTGCAGTTGCTATATTGTTGCAGCAGCTTTTTTTTGTTTTTGTTTTTTTGAAGCACAGAAGGATAATAGACTTGGTATAGACACTGTATGGACAATATTTAGAATTAAATAAATTATAATTCTAACAATGTAAAATATCATAACTCCTATAAGTAACTCTAAGATCATTGTTTATCAGTATTAATAAAGAAATTAAATATGCTTGCATAAACGCCACACACTGACCTCAAAATCTGGTACATGAAAAGGAAAATATAATAAACCCCTGCAATAATCTTTGATTTGTTTTTAACAATTTAATTGATTAATATTAATAATAATTTATTGAAGTATTGAATGCAGTTGAACTTAACTGTTTTTTTCTTCACAGATTTGCTTGATTACATTAATTATTAATTTTCGGGTATTATAACAAACCCTTTACACTTACTGGATCTTGCTATCTGTGGAGCTTTGAATGGTTTTTGAAGAACTGTTGCAGCATAATTCAATGTTTGGCTTCAGTGGGTTGGTGAGTATTTTTAACCTGTTAGTTTCAGACAGCTGACTGATAGTCTCCAAATAAATAAATCAATGACAGCAGGTATAAAAAATAACTTTATACAATGAAAGCAAGTGTGTTTTGAGTGGGTTGCTACATTATAGTTCTGGAGTAACTTGGCAACTACTTTTCAGGTTTGAGGAATTGACGTAATCATTCAACTTTATGATTAAGTATTTTTCTCACTTGCTTTAATGTTTACAGCTCGTGTTTTCTATTGGCCACAAGCATTGTGAGCTCTGACACATGTCACAATTACTGCTGTCCGTTGCTGTTGGAGTTTGAGACGGTTTCATCAACATTCTCACAGCAATACACACATACACACACTGAAGTGGCAGTTTCTTGATGCTCAGCAAAGCACTTTGACACACCTCACTGTCTGCGCTCATAAGCTCCCTCAATCCATTGCGCTGTAAAGCAGCCAGACGCAATTTGAAGCACCGGCTGCTGGGAAACTGTGCGGTAATGACCGCATTACAGCAGGGATACACTGGAGAGAGTGAGTTTTATCTCCTGAAGAGGGCTAGATGGGAGAGCGGGGTCAGGGAGAAGCCAGCGGTCCTAAGCAGCACTACACAGAGCCTCGTCCATTCACAATGGATATATGAATGATCCTGTGTTGAAGTGTGATAAGATCTCACCCTGCTCTGACCACTGACAGCTCTGCCTTTATCTTGACACATGCTGCAAGCTAAATTTGAAAAGCATAATCCCTCTCTGTCTCTCCTCTCTCTTTCTATTCTCTTTTTCCTGGGCTAAGCAGTTGTTGAGCCTCTATTGTATTTGTCTTTTTAGTTTTCTTCCTTTTTTGCCTCCTTTTTTGACTCATTGGCCCAAAACCAATTGGAGAAAAGTAGTGAAATTTGGCATACTAATTTGGGCGAGTCTGTTATTTATTTTTATCCTTCATCATCATTGAAATAATTTAAATTTCTGCCATCTTCATGGTCTCAAAATGTAAAACATTTGATTTAGTCTTTTTTTCTTTGCCTGCAATTATATTGGCTGATATTGTCAATACAAGCCTCACAAAAGTATGTATTTATCAACCTGGTCTCATAAAAATATGTACCTCTGTGCACTTTCTGTGTGACACCGTTTTATGTACCTTATTGCATGTTTCGCCGCAGTTTTAAAGAGAAATGTCCACTGAGTGGCGCTAAAACACAGGTTAAATACGTGAACCCTGGCACGTTTTTATTATGTTGATATAGGTACGTATTGCTGTTTTTTTATTATGTTGCTTCGGGTACGTACTGCGGCTGTTCAGAATTCAAATATCTGGGGTCTGTCCCTAAAAGTTAATGCTCTATTGTGTTGGAAATATGCCCTACACCAAACCCAACCCTAAACATACCTGATAGTGTTAACAAATGCATAACTGGTATAAAAACGTATTTGTTGATGCAACCGTGCTATTTCAACTTCCTTATATGCAGATTTGAACGGTTTTGTCGAACCGTAGTTACACAGGATTCGAACCGGAGCTCCTCGCCTCCTAAGTACGTCTCCGTACTCGGTGAGCTACCGAACAAACCTACCGTCTATGAAAACCCATAGATATGACGCTGGATATGTGTGATGCTAACATTCAAAAGCATCAGTTTTCAAATCTCCCAGCATATTAATATTGTTTTGAAGTCGTAACACGATATTCTTAAAGTAATTGTGCCAAAAATACGCTTTATTAATCAAAACTCTGTAAATTTGTGTGAAAAGGAGTAAAAGGTGTCGGAGCTTTACTGCCTCTAGTGTTTGTTTCTTTTGGAAACTGAAACTGCAGTAAAATGTAGTTATTTGTACATATTTCGTGTCTCGCTAAAAAGTGCACCCAGGTACATAAATGCCGTGAGACTAGGTTGATATTTATGTATTTGTTTGCTTAAAATAATGAACACAGTTTTTCATATTTGAGATGCCTAAAAGTTATCCTATATATTTAATTCTACTCCTGTAACATACCAATAAATTAGATTATGAAGTCATCTAACGTTTTATAACTTTGTAAAAAATTAGGCCTAAAGTTTTTTGTCTCTATTGTGATTGATTTTCATACTCTTGCTACATTTTAAGTGTGATTGTGCTTTTCCGTGTAATTTCTGCTCGATGAATCGCAATCCTTAAATCAACTTATATCTGTTTTTTAGAAGCCCGTCATATGCCTTTTCCTAGTTCCGTCTCATTGCTACTCCTCCGAGATATTGTCTAATTCGCATTGGTTTTGGCTCAGATGATCTTCAGACCATGCCGCTCAAAAGTCATCCCATTGATTGCTTGTGTTCGAAACCATTTGGTTGTAGCAGCAAAAGGATTTTGTCCATGATGCTTTTAAAGTGCTGCATAAGTCTAAGTTTTGCTGCAAGTATAGTTATATGTTGTTTGCTACAGTGGGTAAATTTTAGTTTGAAACTAAAAAGGCGTTCAATTTGTGTAACAAGTTAGATATATCCTCTAATGTATGTCTTGGAAGGAGAACAAATGATGAAATGTACTGTAATTCGTCCTGTGAGGTGCATGTCAGTCACTGAAGCAAACTGAAAAAAGCAACCGTCTCTGCTCACCAGGGATGAAGGATCTTTGAACCTCGTGTTTCACTAGCAGGTGCGATTACTATATCAAAGCTTGAACCACTGTCGTGACACTTCTGAAATCAAAGTATTCACTCATCCACAGGCTTTTTGCCTGGAAACAGTCGATGAGTGATGGGTGTGTGTTAAGTGTGTGTGTATGTGTGCGCCCCCACATAATTAATTATATTGAGCTTCTCCCTGAACTTTATTATGTTGATTTTTAAGAAATGTTGTTTTACCACGTGGAGTAAATTTGTATGTAATTTGGAGTAAATGTGCATATGTAATAGACAGTGTCCAAACTTAACAAAACTTGATATACATAGGACATTCTAATTAGGCTACCTTATTTTTTTTGGATCACAAAAGGAAGACATTATCAAAAAAAAATGCTTGCACTTGTCCATTTAAATTGTAAACTTTTGCAATCTTTTTACAAACATAAAATTATCCCAGGCAACTCATTCCATATTCCAAGTGTTCTGAAGGCATACTGTAGGGTTTGCCGAGAAACAAATCGAGAATGAAACCTATTATTAAGGGAAATTCTCCAGTCATTGCATTACTGCATTTATAGGAGTACACGGCAGTTCACGCCAGTGCGCTTTGGAGAAGCACACAAGAGAGTCATTTTGAATCATCAAGATAAATAAAATTGTGACTTGAAAGACAATACTTTCTTTACAAAGGTGAATATCTCTGTTCTGAGACAGTCAGACAGCCTAGAATGCACGCAAAGAGCGCTCCCTCATAAACACTATAGCTGTCACTCGCTTCAGTTCATTGCGATCTCACGACGTTCCGTTAATAAGCTCTACACTGCACAATGAATCTTATTTACATCGTATCTACACTGTTATAATGAGATGATTCCCAACCTTGCAGAACTCAGCACTTGACAAAAACTCGGCATTTTGATCGGTAAGTGGATTCTAAACTCTTCTGATCACTGCATTCAAGAAATCAGCAGATACATGTATGTCTGTGAACGGCTACATTGCTCAATGCTGCAAATATGTTTCGCCAATATCAGATGGGGCCCCCTGATTCCCTGGGGCCCTAAGCGGCCGCTTACCTCGCTTAATGGTTAAGTTCTCCCCTGGCGACACCTGAAAATACCCTCATAACTCTGCAACCATATGATCAATCAAGTTAAAAATTGGTGTGCTTATGCTTTGGGAGGAATTCCAAAATATCCTTTACTATCACTCAGATAAACTAACAAACATGATCGCCAATAGTCAATCGACTTTCAGCAGCTTATAATGTGAAATCTGAATGGCCAACCATAAAATGTATATATTCTTATAGTTTCAAAATAATGTTGTGTGCCAAATTTTGTGAAAATTGGTGTGTATATTAAACTAATTTTCATTTTAGCCAATAATTCTAGAACCGTTATTGCTAGAATAAAAATGTGTCACTCCTATGAATCCTTTAGTGCCACCAAATCCATTTCAGTAAGGACATTGTTCTTCCACTTTGAGTTTTTTCCTACTTTTTCAAACTCGTCCAAGGCCGTTGGTTCAATTCACATGAAAATTGATGTGCATCATCTAGCGATTCTTCTAACAAAAAGGTATCAAAAGAATTTTGATTGTTAATCGTTTAACAAATATAGGCCAGTATGTTTTTAGGTGTGGCCCATAATTACTAATATCTTGTGACTAATATCTTGTGGGGGGGGGGTTATAACTTAACACAATCCTAACAGTGCAACTATTAGCAATAAAGTTGAAATGTGATGCACACAAAGAGATGTACCCATAGCACCAAAGGACCAAATCTTTCAAAATTGGCTATGTTGGTCATGTTTTCCTTAATAATTGCTGCTTGTGGCTATAATAGTGTTTTCAAATGTGTGCACATTCTTTCGCGTTCCTTGGAAGAAATAAAGTCATCCAGGTTTGGATACAGTATATGCATAGAGTGTATCTCTGAAACGAGGTGTTATATGCTAGTACTCTTAGAGGTTACAGCTGTTTCACGACTGATGTGACTCAAATAGACAGTCAACGATCACAGATAAAAATAAAACCCCTAAAGAAGGCTAACAAGAGGAAGAAATTATTTGCTGACTTCTCTAATGGCAAAATGCTGATCATGTATGGTGCTTTCTACCTGTGCGTGTCTCCCGTCATGCGTATCGGTGACCCGGGTCACCTCAGCCATAAATTGCCGGCAGCGAAGCAGGAGACAAAGGCATTCATCAATGTAATTAGAGTGCTGTGCACACAGTGTGTTTAATAGGGGCAGTAGGGAGATGGATCCCTGGCTCTTTGACAGATGAACAGCGCATTCGTAGGCCACAGGGATACACGGTGCATGAGCTGCCTGTCAGGAATCCGCATGTGTCGGGAGATTGCCGCAATGTACTGAAGGCTTTCAATGGGTTTCAGGGATGTGGTGGCAAGGAGGCTTATTATGGCATCATCCAGTCATCATTTCAGCAGAGTGCTGTGGTAATTACAGGGGAACGTGGCTTATTGCCATGAAGTAGGAAAAAAATCAAAGCATTGTACTCCCAGTGGCAGGCATGGAGTTCTAATCAGAGAGCAAAAAAATGTCACTGGCACTCGAGTGGTTGTGGCTTGAAAATGATTTTACAGATGTCAAAATGAGAACGGTGCCAGCCATTAACTGTGACGTGTCACACATCACTCTAGCATGCTAATTCGATCATTTTCATATTAGTTGTGCCCTCATGTATGTTACATCAACCTACTCTCATCACCAAAAATCGTCTCCAGGTTACGTATGTAACCATGGTTCCTTGAGGGAACGAGACACTGCGTCACGTTGCCATACTTCCGGCATCCTTGCCAGCACAGTTCTTCATGACTTGAGGCTGTCGCCGGCTTTGCCGCAGGTGCTTTTATGCTTCCTGGTCTCTGACATCACCCACCTGTGACGTCGCGCCCTTCCATTGGTCAGATTACACAGCAGATTCAGAGCCGGTCACGCACAAGGCGTTCCCAAAGCGTGGAGACGCAGCGTCTCGTTCCCTCAAGGAACCATGGTTACATACGTAACCTGGAGACGTTCCTTTTCGGGAACTCGAGCTGCGTCACCACGCTTTGGGAACGAGATGCCCACTCCGCCAGACTTACAAATCCCTGCCCTGTGTGTATGTCTCAACATAAACGACTAGGACGAGAGAACCGAAGAACCTGGGGTAGTACCGGTGTCTAGGCCGTAGAACCGGACAAAGGTGGACGGGGTGGACCAACCCGCAGCGTTGCAGATGTCCGAAATAGGGAAACCTGCAGAAAAGGCCTTGGAGGCTGCCACACCTCTAGTGGAGTGTGCCTTGACCCCCAAAGGCGAGGGAAGGCCAGAGGACTCGTAGCAAGCCGTGATTGTCTCAACAATCCACCAGCTGATAGTATGCTTAGAAGCAGGGAGACCTCTCCTGGGCGGACCAACGCACACAAGCAATTGGTCCGACCTTCTCCACTGGGTAGCTCTGTGGACGTATGTGTCAAGTGCTCGCACAGGACACATACAGTTAAGCTTCGCCTGATCTGAATCCCGAAAGGGAGGAGGATGGAAGGCCTGCAGTACTACTGGCCGTGGTGCAGTAGTGGGGACCTTAGGGGTGTAACCCGCTCGAGGGTACAGAAATGCTTTCGCCAGTCCGGGCGCAAAGTCAAGATAGGAAGGGGCCACAGAAAGGGCCTGAAGGTCAGCCACTCTCTTCAGAGAAGTGATCGATAACAAGAACGTAGTCTTGAGGGAAAGATGACGATCTGAAATCTCCTCTATGGGCTCAATAGGTGGTATACACAGAGCCTCTATCACCACCGCCAGGTCCCACGTGGGGACACGAGAACGCACTGGCGGCCTCATCCTCAGCGCACCGCGGAGGAAGCGTATTACCAGGGGGTGTTTGCCCACTGTGTTTCCATCTAGCGGTGAGTGGTAAGCCGATAATGCCGCCACATGCACCTTTACTGTGGAGTGGGATACCCCTGCAGAGAGTCTAGCCTGCAGGTACTCAAGAACTGTACCAACTGGGCAGTTAACAGGGTCCTGCTGGCGAGCTCTGCACCATGAAGTGAAAAATTTCCACCTCAGGTTGTACACTTTCCTCGTAGAGGGAGCTCTGGATTGGAGAATGGTCTCTACCACCTCAGCTGGGAGACCAGAAGCTATGAGCTGTGCCCCCTCAGGGGCCACACCCACAGTTTCCATAACTCTGGGCGGGGGTACAGAATGGCACCCCCTGCTTGTGAGAGGAGATCCCTCCTGATGGGAACCTCCCATGGAGAGTCGTCTAGGAGGGAAATCAGATCCGAGAACCATACTCGGCCCGGCCAGTACGGGGCTACTAACAGTAGGCGAACACCGTCTCGGCGTACTCTCGTCAGAACTCCTGGGAGCAGAGCGATCGGGGGAAAAGCGTACAGATGCAGCCTCGGCCATGTCTGTACCATAGCGTCCAGTCCCAGGGGAGCTGGAGGAGCTAGAGAGAACCAGAGGGGACATTGCACATTCACTCGAGTTGCGAAGAGGTCCACCTCCACCTGATAAAATATTCTCCATATCTGCTTCACCACCTCGGGGTGAAGCATCCATTCCCCGGGCCTCGGCCCCTGTCTCGACAGTACGTCTGGTCCCACATTCAGGTAACCAGGAATATATAGTGCTCTCAGTGAGAGGAACTTGTCCTGGGACCACAAGAGGATCTGGTGTGCCAGTTTGTACAATGGGCGCGAGCGCAGACCCCCCTGGTGGTTGATGTAAGAGACCACCGCTGTGTTGTCGGTGCGCACCAACACATGGTGACCTCTCAGGTCTGGGAGGAAAAATTTTAGTGCTCGAAAGACCGCTAACATTTCCAGACAATTGATGTGCCATATGAGATGGCGACCACTCCACAGACCGCGGGCTGAGCGGCCACTCATGACTGCTCCCCAACCGGTGAGAGACGCGTCCGTCGCTAACGATAACTGGCGACACGGAGCTCCTAGCACAGGGCCCTGATTTAAGAACCAAGGTTTCCTCCACATGTCTAGGGCTCGCACACGCCGTCGAGAGACCCTGATCATGCGAAGTGGATTTCCCCTCGGGGAAAATCCCTTGGTCTTGAGCCACCACTGCAGGGGTCTCATGTACAGCAGGCCAAACGGTATCACGTTGGACGCAGCTGCCATCAGACCCAGCAATCTCTGAAACTGCTTGACAGTAAGTGACTGGCCTTCTCTCACTCTCTTGACTGACGTGAAAATCGACTCGATCCGAGCAGGAGACATTCGTGCCTGCATCGTGGTCGAATCCCACACCACGCCTAAATAAGTGGTCCTCTGAACCGGAGAAAGCACACTTTTCTTGGCGTTTAGTCTCAACCCCAACTGTTTCCTATGAGCGAGGACGACATCTCGATGTCTCGCCGCCTCCATCTCCGACTGAGCTAGAATCAGCCAGTCGTCGATATAATTCAGTACGCGGATGCCCTGCAGCCTCAGCGGAGCTAGTACTGCATCCACTACTTTTGTAAACGTGCGAGGTGAGAGTGCTAGACCGAAGGGAAGAACCCGATATTGGTATGCTTTGCCCCCAAAAGCGAACCTAGGAACTTCCTGTGACACGGACGGATGGATACGTGGAAGTATGCGTCTTTTAGATCTATCGTGACAAACCAGTCGTTGGACCTGATTTGTGACACAACTTGCCTTAGCGTGAGCATCTTGAACTTTAGCTGACTGACTGAGTGGTTCAGTTGATGCAGATCTATGATCGGACGCAACCCGCCATCCTTTTTGGGAACTATGAAATACCGGCTGTAAAACCCGGATTCCCTCTCGTGAGGAGGGACCACCTCGATGGCCTCCTTCCTTAATAGGGCTTTCACTTCTTGTTCCATAACCAGAGCCTGCTCGGGGCCCACCAGTGTGGGAGTCACGCCGCTGAAGCGCGGTGGTGGAAAGGCGAACTGAATTCGATACCCCTTTTCTACAGTCTGCAGGACCCATTGAGATACATTTGGCAGTAGTTTCCATGCTGCCAAATAATCTACTAAGGGAACCAGTCTCTCGAGGCTGTCCTCTGGTGTTAGAGACGGTAGCTCGGACCCCTGAGATGGTACACCGCCAAGCGGTGTCCGAACTATCCGTTTTATAGACCCCCTCAGGGGTGACGTGTGTCTCAGTCCCCTTGCGTCGGACTGAGCGCAGCGTCGAGGGCACTGGGGAGAGATAGGCACCCTGTAACTCCTTTCTTCCCCAGAGGGGCCTGCCCTCAGAAGTCCTGCACCCCCATGTGTCAGGACTTCTTTTTCTGGGACCTCCTAGCCGTAAGCACGGACCTCAGATCCGGCTTCGACCTTGAAGTCCCAGACGAGTAGCGCTGCTTCTGGCTCCGCCGCGGGGGAGCGCGAGAGGCAGCGCTCTCCTTTTGAGCCTCCCTGTATGAGGAACTGGTACTCGTCGAGGGCTACTGTCCAGCAGCCCCCTGAGCCCGAGAGCGGCGAGGGAGGAACCGCTGGAACGCCGCCGCTTGCTTACTCGCCTCCTGAAACCTGTCGACGACCGAGTTGACAGCGTCGCCGAACAGGCCAGAAGACGAGAGCGGGGCGTCCAGTAGGCAGACCCTGTCTTTGTCCTTCATATCTGACAAGGTCAGCCACAGATGTCTCTCCGCTGCCACCATAGCAGCCATAGAGCGCCCAATGGCACGGCCGGTCTCCTTAGTGGCGCGGAGAGACAAATCAGCGGCCCTCCTGAGCTCCGCGATATCCTCGGAGCTCACCTGCTCGCGCTCATCGAGCTCCTTCAGCAGATCAGCTTGATATGCCTGCAACACAGACATTGTGTGCAGACACGCACCTGCTTGACCTGCTGCCGAGTACCCCCTGCCCACGAGCGTAGATGTAGTACGCAAAGGTTTTGTGGGCAGGGCCGGAGCCTTCAAGGACGATGCCACGTGAGGAGACAGATAACTCGCAAGCGTCTGTTCTACCTTCGGCATCGCCCTATAACCGCACTCATCCAAACCCACGACATTCCCATAATAGTTCGATGCTGGAATGAAGGGGCGGGACGAGTACGGTCTTCCCCACGATCTACAAACCTCAGTATGTAGATCGGGAAAAAAGGGCAGGCTCCGATGCGGAGGTGGCGGCCGAGCGCGCAAGAAACGCTCGTCGAGCTTGCTTCCCCGCGACTCGGTCTGCTGCTCGGCTGGCCAATCAATATGAAGTTTATCGACAGCGCGAGTCATCACCTCCAGCAGCTCCTCATACTGCAGAGATTGGGGCGGCTCATCGACGCTCACTGTCTCCTCCTCTGAGGAGCGGGCGCTCGATCTGGAGGCAGTGGATGGAGACAGGGACTCACCTGTCTCCATTTCCTGCTCCAGATCGAACTGTGAGCCCCACGAGTGCAGACGCCGCTCTGCCTCGGCAGCAGCGGGACCTGAACCGCGGGGCTCACTCGTGAAAATCCCGTCCACAAACAAGGATTTTCGGGAGCGGAGCGTACGCAGCGGCAAGCGCTCACAATAGGGGCAATCAGCTCCCTCATTGAATGCAGCCGCTGCATGCTCCGCTCCCAAGCAAGCCACGCACTGCTTGTGTGTGTCTCCAGCAGTGATGAAACGCTTGCAGGGAGACACACACGGCTTAAACAAGCATGACTTGCCCTCGCCCTTAAAGCTACTCTTTGACATAGTGCAGTGTAAGTGCAGTCAGTGTAATGTCTTATCGTATGCAGGTTTTATGTATTCTTGAAAAGTGCAACAGACAAACAGAGTAGACCAGACACACAGAGAGCGCGGTTCTGAATGACAGAAGGCTGTCGCCGGCTTTGCCGCAGGTGCTTTTATGCTTCCTGGTTTCTGACGTCACCCACCTGTGACGTCGCGCCCTTCCATTGGTCAGATTACACAGCAGATTCAGAGCCGGTCACGCACAAGGCGTTCCCAAAGCGTGGTGACGCAGCTCGAGTTCCCAAAAAGGAACTATAGTGATGTTTATCTAGAGGTCTGGTGACCAAAAACTTGACCCCCCACTGGATCAAAGTCTATTTTGTTGTTGAAATTGACTGTCAAATTCACTAACATTTCTATACTGAAAGTTTTCTAAACATTGCCATAAAACTAATGAGAGTTATATCTGGTTACATGGACAATTAATGTTAAAGACCCCATAAAAACACAGTGTGAGTTTTGTGGCTTTTGGTCTTTTTTTAGCAGTGAAACTGGGCTGTATTTGGAACAAGGGCTAATTTAATTTTATTTTTAATTCATGACATCATGTAAAATGAATTTTAAAAACTAACTGTGTTCCTTGAACAGACTAACCTGATACTAAACTAGTTACCCCACCCAGTCCGTATGCAATAACAAAACAGTGAAATTCATAAAAGTATAATAAACGCCACAGAACACTGAACTCCGACATCAATAGCCTTTAATTCAGTCTCAGCACATCATATAATGGGGCTTTGGTTTACTGTGATTGGAAACAATCACATTTATTTCCCTGTAATAAAATGGGCAAAATAAAGTTTTACTCAAGGTGAGTGAAACTGGCTTTAACAAGAGAATAAAACTTTCTGTAACTTTATTAGAAAATGTAACACAGTATGTGGTTTAAATCAAGTTTTAAGAATTGTATTCTGACCTTCACTGATATATGTGGCGTAAGCGATTCAAATCAAAGACACAATCAATCTATTAAAAAACTTTTTCTTACCCCCAGAACTCCACAAATGTGAACTATAACTCACATTAAGCCACGGAAATCAAAATATAATGAACAAAATCACAATAGGTCTTCTCTGTTTTTCGACAAGGGCAGTTTCACCGCAAGACGGATTCTGACTCTTCTTATACATCATGCTGTGAGTGACTCCATGACCTGCACTGTCACTAATTTACAAAGCAAAACAGCTAAATATTCCTATTGTCATATCTATTATTTCAAATAATGACCAGATCTATTTGGATATTTCTCTTCATTATCCTTTTGGAAATGAGTGGGTCTTTAAAATCATTATTTTACTCTGACCTCGTGGAGGTGTTGACCTGCTGCTGTAATAATACATTTAAATGATACCTAGGTGAAATTGAGGAGCCTCCCACTCCCGATTTTACAGATAACTAGTAGGGCTATATAAGCAATGCAAAATCACTCAACAAGAAATATCCAGTCAAACAGCATTAATGGGGTCGCTTCTTCATCCTGGAGCTATCCCGCTCACAATCTGACACAGTGATTATGTCCTTTCTGGCTTCTTGACTTAATTACAGCTGTTACCTGTGGAGAACACTCTCTGATTGGTTATCAAGGTTTGTTGACTCTGTGTCCGGTCTGGCAGGTATAGTAGATTAAAGCAGAGACATTCATTTGTCAGTTCTGCACTATAACAGTGACCCTTCTGGCTGATGGAGGAGATGACCTCTCCACTCTTTTTTGGCAACATTCATCAGATGGGCCGGGTCGAACACTGGCCTCTGCTGTAGAGCAAAAGTACAAAGCAAATAATAGAAAATTGCACGGCCATAAACCATACTGTGGAAATATATATATATATATATATATATATATAAAACTATTTCAATACATACTTCAATTTCATGTTTAATTCAATGTGTTACTTGCAGTTTCTTTGTAATTGTTTAAGAAATGTGTTAGTTAAGTACAGTTAGAATAAATCTTTAATAAATACTTTAATAATAAATAGTTACTTATAGTAATAGTAATGTTTTATTTTTTATAAATGTATATGAGCACATGTGAATTAATGTGAGACATTATTGTTTGAAAAAAATGTTTAATAAAACACTTATTTCCATTTGTCTAAACGAAGTATAGTATAACATGATCTTAGTCTTTTATTTCATTTTTTATTTTATTTTAAGAACTTACTTGTCCCAGAGTGTGACACATTTTATTTTATTTTACTTTATTTTGAAATATGAGTAAGAAACAATAAGAGGCTTTCTGAATAAAACAAATAAACTAAACTCCCATATGATGGCTTTAAATCCACAGATACAAGTAGCACTTTGACTTATGACAGAAGCCTGCTAATTTGATGGATATAACCCAAACACTTTCATTTGCATTGCATTTTAATTATCACCCACAATTCATCACATCACCCTATGACTCTCACCACTTAAAACCTCCAGCGGAGACTAATTCTTTTGAAATGCAAACTGTGTGATAGTTATGATGATGGTTCAAGAATCAATCCATACTGTGCTATTTAAAATGCTGTCATCAGTGACAGGTTAAAGCGAAGAGTGAGTGTTTGAATACTGATTCTAAACATGAAGTCAAATTGTATAGTGATATGAAAATGATGCTGTGACCTCAGTGAATTTCTGTCGCTTCAAACTCAACCCCCTTGCACAAAACCTGGGCTTTTTAATCAAAATTTTAGCATACATTTACATAATTTGGTGTCATTAAAACGTTATCACATTGCTATTTTGCCAGGACATTTCTGTAAAATTGATTTTTAATCTCTTTTATAAAGATGCATGCTCTATTCAAATGATTTCTTTTGTTAAATTGCAGGTCAGGTATTTTATCCAGTCAGAGTTCTGCTGGAAAACAAAGTATTAAATGATTTTTCTTTTGCATGATCTCACACAGACTCCAAGCAGCCCTGTTCCACCAAAACCTGACATGACAACATAGCATTATGCTGGAACAAAAACCTCAGTTTCAGGATAACATGGACCTGAAACAGAGTTCACTCACACAAGGTGTTGTTAATGTCTCTCTGATTTGAATTTTTATTGATGCAGCCAAACATCTTGAGTCCTGACAGGTGAAATAAAAAGCATGACACAATTATCTGCATGATTACACCTACCGTGGAGCATATCAAACAACTTGCATGATACTGGTGAGCCAATCATTCATCGTGAATTCAGTTGGCTTCTGCAAACAGAAGTGAGCATATTCATACAAAATCATGGCTTATGGACCGAGCTGCATCAGAAAATTAACAGCAGCTACTTGAAGGCAGATAAGTAGCTGACATCCAGATCTTGTAATCATCTCGAGTAAACAAAACTGTCACTGGGTTCATAATCCATGCTTTGCATATTAAATAAGACGATTTCAGTTTCAACTGGTTTTCTAGAAATGCTGAAGATGTATTGCAAGTAGTGCAGATGGCCAGTGTATACCTCAACTCCTGTGTATTCTAAAAGAGTGTTTATGTCATCAAACACCACCACGTAATTTTGTCATTCCAGATGATTGAGCTGGCAGTGGAGCGTGGGAATGTGACAGAGGTTCATCACCATGTGGCTTATACAGTCTGCAGTTAGAAGTCCTGACATGATTTGTGTCATGTTTTCAGTGTCTTGTAAAATTTGTAATTTTATTACAAATTTTTACAAAATTTGTAAAAAATGCCTTGTAAGGTCACTAGCACAACTGTGGACAAACAAAGACTTGACCAGCAATGCTCTTTTCAAAATATAAGGTGCAAATGTTGTTGTCATTATACTGTTTACATGGCTTTTGGAAGCACTAAAATATCAGTGTTTCACAATCTGTGAAAAAATTATATAGCTGCAATATCTGTTTCCCGAGCAGGATTCAGGAGTTACTCATCAGCTCATTAGTACATAGCTCTATGAACTGAACACAAAAATAATCCACATATCAAACTTGATATGATAGCACGCTGTTCATAGCTTTCATCATCAGCGTTAACAGTACAGCTTCCAATGCTGGACCATTCAATGCCCAGTAGCATGATATCAGGATAACATCCAGCCAATGAGCCGTCCAGCTTCAGCGTGCTGTTGTCCAGCCGCAGACCACACAGCCAAAGCAGCTAATGATTCTGGCTGAGTTCAGTCGTTGTGAGAGAAAAGAGATACAGTAGATAATAAAGCAAAGGAATTCATAGAGCATGCAAAATAGACAAGAACCCCAAGAGAAAACTTAGGGCCTAAAGTGGGACTCTTTCAGTTGTAATTCATTTGTAAAAAAGTTCTAGCTGTGCTAAGGCCTCATGAATAATTAAATCATTAAACTAATTAGTTCAAGTACTTCAAATAGAATATGTTGTGCTGTTTTTGCATGTGAGTAATGTGAGTATTTGATGATTCATGTTTATTACTTTCATATTGTTACAGCTCCCTCTGAGTCATTTAAAAGCCCTCCACACTAGCAAAGATAATTTTTTGAAAAATGATTCGATCAGTTATGAGTTGATTTAAGGTTTCTTGGATATGATATTGTTATAGTTTTCATGTTGTTAGTATCGTTTATTTTTATGATGATTTGTTATGCTTTAATATCAATCTCATTTATTTCCACTTACTGTAGAGTAGTTGAGGACAGAGCTGTGTGCTGCTGGGTGCCAGCTGAGAGATGGAGGATGTGCATATTAATCTTGCGGAGTGATGCTTGCGAACAGTTGGCTGCTTCTCTGGCCTCGAGCTGCACTGCACTGTTGCTCTATGAATAATGTGACTTCCGAGATCTTGCCAACTTTCTGTCCCACTCTGCAGTGACACAGACACACGCACAAAGCATGACACGCACACACACATCTTGAAGTCAATGTAAGAATGACAAATGACAGAAGTTTATGATACATACACGTTTACTTGTCTAAATCAGGACATTCCATAGAGGTTTTGTTGTTGTTTAATATACAGCTAATTATAACACTAACCCTCACAGAAAGCATAATTAAAATTAAACACAGTTAAACTATGTACATGTGTTTATACTTACAACCCCAAATCAGAAAAAGTTGGGACAGTATGGAAAACGCAAATAAAAGAAGAAAGTAATGATTTCTAAATTTACTTTGACTTGTATTTCATTGCAGACAATATGAACACAAAATAGTTCATGTTTTGTCTGGTCAACTTCATGTCATTTGTAAATATACATCCTTTCCTGTCATTCAGACCTGCAACACATCCCAAAAAAAGTTGGGACAGGAGCAATTTAGGGCTAGTAATGAGGTAAATTGGTTAAATGATGTGTTTTGAAACAGTTGATGTCAACAGGTGATTGTAATTATGATTTGGTACAAAAGCAGCATCCAAGAAAGGTCTAGTCCTTTAGGAGCAAAGATGGGCCGAGGATCGCCAGTTTGCCAACAAATACGTGAGAAAATTATTGAAATGTTTTAAAACAATGTTCCTCAAAGAAAGATAGGAAGAGATTTGGATATTTCACCTTCAACAGTGCATAACATAATTAAAAGATTCAAGGAATCTGGAGGAATTTCAGTGCGTAAAGGACAAGGGCGCAAGCCTAAGCTGAACATCCGTGATCTCCGATCCCTCAGGCGGCACTGCATCAAGAATCATCATTCATCTATAAGCGATATCACCACATGGGCTCAAGGACTACTTTGGCAAACCTTTGTCAAGTACCACAATACGTAGTTACATCCACAAATGCCAGTTAAAACCAACCCGGTCTCATAAAAATATGTACCTCTGTGCACTTTCTGTGTGACACCGTTTTACGTAGTTTACTGAACGTTTCGCCGCAGTTTCAAAAAGAAATGTCCACTGAGTCCACCAAACCCAACCCTAAACCTACCCGATAGTGTTAACAAATGCATAACTGGTATAAAAACATATTTGTTGATGCAACCGTGCCATTTCAACTTCCTTATATGAAGATTTGAACTGTTTTGTCAAACCGTGGTTACACGGGATTCGAACCGGAGCTCCTCGCCTCCTAAGTACGTCTCCGTACTCGGTGAGCTACCAAACAAACCTACCGTCTATGAAAACCCATAGATACGACGCTGGATATGTGCGATGCTAACATTCAAAAGCATCAGTTTTCAAATCTCCCAGCATATTAATGTCGTTTTGAAGTCGTAACATGATATTCTTAAAGTAATTGTGCGAAAAATACGCTTTATTAATCAAAACTCTGTAAATTTGTGTGAAAAGGAGTAAAAGTGTGTCCAGAAGCGCCGTCGACTTCTCTGGGCTCGGAGGCATCTGGGATGGACCATCACACAGTGGAAACATGTACTGTGGTCAGATGAATCAGTATTTCAGGTATTTTTTTGGGAGGAATGGACACCATGTGTGCTCCGGACCAAAGAAGAAAAGGATCATCCAGACTGTTACCAGCAACAAGTCCAAAAGCCAGGGTCTGTCATGGTATGGGGTTGTGTCAGTGCCCTTGGCAAAGGTAACTTGCACTTCTGTGATGGCACCATTAATGCTGAAATGTACATAGAGATTTTGGAGCACAATATGCTGCCTTCAAGAAGACATCTTTTCCAGGGACGTCCATGCATATTCTGCACACATTACAAAGTCCTGGCTGCGGAGGAAGAGGGTACGGGTACTTGACTGGCCTGCCTGCAGTCCCGACCTGTCTCCAATAGAGAATGTGTGGCGCATTTTGAAGCGCAAAATGCGACAACGAAGACCCCGTACTGTTGCCCACCTTAAGACTTGTTTGCAGGAAGAATGGGACAAAATTACACCTGAAACACTTCATCACTTGGTGTCTTCGGTACCTAAACGTCTTTTAAGTGTTGTGAAAAGGAATGGCAACATTACAAAGTGGTAAATGCTTTAATGTCCCAACTTTTTTTGGAATGTGTTGCAGGTCTGAATGACAGGAAAGGATGTATATTTACAAATGACATGAAGTTGACCAGACAAAACATGAAATATGTTGTGTTCATATTGTCTGCAATGAAATACAAGTCAAAGTAAATTTAGAAATCACTACTTTCTTTTTTTATTTGCGTTTTTCATAATGTCCCAACTTTTTCTGATTTGGGGTTGTACATACACACACACACACACACACATATATATATATATATATATATATATATATATATATATATATATATATATATATATATATGCAGTATACAAACTCCTGAACATTTTGGTTTAAATGTTTGTGGCCAATACAATTTTTTTTAAAGAAATTAATACTTTTATTCAGCAAGAATGCATTAAATTTATCAATATATACAGGTGCATCTCAATAAATTAGATTGACGTGGAAAAGTTCATTTATTTCAGTAATTCAACTCAAATTGTGAAACTCGTGTATTAAATAAATTCAATGCACACAGACTGAAGTAGTTTAAGTCTTTGGTTCTTTTAATTGTGATGATTTAGGCTCACATTTAACAAAAACCCACCAATTCACTATCTCAACAAATTAGAATACTTAATAAGACCAATGCACAAATCCTTCAACAGAACATTTGAAAAACACAATTCTGCACAAAACAGTATAGGTTATCACAATTTAAATAAATATACTCTATATACATAAAAGTGGCAAAAATATGTACAATCATGATGTAACAAGACAAGAGCAGAGAACAACAATAATATAAAATATTAAGAATAGTATACAAATAAAATACAGAATAAATATTCTAAATAGCACAAATCCTTCATCACGACCAGATGTCAAGACTAAACCAATTCACCTCCACATAATCGTTTTGTATTACCTATTTTTATTAGCCATTTCACACAATTCAGAAAAAACAAAAAAGTGCAAATTATAGGCCTGTGTTTTAATATTATGAATGAAATGTGCGTTATTTGGAAGAAAGTCAAGGTGACCCCCCTCCCCTTTCCACTTCTCACACAGCTTCTGTGCACGGCACCTTCTCAGCAAGCAGGGGCGCTAATTTGCCAATTCCCCACACAGTTATATGATAGATAATAGAAAACCGCTTAGCGGCGCAGATGATTTTTTTTTTTTAAGTGCTTGTGCCGCCACCCCCCCCACGTGTCATGAAAAAATGCCGCCCTGGGCGGCTGCCCGGTTCGCCCATGCCAAAAACCGCCACTGGTCAGCATAAATCACACAGAGCAAAACAAAATTTTGTCATTTCATATTATGTAAATAAGTAAACTTCATATAGGCCTAAATGCGGTTGAAAACATAATGCAACACTCTTATGATCAGTGAGACCCCTGTGGAGAGGGTGAGCAGCTTCAAGTACCTCGGTGTAAACATCTCCGAGGACCTGACTTGGACTACATACATTCAAACACAGGTTAAGAAAGCCAGGCAAAGACTGTACCATCTGCGACAGCTGGGGAAATTCAGGGTCTCACCAACAATCCTGAAAACTTTCTATTCAGGGACCATAGAAAGTGTATTGACTCAGTGTATCTCAGTGTGGTATGGAAACAGCTCCAGTCAAGACTGCAAAACCCTGCAGAGAGTTGTGAGCTTAGCTGAGCGTATCTCTGGGTCGGCTCTCCCCTCTCTGCAGGACAACGCTGCAAAAGCAGAGCTGTCAAAATCATCAAGGACTCAAATCACCCTGGTAACCGTCTCTTCACTTTGCTGCCATCTGGTAAGTGCTTCCGTTGCCTGATGACAAAAACTGAGAGACATAGGAGGAGCTTCTTCCCCCAGGCCATCAGGCTCCTAAACTCAAACTCGGTCTCATAACATCAACATGACTCCATTTAATAATCACTAATAATCAGTAAGTTATTAATAATTTTTCTAACATTCGTATTGCTGCTATGTAAATACCCTGTACAACCTGTTTGCACATTCTTCTTGCACATTCCTCCTTATATTATTATTTATTAAGTCTACAGTATACTGTCCTGCACACATTTTTTTTGCACATTTTATTTTATATTTTCTTTTATTATTTTTATTTTCTACTTCATTCATTTTTTTTATATTTATGTATATTCTTTGTATTTGTATTCCATATAATTGCACTGTCCATGGAGCAGACCTGACTAACATTTCACTGCTGGTTATACTCTGTATAATTGTGTATATGACAAATAAAATCTTGAATCTTGAATCTCTCTCTCAATGCCATTGAAATGGCAACTGAATACAATATAATAAAAATCAATGCAGCAATATCAATATTCATAAGAATTAATTTGTAAGGTTGTTCATAGGTAAATCATTTGTTGTAGATGTTGTCATTATGTCAGTATTATACGTTTAGATGTATTGTACGTTTCAATGTCTATGTACGCATATGTACATTTTGTAGAACCACATTTTACGTAAAATACATAGGAATTCTCATGAGATCACGTTGAAGATTCAAAATTCTGGCTTGTTTCCAGAATAGGTTGTACTATTCTGGTGATTCAGATACAGTAAATTCTTGATTTCATTAGTGTATAGTGCAGTATAAACGGTACAGGAGAATCTCTACCAGGTGATACATTTTAGGTCATGGTGTTGACGTCATATGGCCACCAAATTATGCTATAACATTACCTTGACTTAATGCAGCAAGAACTCTTGTTTTTGGAAATTTCTCGCTCCCTCAAACTTTGTGTTTACCTAATTTGGCCCCAGTCTGCAATATTACGACTGAGGTTAATGAAGTGCATGGACATGCAGCATGCCTCATAGAAGTGGTCCAAACAACAGCTGGAGAGTGTCCCCCTGGTGGCCAGCTATCCAATGGTGTGCCACATTAGTTTGCTTAAGATGGCCACCAGCCATGGCAGAGTATTAGACAAGCACATCCAACAAGACTTCAGCCCAAGAGACTCTAACCTTTCTGAGTGTGACAGATTCCGCCAAAGTGGTTTGTACCATTCATATGCAAAGGCCACCAAAGCCTTGATTCACAAAGCACTGAATAGATGCAGGAAATACAAAGACATCAGAGAGCACATCATATCCTGTTCACTCTGCCTGATGGCCATATGGCCAGTGTTATGATAACAGAAGCACCACCACCATCTGTTTTCCTCAGAAGACTAAAGCAGCTTGAATTTGTGAGATTTTCTTTTAAACAGATTTTAGAACATTTTGGGATAAGCAGACAGTCGAGGCATGGAATTTCATGCTAATTGTTTGAATAATATTAAAGGGATATTTCACCCAAAAATGAAAATTATGTCATCATTTTTGTTGTCACCAAACTTGAATGAATTTCTTTCTACTGCTGAAAATAAAATATAGTTTAAAGAATATCGGTAACCAAACAGTTGCTGGTCCTCGTTGACCTCCATTGTATGGAAAAAATATGATGGAAGTCTATGGCAACCAGCAACTTAAGGTGAGAAAATGATGACATAATTTAAATTTTTAGGGTGAAGTATTCCTTTCAAACAATAACATCTTGATCATGGTTTACAATTACCTATATATATATATATATATATATACATACATTTATATTTATATATATATATATATATATATATACATATATAAACTAAATCATCTGCATTTTAACAAGCTACCGACAAATAATTTTATTATTATTATTATAATATGTTACGATTATTATTAAATATTTTTATATTTAATGTGGCTAAGACCATTATACATGTTAGGCTACTTGAAACTTCTGAAAACATTTGTGTGCCAAAGTCTTTCTGTGTTGACCATATAGTGCACTCAAATAGCATGCCAAGGGCTAGGAGTAATATACAGTGAAAATAAGCCTCTGATACTCACTTTCTAAACCTCTTTGCAGAAGGCCAGGAGGTGAATCTTTATCTCTTGTTATTGAACCTAACACAGTACTTTCTTCTTTTCCTCCAAAGCACTTTTAAGGGCAGCCATTCAAGTCAATGTGATTCAGAAGAGCTGAGCTTCAGGGAATGATTTAAAAATTCAGTTGTACTGCGAAAGCTATTGATTTTCACAGTGATTGACACTTATTTACTGGACAGATTGATGCCGAATGCTGTGAATGTGAATCTGTATTAGGCAGTATCTAATTAGTAATGCCACTTTACATTTTGAGTAATAGTAGTTAAACAGTTCTTAAAATAGTGTTTATTTTTCTGCCAACAGACTGCTTGTTCAGTTAATGCTGTCACCTCAAATGAGATTTGTTAATTTATTTATTGAAAAACCTATTGTTTTGGTTCCATAAGAATGTGGTTCTAAATAAATTATAGTTTATATCATATGGTAGTTTTATTTATTTTTTTAAATCCAATATTATTATTATTATTTAAGAAAACTGACCTTCCTGGCACTGATGTGTATTGTTTAAAATTTTGCTGTGGTTACTCACCATGATGCACCATATCTTTAACAACTTTATGCATTTTAATATGCAAGGCATTTGATTATGATGGGTCTCCCCTTTCATGCAGAGTGCTACAATCTAATAGGTCACAGGCAAAATAAAACAAAATGCAATTTGCATTACACAATTACATTATACATTCATCTGTTAAGGTTTATGATTTTGGTTCCAAATGAGAATATGTCAGCGCTGAATCTGAAACCCACAGGCCTGAGGATAATACAAATGCATCTGCAGAAAGATGTAATGAGATATGACACACTTTTACTTCTCAAGGATGAAATTGATCTTTACATGACCATTTAAGCAGGGATAGTACTAATGTTCAATTGGCCCTGTCCACTTTCCAGCAGCATTAGCATTAGATCAGTGCTGATGCTCTGTCACATGTTTATGTTTCTTCTGGGGAGCCATTGATAAACGCTTCTGATAAACTTGCCAAACCATTTAATGATTCTGCTATCCTTTTTTACCGTTTAACAATTAACAACAGATCTGAATCAAAAATGGCAGGACATTAGTCTCCTAATGAGCCAAAAAAACTAATATAATCTTGCATATTAGCAAGAATATATTAAAAATATTTATGAAAGGAGACAACATTAATTAAAATTAAATTAAAATTAAATGATCAAACTTAAATGTTGTAAGTGATATGAGTGCAATCAGTGAGAAAAAGAAAAGTTCTGTGAAAAAAAAACCTTTTTGAGGAATATCATAGATCATTATAAGTTAAATAATCTATATAAAAAACTAACTATTAAGAGTTCTGTTTACTATACGCAATTATTTAATTTAGAAAATGGCATGCGACAACACAGTTTTATTAATCAGAAATTATTAGTATTAGTCTTTTGGTGACCATAAATAAAGGATGTTTTGCTTATTAAATGAATTCCTGCCTCATCTCTAATTTAGCTACATGTATTGTCTTGACCTTTCAGCCTCTGACAAAGACTGCATTCTTTAATTGTACTTCTATTCATTCCTTTCATCTCTGTTACCTCCCCCTCTGTGTATTATATTAATTGTGACAGACTTATGCATAGACCTGCTGCATGTAGTGTAATTAGGGTCAATGAACCTTCAGGATACATGGACCATTGACCATTATATTGACTTTGACTGCCACCATAAGAAATTAAAGTTAAACAGCTCAGCGTTTATAGCCTGGACTCCTCATCTTCATTTACATTCATGAAAGAAAAACACAATGCTTTTAGAAGCAAATAATTTGCTAATATAATATAGTTAGACTTACTTGTATATATTCAAAAAGCTCCATTTTTTGTTCTGCAGATATTTTTAAAAGGCAGCTATGTTCATGTAGCATATAAAGAGCCAATTTATACTGTGCAATATATATATATATGTGTGTGTGTGTGTGTGTGTGTGTGTGTGTGTGTGTGTGTGTGTGTGTGTGTGTGTGTGTGTGTGTGTATGTATGCGTTTTTGTGACAAATCAGGACATAAATTTGTATAATGACACAGGTATTACAAGGTGAAGGTGTCACAGGTCAGGGTGCATTCCTGGCTCTCTCTGCTGTCTGTGTTGTCATGTCTTTTTCAGCAGCTCGTGGCAGGTGCAATCAGCGCTGATCTGGCGGTGGGGCTGCGCATGTCACGAGCTGCTTCTATTCCACCTGTTGCTCATTACCCTCTCCTTTATATTTCTCGTCTGACCAGTCCTTGTTGTCAGTAGATTGTTTTGTGTTTCTGTGATCGTGTGTTCTCTGGAGTTAGGCTACTCACGGCTACTTTGTCTGTACCCCAGGACGCGTAGAGAGAAGGACTGCCGCTCTCTGCCTCGCTCCACTCTTAGGTGGTTTAGCCTGTGCTGGTGCTGGATCTTGGTCAGTGATCAGCTCGTGGGATCTGCATCTCGTTGCCGACCGTAACTGAATCACCCCAGAGACTTGCGCACTGTTTTGTTTCAGCATTATTTGTTTTGTTTTGTTTTCACCTTTGGGAAAATAAATCTACGGTTACATCTATCCTCTGCATTTGAGTCCTCTGTTCTCCTCGTCCCGTCACAGAAGGTGACTTTTCAGGACATTGACCCATGTCCCCACTTTTCAAAACGCTTATAAATCATACAGGGTGAGGTTTTTTGGGGGAAAGTAGAAATGCACAGTCTCCTGTGAGGGCTAATGGTGCGTTCAAGTCATGTCGGATACATCGTATTTACGAGTTGAACGCACATGAACGCCACCACAAAGTCGTTCTAACGAGTGGGAAACTCGAAATTTTCTTTAAGCCCCGAGTTTCCGAGTTGGGGGCGTGTCAGTGAAAAAACGTGTCGGATGCAATGGACGCCAAAGACTAAAGACATGCAGCGTCGGTAAAGTTGTTGAAATGAATAAAATTATATTTTTTTGTAATGTACAATAAAACTATATAAGTTACACATACAAAATATTATATTATTGTATAATTATAATAGAATATATAATTATTCAGTTTACATCACCTTCATAAATTAAATAAAAACAGAAAAAAGAAAACACACAATGATGCACATTCTTCATTCATCGTTTTATAGATGTAGAGTTAAAAAAATCATTGAATTTTATGTAGAAAAGTTAAATCGCCATCTTGTTCCGACCAAAGTGACTTGAACGCACCCGATGTCGTAATAACGACTTGTCTACTGGTAAGTACGAACGTCCGAGGAGGACTTGAACGCAGCATAAGTTTAGGTGTAGGGTAGGTGTAGGGCAATAGCACATACAGTTTGTACAGTATAAAAACCATTACGCCTATGGGATGTCCTCACTTTTCACAAAAACGAACATGTGTGTGTGTGTGTGTGTGTGTGTGTGTGTGTGTGTGTGCGTGTGCGTGACCAGAAATTTCAAATTGAATTTCAAAATGAGTGGCTTTGGATAAGTCACTTTCGCTGTCATAAAACAATTTGACAGAGTATTAACACTTAATGACATTTTAATGACAAATTCAATTTGTACCACTGTAGTTGAGGTCAAGAAAAATATTCATGACACTATTATAAAATTATTTGACAGAATATTAACACTTAATGACATTTTAATGACAAATTCAATTTGTACCACTGAATAAAAGTGGTCAGAAAGATATTCATGACACAATTATAATGGCCTCATGACAGCCAATGTCAAAACCAACCACATGACAGTTTAATGTAATGTTAACTCATAAAGCTAAGTAATTTCTAAAGTTTGATAATTAATCTGCTGTGTCGTGTTTATGACAGGTTATGTTGTCCTGGTAATGTCAAATTGTCATGACAAAGACACTGACAGGTTATGATGTGTTGGTTTATGTCAAGTTGTCATAACAAAGACAATATCATCTCTGCATTAAAAATGACAGAACTGAGCGAATGACACATAATGACAGTTGTCATAAACATATTAATGACATGTGTCATGTCATGATTGTGAAGGTGTCATGTCAGTCTTATGCACACCCCTTCAAGTAAAGTGTTACCAATATATCTGTCTATTAATGAAGGTAAATCTCTATTTAAAAAAAAAAACAGTCAGTTATATTTTTTCTTTAATCTACCCTATAACCAGTCTCCAGATCTCTGCTATCACAGATGAGGACTTCCATTATCATGTATGCACACACGCACAAATCAGATGTTTTGCAAATGGTTCCTTTAGTAAATAAATTTACGTTTTACCAGCAATATTTCCAAGTATTTTTTTATTTTATATAAATTATTCCAGCTTTTTTCCTACTTCAAGCAATTGCCTCAGAATTCGCCTTTTTGGTCAATGTTACTCATTTTTGTGGTTTACTGTCACTTATGAAATTCTCCATACTTTTGACATCTAGATTTACATTTGTGTACATTTACACCTACATACCCCCCCCCCCCCCCCCCCTCTCTCTCTCTCTCTTTCTCTCGATCTATCTATCTATCACTTTCTCTATAATAATGCTTCTTCTATGATTTGGTATTTTGAAACAAATGTAACTTTTCAGTTTCTCCAGAAATAACAGGACAGACTGTAAAGTTGCCTGTTTGTTTTTCCTCGCATTCAATAACAAGTAAGCTGTAGGTCTAAATTTGGCTGTTGTGCATGAGTACTGTGTCTAGCAGTGAACCTGTCCATACTGACAGCCCATTTCATATTGAAATGAAATAAGACTAGGCTGATAATCCTGCAGTCTGCTGGCTGCATCTGGGTGCTACATCTGCCTACTTATTTGCTTTCATTTTCTATGACAAGCTGTGTGTGTTCTCCCATGAGGCAGCACTGGTGTCTGGGCAGGAGGTTTGGGAGGTAGAATTTAGGGTGAGCAGGGACAGTTCCCCTGTGTGTGCACACTTGCATGGGTCGTGGAGTGCGTTCTAAATTGAGTGTGTTCTTCAGAGTATTCAGAGTAAAATCTCTAGAGCATGTTACTTGCATTTAGTGATGTTGAAGAGCAAAGCTCACATAGCCAGAGTCTATGTTTTGTACTTTTGGAGGCAAAAAACATTTTTAATGCACAGAGGCAACATAAATGTACTTAAGCAGTTAGTCATAATCACATCATTAAATCCCCGCCCCCCCAAAAAAAAATCATGAATTTTATTTACTCTATGCATATACTCAAAAACAAAACATTACTGTTATGATACCCTCAAAACTCTCAGTTTCAGCTAATGTTGCCTCATGTTGCACTGGCTTTAATGTTATGTACACTAAATTAAGCAGATTATATTTCATTCTGAATAAAATGCTTGCCGTGAAAGTCATGCATCCTTCACATCTGGGTCCTTTGTCAGCGACACCGAAACACATAATAATCCATATTAGGCCACTTTGAAAGATGTTACTTAATTATGCCACCACCGTTATAGAAATAATTTAAGCTTTTCAATGAAATCAACCACATTAGTTCATTATTTTATTCTTTACTCGTTTTTTTAAACAGTGTTTTACCCTTATTATCTGGCTGGGATGGCGGTGATTAAGACAGCATAATTCCCGCAGGCTGCCACACTCATTTCATCTGGCTCATTTTTATTAAAATCTCCCTGATGCTATTTGCATAGTAGGGCACCAGAGCCTCTGTGTATGTCACTTTGCTGGAGACGGACACTCAAGGCCAAGGACAACGGCTATCCATATCAAAACAAACGACCATGGCCTATTACAGAGACTAGAAACAGAACACAGCCAATAACTGAGCGAGGTCGCATAACTCAGCCTGCCAGTAAGCAGCAGTGCACCTAAACACCCCTACTCACAAATACACCAAAGAATATGCACATACAACATTGGTTGTTGGTGCCAGATGGACTGGTCTGAGTATTTTAGAAACTACTGATCTAAAGGGTACGAGACAAGAATCTGAGGCTACAGTTCAAACAGGCTCACCAATATTGGACAACAGAAGATTGTAAAAAGGTTACCTGGTCTGATAAGTCTCAATTTCTGCTGCAACATTCGGATGGTAGGGTCAGAATTTGGCATAAACAACATTAAAGCATGGATCCATCCTGCCAAGTATAAACGGTTCAGTCTGGTAGTGATGGTGTAATGGTGTGAGGTATATTTTCTTTCCTTAGTTCCAATGTATTTCCTTAGTACCAATTGAGCATTGTTTAAACAAATTGGAAAAAAAATATTTTGAAGAGGCTTAAGAAGCACCACCATTTCACAAGCAATTCACAAATGGACTGAAAAATCCATGCAGAATTTCATGTGCTTAGGCAGGCATCAGATTTCTAATGCTGTCCATTTTGGCAGTTTTTTTCTTGGTTACTGCTCTCATTGCACAATCCCTATTCATCATCATAAACTGAGCCGAGTGTCCATTTATCAGAAACTGAGGACCATTCACACAATGTTCTGCTTCTTTTGGTACTATGTAAATCAGGGCCGTCAGCAGAGGAGAGGTATAGTCTTCTCATTTTGTCCATGGGAGAGCGGCACAATTAATAAAAATTGTGAATTTTAGCAGGGGCCCTGATGTACATGATGTGTGTCTTTACTTGGCTCATTTAAAGTTCAGGTAACAAATACAGCATGTGTACTGTGTCTGCTGTGGACAGTATTTTAGTAAGCCTAGGGTGTTTTAACACACATTCCATTAGCATTATACTTTTAAAGGCTAGTGTTTTGCATTGGTAATTTCATAGGGTTCAGGTAATCTTATTAAAATGGAACCGTGTATTATTAATCCCCCAAGGGATGTGTCATATTGTGGAATGTTTAAGGGTAAGATAATGCGGGATTTATTTATTTAGAGCATTGTGTAACAGCCACCAGTAACTGGGATTGATATCAGTAATGTTCTTTAGGAAGGGCACATCCATGCATGGATGTTTTAGTAATTTATCTTTGCACAAATCTTTTCATTAGCTGCAGTGATTAGAGGCTTTGTATGCTTTTGCACTGGTGTGTTGTGAACGTTGTGGCAGCGTTTGGTCTCTGGGTAGTCGCCAGCTGTACCTGGAATTAATACAGTGTTTCATCCAAAAATGGAACATTTTTGTCAGTCCAAACTTTGTTGTATCTTATGGTGAAATATCTTATGGTAATTAGAACCTATGGTGAATTAGTCATATACTAGCTAAGCATAACTGAACATGAAACAGCAGTTTTGATATCAGGGATAGAAAGTAAAATTTGAAAGCTTCAGCTGAAGGTCTTCAAATAAATAATGACAAAATTTCAAAGCGATTGATGCTTCAACTGGTTCTTCAGTGAAATGTTTATAAATATGTGCTAATTACCCATGCAGTAACTATATTCACTATAGTGAAAGTGACTTTCAGAGTCAGAAATTCTGGGTAATGTTCTTTCTGTAAACATTTCTTATTCTTGTCATGTTATATGCCTGCTGAAATGGTTCCATTTTTTTTATTTCTCCTGACATTGCAGGATATGTGTGTTTGTCTAATGTGTCCTGTGGTAAAGATCAAGTGTCATTTGCCTTGCTGGATGACTAATTTCTAGGATTCTTTCTTGAGACTAATTCAGGCGTACACATATTTGACAAAACATGATTTATTTTTCCCTAGGCCCCTGCATGTTATGTTGATAAATTGACAAATCAGGTGTGATTGGTTCCCATTTAATCACATAGAGAGATGAGATGCCAGGACCAGGGCCTGGCTGCATGCACAGTCTATCAGACTGAATCTATTCAGTCTAAATCCTATTTCAGCTGAGGAACAGTTCTTGTCACAGCATCCCAATTTTTACTTTGATATGCTACAACACAGGAGCAATGGCTCAGGGCTGCCACAAAAATATGTTTCAGATTTGAACAAAAATAATTATAGCGGAATACTGAAAACGCCTTAAAATATAACAAACATATTGTCGCTTTGACAACAACAGAGCTACAGCAAAGAATCATGCATTTCCTTGCAGAAATGTTTTCAATATTCTAGAAGAAATCGAGTGCAGGACATCATGTGACAGCAAATAAAGACCTTATGAGGTGGCTAATGTATCCGTAGCTCTAAATGAGCGGTCTATTCATTTGTGAATTAAAAAAAAGGCCTTGAATACCTGGGAAGTCCTGATTTTACATCCCCTGATGTGTTTTTAATGTGGTTTTGGATGACATTGAAATTACTTTAAAACTTGGTTATTAAGGGACACTCACTGTCCTCCAGATCCACTTCTTATATGGCCATGTCAGAGACCCAGACAAGAAAAAAATGCCTTTTATTTTACAGTTATATAGAGCTCACATAACTGTCTGCTCTTGTACAGTCTGGGTTTAAACTGCTGGCTGTACAATGACACAGACAGGATGGTGTGACGGCTATTTAAGTCAGAAAGAGAACAACCACTGAGATAGATTGATGTAGAGACCACAAAGCTGATACATTTTTCTGGAATTCATACTTAATAACTATTGACCCACTTCAAACTCATTAGGAAATGCTGACTTGGACAATTAATTAATCAGGTATTCTGTATTAGGTCAGATTGTGCTTGAAAATAATTACTGCAGCCTAAACCTCTAACATTCCCTGGGAGTGTAAAAATCGGATTTCGTATACATTCTCTCTTTTGTTTAAAACATTAATCAGTGCCTCCATCTAAATGAAGGTTGTTCTGTATGATTAACACAATTACGATCTTATCTGCCTGCAGTGGCACTTTGAGGCCAAGGCATGATAGCTTAATCACTGGAAAATGTAATTTCCAAGCCCGTCCGAATTATGTATTCTCCCTGAACTCATTTTGTATTCCCCTCTCCTGCCTCTGATGTTCAGAATTAGCAATATCGGATGGTGGTGGTACGAACAGCTTGTTAAACTCATGATGAACGATGCAAATAACTGAAAATTGTGTTTTTTGTTGAATCACCATGCCTCACATGCCCAGATGATCAAGGTCTTTATATGTCATGGGTTTGTCAGTGGCTTTGACAAACACTACAGCCAAGGATACGCTGTGAAAGAGACGATTCCTTTCTTGTCTATAAATGTTGAACACGTCCTTCGAGATACAGTCGATTTAATGGCATATTTTAGAGGTCCAATGAAATGCATAGCCATCTGCTCCTAAAATGAGGGAATCTGTTTATCTCAGAACTCAAAGACTGAAAATAACTGCAGTAACCTCTTTAGCAATGTTATACAGTAACAATCTTCATAATTGGTTTTCAGATGGCTTGGTTTGACTGTCATTTGACTTTTTGAGTTTTTTTATACAACATGCTTCTTTCTTTCAGTTTTATTTTTATGACTGACTGACTTTTTTATTTGGATGAAAAAGGAATATGACATGTATTTAGCACTTCCTTTAATATTCCAAAACAAATACTTTTTTCTTCAAATTCAAATCCAGTATCAAGTATATGGTATTTGTGTTTGGGAAACTGCAATCTCCTTTTTACAAATGACTGAAATATGCAACATCTGAATTGCCAGATGGTTTAGATTTGCAAAAAGCATACATTGACATGTGTAAAGTCTTTCCCACTGAGATATAAATTGAGCATTCATTCAACCTTATCAGGCACAGAGGAGGAACGCACAGCAGTTAGGGCCCTCATAGATGAGAGAGAAAAACATCATGATATAATTTCAAAGATTCTCTTCAGAGTGTTTTCAAGACTAATGAATATGCCTCTGCTAAAAATCATTAAGTTTCTCTGTGATGTAAAGGCTTCTATAAACATAAACCCTGATTGCTTCATTCTTGAGGCTAATATGGTTTAAAAGAATCCCTTCGAAACATAGAGGAGCACATAAGCACGCCCAACTATAATTAAAGAGTACACCCTGGTGAACAGTTTATACAACAGTTCAACAAACAAGAAGTTAATATTGAGTAACTTACTTTATATACACACTATTGCCATTTAATTTGTCTGTTTTTGCTCTGCCAACAAAGCCACAGCAGAACTGTTGCAGCCAGGGGCGTCATGCACTTATTATTTTTGAGGGGGCACAGGTGGGGGCCAGTAATTAAACTGAAAGTAAATGCATTTTGCACCTTTATATATCATGTTAGTTAATCTATAACGGGCGATGGGCAAATTAGCCTAATGTTCTATTAGGGTCATTCTATAGAAATGTCATTTTTTTCTGTCCCTAGCCTTTACAAAAATTTTACACTTGAAAAACACTTTAGGGTTATGATTTTAAAATGAAACAATATGTTATTTGAACAATTACACCTTATTGAGCCATCAATGTGGTAATGTTTGTTTTTAATTAATTATATAATTCCAAGCACAACAAAACTGCTCGTCCCCACAGCTGTGTACAGAGAAAAAGTGCTTTATTTTGAGGTAAATAAAGACAAAAACTGTTTTTTCTACCATTTAAAATACAATAATGCATTCATAACTGTCAAATTTATGATGTAAATGACATAAAAAAAAAGTTGGTGAATAAATATGATAAAATAATAAAAGTAGTGGTCCCCTGGAGTTGTGTCACTGGTGTTACAATTTAACAAAAATTTTGAAATAAAAATCACACTGATGACATCACTTCCTTCTTCCTATGGCGTCACCTTCCTTTTGGGTAAATAAATGCACAAAAGATAAAAAAAGCTGTCATTTATGTATATTCATAAAGTCAAAAGGTAATCTAATAATGTGGACTAAGTTTAAATGTTAGAAAAATATATATACTGTATTTTAAGACATCTTGCCATACCAAAAGTGGACATTTCTGTAGAATGACCCATTAACTACGCATAAAATCTGACTTTTTACTTAAGTAAAACATGGGTGTCATGCCTTAAAATATTTTATTACTGACTTTGTATTTAACATGAATTTAATAAAACGATGTAAGTTACTAATTATATCACTTTCATTGTTCAGAACACAGCAAAGGAAACTTACATTATCAAAGAACATTATAATTTCATTATCAAGACTTTAGTCTCAAAAACTCCCATTATAATCACTGAAGCGGTTTACATTGTGAAATGAATCTCTTACTTACATCGTACGCACTTCTGCACTTTGTTGTTTCTGATAAGAGAGTTCTCCAGAGAATTCAGTCTGCGAGCGCGCGCCCTGAACAAAACACCGCGTTTCAGCGGTGACTCATCTGAACGCTTCTGATTGGCCATTGCATTCTTAAGGTCAACAGAATCGTGTGTGATTGGTTATAATGCAGCGCTGTAAAAATGCGCCTGTCTCTGGCTTAGCGTCAGCCAGCGAACTCAAATTAGAATTTAGTAGCTGGTGATTTGACGCACTGAATGATCTAAGTATGCCAGTGTTATTGTATCCAATATAAAAATACGATTCAGCTATTTTTTGTCTTTTGGAACTGCATTCAAAATCCACTTGGCTCAAAAATCTGAGGGGGCATGTGCCCCTTAGTTTCAATGGGCATGACACCTCTGGTTGCATCAGCGAGCAACACCATTGTTGTTTAGTTCCTGAATGAATCAGCACTTTTGAACAAACTGGTTGAAGGAATAAATCAAAAACTTATAAAGATAGTTTCTAAAAAATGAAAAGCATACCCGTATATCTTTACATGGCAGAGCTAGTAAGTGTAGCTTGTAACTGTTACAATTCCTGAATGAATCAGTGTTTTTGAATGAATCAGTTGAGCGAATTATTTAAAATACTTGCTCATCACAGTCCTATGATTCTTATAAAAGATTGAGTTTCATGTTTTTTTAATTTGGGCTTCATCAGATCACTACACTGGCAGAACACTCCGGAGAACCTCTTTCGAAAAGGTTAATTCTGTGAAGAACTTGCAAAATGGGGTTACAACCCATGTTCCTGATAGAACTCATCATTGGTTCCTCTAGTAACCTTATCATAAGGAAAAGGCTTTGAGGCACTTGAAATATATATGAAAGTTCGTTGAGTGCAAAAAAGGATATCTGAGGTCATTTCAAAAGGTTACCTTAATTTTCTCCAGAGGTTTTCACCACTGTGGCAGTCTCAGGCCTAAAGAATCGTTTCATTATTACAGTGTGCCTGGTTTTTATAACATATTCTTCACAGGTTTCCCTCACACATATGTCGGCATAAAGAATCTGAATTACTGACTCTGTGGACTCTCTTTCCTTCAGCTGTGGGACTCTGCTTTTTTTTTTTTGAGTTTTTGAAATGGAAGAACAGCCTGCAACTCATGCAGAATACTATCAGATTTTAGCCATATTACTGTACATTAATTTAAGGTCCCTAGTTTAATGGAAACTATACCCTCACCTAATGCAGAAAGAACTCACTGATGCTTCAAATGCAAGGTCATCTCTTTAGAGGCTATATCAAGCACAGTATCTATTTAATGTAAGCCCTAAAATGCTAATTTTCTCTTTTCCCTTTGAATAAAAAGGGCTTGTTTAATATTAGAGAAATGTACTTTAATATTGGGCAGATGTACTGCGAGTGCCTCAAATCATTTTGCAAATTACTTCCATGCCAATAAATATCATGGCATGTTGTTGTATTATATGCTAATCCAGTATTTGTTATTTATCAAATGCCGTTGTTGTTTGTTCAAATGCATTATTGACCAAATTGCCTTTAAAGAGGGATTAGATGCATCCTTTGTATTGTTGAAAATGACAAATCCCGATGTTATCATGCACTTTTTAACATATCAAATGTCTAAAGATTTAATATATTTCTAACATTTCATGCAACAGCTAAAATCATTCATAAGTTATATAAATTGTTAATTGGTGTTGATTGTTTATAGGAACGTTTAAACCCTGAGTTTTTTTAACACTGCTACAATTAATGCCTAGGCCATTATGGGTGATAAAAAAATGGCTTTCAGAGAAAATCAATGATTTCATGCATTCATAGATGGTGTAACTTCCTGCTGTCTGCTCGTAGTGCATACAGCTGGGGAATCTTTGAATCTGTCATTATAGGCTTTCAAGTAACTCCTTATGGCAATGGTTCACCAGTGACCCCGTGAATGATGGAGAGATTACCCAACCATCATCCTTTAAGTCAAAGACATCGTTTTCATTATAGCTGTAGGATGAGTGCTGATGACAGGTTTGCCAATTTTAAAATCCCTGCGGACATCAACTGGAGTGAAAAATGATGAGGTTAATTGCGTTACGGTCACTCCCATTAAGTCCCATTCCCCATTAAGGGAAAATCGTCTCGGTTACGTATGTAACCCTCGTTCCCTGAAGGAGGGAACGGAGACGTCACGTCGGATGACCGACGAAATTGGGATCTCGCCAGAGAGACCAATCCACTTCGAGTGTAACTAAACGAGCCAATGGACATTGGCATGCGATCATTGCATCCAGCTGCCGCTGATCACAGCGTGAGTATAAGAGGCAGCAGGTGCACCGCATTAATTCATGCTTTCGCTGAGGAGCCGAGCCGGTGACCCGGCAGCTCAGCGGTGGTACAGCGACTGTGGCGACGGGACGTGACGTCTCCGTTCCCTCCTTCAGGGAACGAGGGTTACATACGTAACCGAGACGTTCCCTTTCAGTCGGTCACTCCGAGTCACGTCGGATGACCGACGAAATTGGGATCCCTACCAAAGCGCCACAGGAGCTGCCCCTTCCAGTGCCCTGTGTAGGCCTCCTGATCCTTCCTATAAGGCAGACGATAGGACCGGGCTCTACACAGAGAAGGTCAACTACTGTTGTTCCTTGAGCAACCCAAACAGTAGGACTTGGATAACACTGGGAAGCGTGCCCTTCCACTTGAAGAGGCACACTGCGGAGTCACCTCCTCCCAGAGGGGGTTAAGTGACGCTACTCATGTGAAGTAACCCCGTAGGGCCCTATGCACATGGAAGTCTCGGAGATGGCTTAGGCTGCATCATTAGAGATGGCAGAACGTGGTCTGCCAGGGAAAACACGGCTCTAATAAGCATACCGTGGAATACACGTATGGGATCCCAGCAGGGTCTTTCATATGGGCACTAGCCTCACACCAGATTTCAAGAATTCATTGGCTGAAAAGGCCTGGCGCCGGACGCTCCGCCACGTCTGGACGCCGGAGTGCTGGAGGACTCGACAGGGTTTACCTGGTTAAGGAACTCTCTGGAGAATTAGGCGTAAGGACGCCGCAAGCCGACTCTGAGCCGGGCCTCTCAGTGCCACTACCCGTTTGAGGTGAGAACACAGGAGGAAACCGGTTCGACACGTAAGCTATAAAACCTAGCGAACGTGTTGGGAGTCGCCCAACCCGCAGCTCTACAGATGTCTGCTAGCGAGGCACCACGAGCCAGCGCCCAGGACGATGCGACACCCCTAGTGGAGTGAGCACGCAGCCTGAGCGGGCAGGGTACACCTTGTGCTTCATAAGCCAAGGTGATGGCATCCACTATCCAGTGGGCCATCCTCTGCTTGGAGACAGCATTCCCCTTCTGCTGCCCTCCGTAACAAACAAAGAGCTGTTCTGAGGTCCTGAAGCTCCGAGTTCTATCCACGTACTGTCGCAATGCACGTACAGGACAGAGCGAAGCTAGGGCTGGGTCTGCCTCCTCCAGGGGCAGCGCTTGCAGGTTCACCACCTGGTCCCTGAAGGGAGTGGTAGGAACCTTGGGCACATAGCCAGGCCGGGGTCTCAGTGTTGCACTGGAGTCAGCCGGCCCAAATTCAAGGCACGATTCGTCGACCGAAAATGCCTGCAGGTCCCCCACCCTCTTGATCGAGGCCAACGCAGTCAGGAGTAGGGTTTTCATAGAGAGAAACTTCAACTCGACTGACTGCAAAGGCTCAAAGGGGGCAATTTGTAGGGCTCTTAGCACCAATGCCAAATCCCAAGAGGGTAAGGAGGGAGGCCTAGGAGGATTTAACCTCCTAGCCCCCCTAAGAAACCTGATGACCAGATCGTGTTTCCCCACCGATCTCCCCTCTACGGGGTCGTGGTGGGCTGAAATAGCAGCAACGTAAACTTTAAGGGTGGAGGGGGACAGCCTACGCTCCAACCCTTGCTGCAGGAAGGACAGCACGGCTCTGATCGAACATCTCCGGGGGTCCTCACGGTGAGAGGAACACCATACGACGAACAGGTTCCACTTCAGCGCATAGGCCCGTCTTGTGGACGGTGCTCGTGCTGAAGCAATAGTGAGAGCTACCTCCTGGGGCAGGTCACCTAGAACCTCCGCGTCCCGTCCAGGGACCACACATGGAGTTTCCACAAGTCCGGACGCGGGTGCCGGAGGGTGCCCCGTCTCTGAGAAAGCAGATCCTTCCTCAGAGGAATCGGCCAGGGAGGGGCTGTCGCGAGGAGCATGAGTTCCGGGAACCAAGTCCTGCTGGGCCAATATGGAGCCACTAACAAGACCTGCTCCTCGTCCTCCCTGATCTTGCACAGTGTCTGTGCTAGTAGGCTCACTGGGGGGAACGCATATTTGCGCAGGCCCTGGGGCCAGCTGTGTGCCAGTGCATCCGTGCCGAGCGTTGCCTCGGTTAGGGAGTAGAACCACTGGCAGTGGGTGGTTTCCGGAGATGCAAACAGGTCTACCTGAGCAACTCCGAACCGACTCCAAATCAGCTGCACCGCCTGAGGATGGAGTCTCCACTCCCCTGGAAGTGCTGCTCGAGACAGCCCGTCGGCTGCCCGGTTGAGCACTCCTGGGATGTGGATGGCACGAAGGGACCTCAGATGCTTCTGACTCCAGAGGAGGAGGTGGCGGGCGAGTTGCGACATGCGACGGGAGCGTAAACCGCCTTGCCGGTTGATATACGCAACGGTCGCAGTGTTGTCCGTACGGACCAGAACGTCCTTGCCTTGAAGGCGCCCTCTGAGGCGGCTCAAGGCCAGGCGAACTGCCAGCAGCTCGAGGCAATTGATATGCCAACGCAGTTGGGGCCCCGTCCAAACCCCTAACACTGCGTGCCCGTTGTACGTGGCTCCCCAGCCGGTGGCCGAGGCATCCGTGAATACCACAGCATGCCTGGATACCTGCTCCAGGGGCACTCCTGCCCGAAGGAACGAGGGATCTGACCACGGGCCGAAGGTTTTGCGGCAGGCCGGTGTAATCTGAACCCGGTGAGTACCGCGTTTCCACGCCCACCTCGGGATTCGGCCATGGAGCCAGTGCTGAAGCGGTCTCATATGGAGCAGACCAAGCGGAACTATCGCCGCAGCTGCAGCCATATGCCCCAGGAGCCTCTGAAAGAGTTTCAGTGGGACCGCCGTCCTGCCTGATAAAGTCTTGAGGCAGTTCAACACCGACTGAGCACGTTCCTGGGTGAGGCGTGCTGTCTGGTTGACCGAATCCAACTCCATGCCGAGAAAAGAGATCCTCTGCGTTGGCACGAGTTTGCTCTTTTCCCAGTTGACCCGAAGGCCCAACTGGCTGAGGTGCCTGAGCACCAGGTCCCTGTGTGCGCACAACTGCTCGCGAGACTGTGCAAGTATTTCCAAGATGAATTCCAAGATGGCGCTGCTATTGTCGGCCGCCGTCCGGGACGCTCCGCTTAGACTATGCTTTTATTTACTTTTTCACTTACTTTTGATTTCTATTTTTACACACATTACGTCGGCACTGATCACCTATGACAAAAGTGCACTCTTGGACATTGGAAACCGCTTCACTAACCTGGTTCAGGGCACTTTATCACCGAATCCATCGTGGCCTCTTGAGATTCTTCGGAACGCGGAGAACAAAGGACACAGGAGACGGAACAAAAAACACCGTGGAAAAAGCGCTGGGATTCGAAACAGATTGAGGAAAAGGGCTCACAGTCCTCCTTTACCGAGCCTTTTGCTCGCTAATGTCCAATCCTTGGATAATAAGATGGACGATCTTAGAGCCAGGATTAGTTTCCAACGGGACATAAGGGACTGTAACATCATCTGTTTGACTGAAACATGGCTCACGCCCTCAGTTCCGGACACAGCTGTAACGCCGTCTGACAACTTCTCTGTTTTACGGATGGACAGAACAGCTGAGGCCGGTAAATCCAAGGGTGGTGGTGTGTGTTTCATGACTAACAAGAAATGGTGTGACCCCAGGAACATCTCCTCTCTGTCGCGATCCTGCTCGCCTCATCTGGAACATCTATCCATCATTTGCCGCCCATTCTATCTGCCCCGCGAGTTCTCCGCGGTCATCGCTACTGCCGTTTATATTCCACCTCAGGCAGACACCGGCTTGGCTTTGTCTAAACTTCACGACGTGATCAGCAGCTACATCAACAAACATCCTGACGCTGCCTTTATCATCGCGGGGGATTTTAACAAAGCCAACCTCAGGCAGGTCATGCCGAACTTTCACCAGCATGTATCCTGTCCAACCAGAGGACCGAATACACTGGACCACTGCTACTCTCAGTTTAAGAACGCCTACAAGGCCCGTTCACTACCTGGGTTTGGTAAGTCTGACCACGCCGCCATTTTCCTCACACCGGAATACAAACAAAGGCTCGCACAGGAACCCCCGGTGAAGAGGGAAGTGACGCGTTGGTCCTCCCACTCTGAAGCTATGCTGCAGTCGGCTCTTGATGACGTCGACTGGGACATGTTCAGGGCGAGCTCATCTGACGTCAGCGAGTTCACGGAGGTAGCAGTGAGCTTTGTAAACACACTTACCGAACAAGCCACAGAAACAACTACTGTAAGGACCTTCCCAAATCAGAAACCGTGGGTGGACAGAACAATCCGTGATGCGGTTAACAAACGCACTGCCGCATACAACGAGGCTCTTTTGTCTGGGAATATGCGCGAATATAAAGCTTCGTGTTATGCTCTCAGACGAGCAGTAAGTGCCGCCAAACATCGATACAAAGAGAGAATTGAGTCTCATTTTCAGCTCAATGACTCGCGACGCATGTGGCAGGGACTAAGGACCATCTGTGCCTTTGGAAACAAATCCTCCGCGGAGGTGAGAGCAGATCCGTCGCTGGCTGAAGAATTAAACACCTTCTACGGCCGATTTGAAAGCAACGGCAGCATCGCGGCTCTGCCGAGCAGCACGTCAGGAAGCAGCAGACAGAGAAGCGAGAATCATGTGATCACCGTGACGGAGGATGAGGTTCGGAGGGCACTAAAGGGAGTGAACATCAGGAAAGCGGCTGGACCTGACGGGATTACTGGCCGTGTCCTGAGGTCCTGCGCTGATCAGCTTGCTGGTTTGTTCACTTCTATCTTCAACGAGTCCCTTGCTACCTCTGTAGTTCCCACCTCCTTTAAAAAATCCATCATCATCCCTGTGCCTAAGAACAGTAAACCCTCTTGCCTGAATGACTATCGTCCAGTGGCCCTCACATCTATAGTCATGAAGGTTTTTGAGAGACTTGTTAAGAGACACATTAGCTCATCCATCCCTGTTACTTTGGACCCTCTTCAGTTTGCCTATCGCTCCAATAGATCAACTGATGATGCCATCTCACACATACTCCACTCCTCCCTCACACACATTGACAGCAGCAATGGGAACTATGCAAGACTGCTATTCATAGACTATAGCTCAGCTTTTAACACCATAGTCCCCATCAAGCTGACTAATAAACTCACAGGCCTCGGCCTAAACACCTCACTCTGCGACTGGATTCTAGACTTCCTCACCGGCAGACCTCAAGTGGTGAAGGTAGGCCAGTACACCTCAAACTCCATCAACCTGAACGTAGGAGCCCCGCAGGGCTGCGTTCTGAGTCCCCTGCTATACTCTCTCTACACACATGACTGTGTGTCCTCTCACAGCTCCACTTCTATTATCAAATTTGCTGATGATACTGTGGTTCTGGGCCTCATTTCCAACAATGATGAGACCGCATACTTGGATGAGGCGGAGAGACTAACAGCATGGTGCCAGGACAACTGTCTCTCTCTGAACGTGAGCAAAACCAAAGAGCTGATTGTGGACTTCAGAAAGAGACACCTGCTGCCCTACACTCCTCTTGTGATCAGCGGGACCCCTGTGGAGAGAGTAAGCAGCTTCAAGTACCTCGGAGTAAACATCTCCGAGGACCTGACTTGGACTACACACATCCAAACACAGGTTAAGAAAGCCAGGCAAAGACTGTACCATCTGCGACAGCTGAGAAAATTCAGGGTCTCACCAACAATCCTGAAAACTTTCTATGCAGGGACCATAGAAAGTGTTTTGACTCAGTGCATCTCAGTGTGGTATGGAAACAGCTCCAGCCAAGACTGCAAAGCCCTGCAGAGAGTTGTGCGCTTAGCTGAGCGTATCTCTGGGTCGGCTCTCCCCTCTCTGCAGGACATCTACATCAAACGATGCAGAGGCAGAGCTGACAAAATCATCAAAGACTCAAATCACCCTGGTAACTGTCTTTTCACTAGGCTGCCATCTGGTAAGCGCTTCCGCTGCCTGATGGCAAAAACAGAGAGACTCAGGAGGAGCTTCTTCCCCACGGCCATCAGGCTCCTGAACTCAAAGTCAGCCTCTTAACATCATCTGACTTACTTCAAATCACTAATCACACACTCATTACTCTCTACCTCATAACTACCTCATAACTGTCAGTGTCATTTGCACACTTGCACACTTGCACACAACACGTTCTGTATCTGTAAATCGTATCTTATTTTTATATTTATTTTATTTTTTGTGATTGGCTGCTTCATGTCAACCATGTATAACCTGTTGCACATTCCTCTCTGTACAGTCATGCTTATATTAATATTTAATTCTACAGCTTACTGTCATGCACATTCTTTTATATTTTATATTTTATTCTTTATATCTTATTTTTCATTCATTTTATCTTATGTTTACTTCCCTTGTGTTGTATTTTTCAATATTTGCACTGTCCATGGAGCGGACCCGACTCTCATTTCACTGCTGGTTATACAGTCTCTGTATAGTCGTGTATGTGACAAATAAAACTTGAAACTTGAAAACTTGAAACTTGAAAAGTATGAGCCAGTCGTCGAGGTAGTTGAGGATGCGCACCCCCAGTTCTCTCAGGGGAACAAGGGCCGCCTCTGCGACTTTGGTGAAGACACGAGGCGACAGGGACAGCCCGAAGGGCAGGACCTTGTACTGATATGCCCGACCCTCGAACGCGAATCGCAGGAATGGCCTGTGGCGCGGGAGGATCGAGACATGAAAGTACGCATCCTTCAGGTCGATCGCTGCAAACCAATCTAGGGGACGGACGCACCCGAAAATGCGTTTCTGCGTCAACATTTTGAACGGCAGCTTGTGAAGTGCACGGTTCAAAACTCGCAGATCCAAGATCGGTCGTAACCCACCGCTTTTCTTGGGCACAATGAAGTAAGGGCTGTAAAACCCCGACCTCATATCGGCTGGAGGGACCGGTTCTATCGCATCCTTCGCCAGCAGGACTGCAATTTCCGCACACAGGACAGGGGCATCGACAGCTTTCACTGCAGTGAAGTGGACACCCCTGAACTTGGGGGGACGCCGGGCGAACTGAATCGCGTAGCCGAGTCTGATGGTCCGCAGGAGCCACCGAGACGGACCGGGGAGCGCTAACCAGGCTCCGAGAGACCGTGCCAGCGGGACCAACGGGGCCACCGACGTACCCGCGGAGGGGCAGCATGGTGGAACACAGGGACCCGCCCCGGGGCCTGTGACGGCCTGGCCTGTGATGGCAGGGGGCGGGGTCTGGGTGTGTAGTGTAACACTCACCTGATTCCTCCTCGTGTGGAAGGAAACACAGGAACCCGGCTTGAGGCTTGTGACAGCCTGGCGTGTGACGACTTGAAGCGGGGTCTGGAGTGCTACCGCCCTTACCTGGTTCCACGAATGGGCAGAAGGGGTGCTCTTGGGCAACCACCTGCCGCCTGGCGAGAGAGGAAGAGGGAAGTGATCCCGTGATGCACGGTTCACCACTCTCTTCCTCTTGAGACCCAGAGATTGAGGAAACTGCTCTTTTATTGATGTTTTGGGTACCGCTGGCTGCTGGGCCAGCGGCGGAACAGAAACAAACGAAACAAAAGATTCTCCACCCGGCCCTCCTCCGGGGGAGGGAGTGGCGCAGTCACCATCTCCCGATGAGCAGTCTCCTCCATCTCCGGGTCGCCCGTCTCAGGGCCTCTTGCACCTGCGCTTACCGCCAGGTTTGGCGGGGGCCTGGACGGGCTGGGCGTCCTGTCTGCGACCGGCTCCACGACGCTGCCTGGTGGAAGGCTGCTGCGGCTGCGCGGGAGCGGGGGCGGCCGCAGAGGGGCGCCCACGGCGACGAGCAGGCTGAGGGGCTGCAGCCGGGGTGGAAGCAGCAGGTTTCCTCCGGCGCATGATGTGCTTAATCGCCTCAGTCTGCTTCTGTGCTGCCGAGAACTGCTGGGCAAAGCTCTCGACCGCATCGCCGAAGAGGCCGGTCTGCGACACGGGAGCATTCAGGAACTGCACCTTCTCCTGCTCCTTCATGTCAGCGAGACACAGCCAGAGATGGCGCTCCTGGACCACTAGCGTGGACATCGCACGACCCAGAGACTGTGCGGTCACCTTCGTCGCTCGAAGCGCGAGGTCCGTCGCAGCACGCAGTTCATGTAGAACCGTTAGGTCGTGACCACCCTCGTGCAGGTCTTTCAGGGCTTTGGCCTGATGGGCCTGCAGTAACGCCGTGGCGTGTAGGTCAGAAGCCGCCTCCCCACAGGCTCTATAAGCACTGCCAGTTAGGCCTGACGAATACTTACAGGCCCGTGAGGGGAGACACAGGTCACCCCGCTGGGTGGTAGCGGCTGTTGGACACAGTTGCATGGCCACAGACCGCTCCACCGAGGAGATGCCCGTGTACCCCAAAGCGGCCCCACCATCGAGGGTGGTGAGGGCGGAGGAGCCACAAGATTTGTTTCGGGCAGTGAAAGGTGCCTTCCACGATCTTGTAAGCTCCTCATGCACTTCCGGAAAGAATGGCACCGGAGGGGGGCGCTGAGAACCAGCGCGACCCCCACCGAGAAACCACTCGTCCAGCCTCGAAGGATCGGGACGCGGTGGAGGATTCCACACGAGCCCGACATTCTCGGCGGCCCGGGAAAGCATAGCCGTCATCTCTGGGTCTGGCTCGGACAACGCTACCACACCCGAAGGGGGCAACGCAGCCGAGTCGTCATCCCCGGAGAGAGAGAGCTCACCCTCCGATGCAGCGATCGACATCTGGTCGTCAGGGGGAGCACCGAAGGAAACGGGTGGTGTACCCCGCTCTGCAGAGGTCCCAGCCCGTTCCAACGGCAACCCCACCGGCTGCGGAGCGCTTGAGGGGTGAGGGACTCCTCTTGGGGAAGCCCTGACCGTAATCCTCAGATCACCTCTGACTCCACCGGATGCAGCGGCGCCCCGGGTGCCGGGACGAACGGCGGATCGCGGCAGAGGCAGAGGGACTCCGCCATGTTTGACATAGCGGAGTCTATTACGCAACTCCGAGATGGTCATGTCCCCACAAGAAGAACATGAGCCATCCACGAAAGCCTCCTCAGCGTGCTGAATGCCCAGACACGTGAGGCAGCGATCGTGACCGTCCTGAGGCGACAGAAACCGACCACACCCAGAAACGCACGGGTGATAAGACATCTTTAAAAAGACGCGATCGCCCGTGTTGCTCTTTTAGAGAATTTGCTCTTTCAGTGCTGAAGCACGCAGGGGAGCTGGCCAGCGCACACTCCTAGTGTGTTTGTCAGCACGAACTTGATAGCCGCGAGACCGTGACCACCGCTGCTGTTGCCGTAACGCCCGCACTCTCGTTCTCTCTGCAACACCGAAGTAGAGAGCAGTAGTGATGCACCACCGCTCGGCTCCGAAGCGAAAGGATGAATTAATGCGGTGCACCTGCTGCCTCTTATACTCACGCTGTGATCAGCGGCAGCTGGATGCAATGATCGCATGCCAATGTCCATTGGCTCGTTTAGTTACACTCGAAGTGGATTGGTCTCTCTGGCGAGATCCCAATTTCGTCGGTCATCCGACGTGACTCGGAGTGACCGACTGAAAGGGAACCATAGTTAGGTTTCATTTCTACATATCTATACCTTGTGGAAGAAACTACCCCAACCTTAAAGAGTGTTCTTTAGCTTTTCTACCAGAAATTATAAAATGTGAAGTATTGTTAGCTGTTGTGGTTATCAAATGATCAGTATAGTCAATTGTTATATAGCACTTAGTATGGTCTAATTGAGGTCAGGTATTGCCTTTAATGAGTTTGGTGGTAAAAACTATAGAGTAGAATGGAGGAAAATTAAACAAAGACAGCAAAGTTACGAGATCATAAAGCCATTCTCATCCCCACTGCAGAGATTAGGCCAGCAATTGAGCTTCACCCTTTTGTTGATGCGTTCAGCGATGGAGAGCAGGGAAAGAAACGATTCAAGAGGGTGAAAGAAATAACGATTCAAGCGCTATAAATGGCTAACGGCTGAGTCACTAAGCATGTCTTTCCGTATTTCACCAACTTTCATGCATTCATGTTTGTATAATCTCTGGCATGTAGAATAGGGAAGATAGAGGGCCTCAATCATGAAAGTCGAGTCAAACTCTAAGCCCCCTCCACTTTGGCAGTGCGAAGCACAGGCATTGAAGTTAGGAAGCCGCCCAGGTATAGACTTTTGTTACTGATTATGCCTGTAGTGAGACTCTGGGTTAAGATGCGCAATCTCTTGTGTCTGACAAAAGGAAGAGCCTCTGTTCTAATGACTCCTGCAGGGTAGACCAGCTGCTCGTGTACCACATGACCTAAATGCAAATGCTCAATTAAAACACAAGCACAATCTACCTTTTATCCTTTTGCTTAGATTAAGAAACCATAAAAGACCTCAAAAATATATATCTGTAGTGCCTATCACATGTGAAATGTGAGGAAAATCAATATTACATCTAATCTATTATTAATATCTTGTTCTGCTGCCAAGCTCTGCTTTTATGATACATGTGAGCCCTCTAGTGTTCCTATATCTGAGACCTTAATTTAAAAAATGAATGGTGCTGTTTGGGAACACCTGTAATATTGTTTTTCCTGAGTGGATGGTTTAAAACTGGCTGAGAACACAGCGTGCTTCGAGATACTCATGTTACATGTTATTGTAAGGGACAATGGGTGTATTTGAGAGAAAATGGCAGAAAATTCACTAGAATTATGTATGATTGTCCTCAGTGTAGATATTATCGGTCTGGTGTGAAAAACTGCTCATACAAACAGATATTTAGTTGGAAAATTCAGTTTTTAAAAGTGCACTCAGGAACAAATCAATTATTCATTTGAAAAATATGTATAAAGACAATCAAATGCGAGACTGGAGTCATATCAATAGCCTAATAAAAACTTTAATTTAATGGAGCTGGTTGAATGCAAATCATTTATCCTGGCAACTTCCATGGACAGTTTTTGCTCACAAAATAGCATCCAAAATGGATTGCTTGGCATATTGTTTCTGAATTGTTATAGATCAGATACAATTAAATATATCTATTTCAATGTTGTTACTTTAAAAAAATGTGTTGGATGTTCTGTGTCTCCAAACACTTAGCCTCATCTTCAGAGACAGAGAGGCCCAGTTAAATGGATGTCTCAGCTGTTTCTTGCTATTTCAGTCTTCCTTAGAATTATTACATTGAGTTTTTAAATATTATGACTCCAGATGGTTCACAGACCCAGTAATTTGGATCTTGAGTAGTAAGTTATCACACATATGATCTACGTTGCTTGCTCCTGTTTTGCAGGAGTGTTCAGCTAATTTTTGAATGGTAGTAAATTGTTAGTGTTCAAAGACTAGTATTTATTAGATTTGTCTGACCCTAAATTGGCATTTACTGCAAGTACCCTGCAATTTGCAATGTAAATGTTGTCTTTCTTTTTCTGAACCTTTTGCATATTTTACCCTGATCCAATCCAACTGCTTAGAAATAAATCAATCTTAATCACTAACAACAACTATGAACCTTCTTCCTGAGCTTGTAGAAATTACTTGCCATTATACTTGATATTATAAATTTAGCAGCATCTTTAGCTTAGATATATGTACGCAAATTACAGTTTTACTTATCTTTTGACATTTTGGGAGAAATAAAAGGTATATGATGAGTAGTTTTCTTAAGTAGATGAGACATTTCAAAAGTGGAAAACAGCCAAGATATTGAGCAACTTTTAAACATCATTAACAACATTTAAGGACAAAGGGAAAGATGAATGCTCGAATGAATGCTCGTGTTGGCGCCGCAGATGGCAGCTACTGTGCTTTGCTCTCCAGTGTTTGTACTGTTTTTGTTTGTTTTTCCTGTTTTTTGTTTCTCAAACATGATCAGCTTTACCAGGGATGAACTGCTGAACATTCGGCAGAACACACCACAAAATCTTTTACCGGATTTTGATTACTCGGACGCTTTGCTGGACATTATAGTTGGCGGAGCTGCGGTGTTGTTTAGAAGCTAAAGGTCGCGCAGATGGGGGAAGCGCGCCGGGGCGCTCGTGAAGCTTCGCCAGCACGGATTAAGAACATCCATCACGCGAATCTCCGCTCTCTACCCAACAAAACGGACAAACTTCTCCTGCTCTCCCGGACAAATAAGGATTTCTCAAACTCTGCTGCTCTGTGTTTCATGGAAACCTGGCTGAAGGATACCATACCAGACAGCGCGTTACATCTTCCTAACTTCCAGCTGATCAGAGCAGATCGCGAGGCAGAATCAAGGGGAAATCGCGCGGCGGCGGGACGTGCTTCTACATCAATAAGAGGTGGTGTACAGATGTAACTGTGTTAAAGAAGATGTGCTGTTATGATCTAGAAACGCTCTTCATTAACTGCAAGCCATTCTATTCACCGTGGGAGTTCTGTTCGTTCATTCTCGTGAGTGTTTACATTCCACCGCACGCGAACGCCAGATCAGCTTTACAGAAACTCGCTGATCAGATCACAGAGACTGAGCAACAACACCTGGATTCTGTTTTAATCATTCTCGGTGACTTTAATAAAGCAAATCTCTCATGCGAACTGCCAAAATACAGACAGCACATCACATGTCCCACCAGAGACAGTAATATATTGGATCACTGTTACACAGCGATAAAGGATGCATATCACTCTGTCCCACGGGCAGCTTTGGGAATCTCTGATCACTGTTTAGTTCATCTTATACCAACCTACAGGCAGAAACTCAAATCTGAAAAACCTGTATTAAAATCTGTTAAAAGATGGACTGTTGAAGCAGAACAAGATTTAAAAGCTTGTTTTGACCTCACTGATTGGAGTGTTTTTGAAGCTGCTGCCACCGATTTGGACGAACTCACAGAGACTGTAACATCATATATCAGTTTCTGTGAAGATATATGTATTCCTACCAGGACTCGTTTAACCTACAACAACGACAAACCATGGTTCACAGCAAAACTCAGACAGCTCCGTCAGGCCAAAGAAGATGCTTACAGGATGGGGGATAAAGTATTGTATAAACAGGCCAAATACACACTGGAAAAGGAGATCAGGGTGGCAAAGAGGAATTATTCTGGCAAGCTAAGGATTCAGTTCTCTTCCAGTGATTCTGCTTCAGTGTGGAAAGGTATGAAAGACTTAACAAATTACAAGACACCATCCCCCAGCACTGTGGAGAATCAACAACTAGCAGACGATTTGAATGTCTTTTGCTGCAGGTTTGAAAAAACACCCACACCCGCCCTGAACACCTCTCCACACAACCATTAATACCTCCAGCAACCCCCCTTTCCCCCACACCTGCACTGAAAATAAGTGAAGATGACGTGCGGCAGGTTTTTATAAAGAACAAATGAAGGAAAGCACCAGGCCCAGACGGTGTTTCACCAGCCTGCCTTAAATCCTGTGCTGACCAGCTAGCCCCCATTTTCACACAGATCTTCAACAGATCACTGGAGCTGTGCGAAGTCCCCTCATGCTTCAAACGCTCTACCATCATCCCCGTCCCAAAGAAACCCAAAATTACTGGACTTAATGACTACAGATCTGTGGCTCTAACGTCTGTGGTCATGAAATCATTTGAAAGACTGGTTTTGGCTTATCTGAAGGCCTCCACTGGACCCTTACTGGACCCCCTGCAGTTTGCCTACAGAGCAAACAGGTCTGTGGATGATGCAGTCAACATGGGACTGCAATTCATCCTGCAGCATCTGGACAGACCAGGGACTTATGTGAGGATCCTGTTTGTAGACTTCAGCTCTGCTTTTAACACCATCATCCCGGACACCCTTCAGAATAAACTGACACAGCTCTCCGTCCCTACCTCCGTCTGTCAGTGGATCAACAGCTTCCTGACAGACAGGCAGCAGCTTGTGAGGCTGGGAAAATTCTCATCCAGCACCCGCACCACCAGCACTGGAGCCCCTCAGGGCTGCGTTCTCTCCCCACTGTTCTTCTCCCTCTACACGAATGACTACACATCTAAAGACCCCTCTGTCAAGCTCCTGATGTTTGCAGACGACACCACACTGATCGGCCTCATTCAGGACGGTGACGAGTCTGCCTACAGACAGGAGGTTAAGGAGCTGCCTGTCTGGTGCAGTCTTAACAACCTGGAGCTTAACACGCTCAAAACAGTGGAGATGATCGTGGACTTCAGGAGAAACCCCCCTGCTCTCCCCCCACTCACCATCATGAACAGCACGGTGACTGCAGTGGAGTCATTCAGGTTCCTGGGCACCACCATCTCCCAGGACCTGAAGTGGGACATTTTCAATTCAATTCAAGTTTATTTGTATAGCGCCTATTACGATACAATCGTTGCAAAGCGCTTTCACATAGACTCCATTGTGAGAAAGGCCCAGCAGAGGTTGTACTTCCTTCGCCAGCTGAGGAAGTTTAACCTGCCACAGGAGCTGCTGAAACAGTTCTACTCTGCCATCATTGAATCCGTCCTCTGCACATCAATAACTGTCTGGTTCAGCTCAGCTACCAAATCTGACATCAGAAGACTACGGAGGGTAGTCCGGACTGCTGAGCGAAACATTGGTACAACGCTCCCTACTCTCCAAGAACTGTACTTATCCAGAGTGAGCAAAAGGGCTGGCAAAATCACTCTGGACCCCTCACATTCAGGACACTCCCTCTTTGAACTGCTGCCATCTGGTCGACGCTACAGAGCTCTGAGCACCAGAATGACCAGACACAGGAACAGTATCTTCCCCCAAGCAATCAATCTCATGAACACTTGACATTAACGTGGAACACACAACACTATGTTACAAATATTTATTCACCACACATACATATATAATATTTTTTTTATTTTATTTTTTTCCATTTCAAATTTGCACATGTCAGACCTGTACACACATGATTGTCTGTATTGCATAGTGTTTTTGCTATTTTGTACATTGCCTATTTGTATATTGTTCTTTTGTTGTCTGTGTCCTGTCCCGTTGCTGTCATTCTGTTGCACTGTGGAGCTTTGTCACTATAACAAATTCCTCGTATGTGTAAACATACCTGGCCAATAAGCTCATTCTGATTCTGATTCTGATAGTTTACCCCAAAATGGAAATTATGTCATCATTTACTCTGTTAGACAGTTAGCTGTTGGACACAAAGAAGATATTTTGAACCAGTTGATGGTAGCCACTGACTTCCATAGTGTGGAATAAAGACGAAGGTTGCTATAAAGACCAAGGTTTCTATAAAATATAAAGATTCTGTTTCTGTAAAGGTTAACAAACTTTTTACATTTATTTCTTATATTGTTATACCAAACTACACTATATTTTAGCAGCTATCAAAATAAATTTGGACACTCATGGGCAATCAATATGCTGGTTTTAAGATTTTTGACAAGAAAACTCTCAAGGAAGCATAGAACTTTTATAACAAAACTAAACCTCATTTGAATGAACTGATAATTTCACAAACACTATTTGCAACCTTCAAAAATGTAATTAGTTCTCTGGAGATAGCAAAAAGAATAAAAATATCTTGCTTTTTTCTGTGATCTACTGTTCAGTTGAGTAGATGTTTACTGAAAGACAGCGATCATTTAACACTGTCTGGGCTGATATGTTGAATGAGGAGGAGATGGATGGGCAGGCCAGCAGGTCATGCCACAAGGGCATTGAGACTTTACACATGGAAGGTTACAAGGATGCGATGTGTCTCCCTGTTGATGACAAATAAATCAATCATCAGCGAACTTTGCCATATATGGTGTCTGCCTGTTTTAGCTTTTTAGCAAAGAGTTTAGACATTCAGAGGTTTGACACTGGACATGGGTATACAAAAAAAACCCTCATTTGCATCCATTGTTGTCTTTTTGTTACATCTAGTCACATATTATGAGAAAATGGGAATTATGCACTAATATAACTGTGGAAAGTGGACAATTAGAGATGGGAGCTATGGAGACGTGTGTTTTATAAGAGCATCATTTGCCTGTGAATAATAAACTGCAGTGCACCCATTATCACATTTCTAATAATGTGATTTTTTGTCTTATCGCTGTTCTTGATGGCTGTAGGTACTTAGTCTGTGAGCCATTTACCATCATTAGTGAAGAATAGACACATTTTTGCCTCAATCTAGCATATTTAGTCCTATTTTTTCCATTTGATGAATGCTTTAAAATGATCAAAAGGTTTCACTATATCTTTAATATTCAGAACTAAATTGAGAACAACTGTAAAATTCCACTTCAATTCCTGAATTTGAATTCAAATTAAATTAAGGTAACAGGACGCAGATTTAAAATTCATAATATAATGTTCAAAATAGATCTATCAGTTCAGTCATTCCTCTTCAAGTTCAAATTCAGTACTAAATCACACTCATGATTTAAAGCCAATTCTACAAATTTGACTTTTGCACCACCTTGGTAATGTTACAGTACAATACATTCACACACCATGTGTGTGTAAAGTGACGAAATTCCCATGCAATTCAAGTCTGTGTTTGGAAAGACAGTCAGCCTTGGGCGAACAGCTAAACCTTCAATCTATAGGTCTACCACATATAATAAATATCTAGCAACTTTACTCAGCTCTTATGAACAGCAGGTCAACCCCACTGATTGTATTGTGCTTTAGACATTATGGCTGATGTATGGGCCATTATTGTTCAAGTGTGAAATGTAAATCTAGTGATAAACACCTCCATCCGATCAGGTTCCACACCTCATAATGGCGGATGTGCTGCCCGCCTTCCCCTTCATTGGCAGAATAATGGGCCGTCCACCAGAGCAAAATTGTTGATCGGGTCCATTAGTGCACCTTTAATGACACAACCCAAAATCTTAGTGGGGCACCACAATTTGAACAGCTCACTCTCGCTATAGCAAAGGCTTTATTTTAAAAGGAGTAGGTGGCTGATTTTTTTCAAGCAAAAATTATTTGTTCAACCCAAGCTAAAGAATAATAATGTGCGTTTGATCAGATATAACTGCAGTACAAGATTATGAGATGCATTATATGAATGCAGTATGTGAATGCTTGGCTAAAGCATTAGGAAACACTGACGATCGGAAACGAGCGAGTTATGATCTCAGGAGATCCATCAAAGCAGCCAAACGACAATATAAAAACAAAGTTGAAGAACAATTCAACAACAACAACCCAAGAAGCATGTGGCAGGGCATCAACAACATCACAGGTTTTAAAGGGAATAAACTAGCTACTGTGAACATTGCTGCCTCTCTACCGGATGAGCTGAATACTTTTTATGCTCGTTTCGACCGCCCACACAGAGTGTGCTCCCACGGCTGCTGCAGAAGAGGAGAGTCCACTCTCCCTTTCTGTCACGGATGTAACTCGATCCTTCAAACGGGTGAACATCCGCAAAGCTGTGGGCCCGGATGGCATCCCAGGTCGTGCGCTCAAAGCATGCGCTTACCAACTAGCCGGGGTTTTTACAGCCATCTTCAATCTGTCCCTCTCTCTGTCTGTGGTTCCCTCATGCTTCAAAAAATCCACCATTGTGCCCATACCTAAGAAAAATAAAATCACATGCTTGAATGACTGGAGGCCCGTTGCTCTGACACCCATCTTCAGCAAGTGTTTTGAGAAACTCATCAGAGACCACATCTGCTCTGTGCTGCCTGTCTCACTGGACCCACTACAATTTGCATACCGCAAAAACCATTCCACAGACGACGCTATTGCCTTCACCCTGCACACTGCTCTCTCCCACCTGGAAAATAAGAACACCTATGTGAGGATGCTGTTCGTGGATTATAGTTCAGCATTTAACACCATAGTGCCTGCCACACTGGTTGTGAAGCTCCAGACTCTGGGACTGAACAGATCTCTGTGCAGCTGGATCCTGGACTTCCTGACAGGCAGAAGTCAGGTGGTCAGAATGGGCAACAACACCTCATCTCCCCTGATCCTCAACACTGGTGCCCCGCAGGGCTGCGTCCTCAGCCCACTCCTGTACTCCCTGTACACACACGACTGTACAGCTACACACAGCTCCAACGTCATCATCAAATTTGCCGATTACACAACGGTGATAGGCCTGATCACCGACAACGATGAGACGGCCTACAGAGAGGAGGTGAGTACCCTGACTAAATGGTGCCAGGAGAACCACCTCTCACTCAACATCGACAAGACCAAGGAGCTGGTGGTGGATTTCAGGAGACAGAGCAGAGAACACACACCCATCTCCATCGACAAGACACCTGTGGAGCGGGTAAACAGCTTTAAGTTCCTCGGGGTTCACATCACCGAGGATCTCACATGGTCCGCTCACACAGATGCAGTGCTGAAGAAGGCACATCAGCGCCTCTTCTTCCTGAGATGGCTGAGGAAGTTTGGAACGAGCCCCAGCATCCTCAGATCCTTCTACACCTGCACTGTGGAGAGCATCCTGACCGGCTGCATCACCGCCTGATTTGGAAACAGCACCGCTGGCAACCGCAAAGCTCTGCAAAGGGTTGTGCGAACTGCCCTCCACATTGTTGGAGGTGCGCTTCCCTCCCTCCAGGACATCTACACCAGGCGGTGTATAAGGAAAGCCAGGAGGATCATCAAGGACTCCAGCCATCCATCCCACAGACTGCTCTCTCTGCTGCCCTCAGGGAGACGTCTCCGCAGCATCCGATCCCGCACTAGCCGACTGAGGGACAGCTTTTTCCCTCAGGCTATCAGGCTAATGAACAGTCAGAACTAATTCACCCTACATCACACTCCCACTCAAACAACATGCCATGCACTGCACTTTAACACCGTTCTACTGGACTACACGCACACACTGCAATAATACAACCTATCTGCTATCACTGGATAACATACAATGCACATCCACGACATTGCATATGTATAATCTGTTGCACCTTTGCACAACTATCTATTGCACAACTAATCTGTTGTAAATGCATAATCTGTTGCACCTTCACATATTACTATGTATAGATGTGTACATAATGTAGAATGTGTACATACGGTGTATTGGTAACTAAGTATGTCTTTATAGTACACTGCGTGTATTGAGTATATGTATGTGTATTTTGCACATTGTCTTCTGTACAGTCTGTAAATATGTACTATCTATATGTAAATTGTTTTGTTTTTTTGCACTGTCTGGAGCACGCTCTCAAGAATTTCACTCACCAAGGCACTTGTGCTGTGGTGATGTGACAATAAAAGTGATTTGATTTGATTTGATTTGATTTGATAAAGAGATGTGTCTTTAATCTAGATTTAAACAGAGAGAATGTGTCTGAACCCCGAATGTTATCAGGAAGGCTGTTCCAAAGTTTGGGAGGGAGCCAAATATGAAAAAGCTCTACCTCCTTTAGTGGGCTTTGCTATTCTAGGTACTACCAAGAGTCCAGAGTTTTGCGACCTTAGGGAGCGTGATGGATTGGAGCCAGATAGAAGACTAGTTAGGTACACAGGAGCTAAACAATTTAGGGCCTTATAGGCAAGTAATAATATTTTGTAACTGATATGGTACTTAATAGGTAGCCAGTGCAGAGACTGTAAAATTGAGGTAATATGATCATATTTTCTTGACCTGATAAGGACTCTAGCCGCTGCATTTTGGACTACCTGTAGCTTGTTTATTGAAGATGCAGGACAACCACCTAGCAGTGCATTACAATAGTCCAGTCTAGATGTTACGTCCGAGGACGTATTTAATGTGTTTTGTAATTGTGTACCTGTATATGTGTGTTGGATGTGGTTTTGTTTGCTTTCTATCTCTTTTTCTCTCTTTCCCTCATCACGAGATAGGAATGCCAATCAGCTGTGTTCAATCTGGTGATGACTGGGGTGATTGGATGATGACGGGAGGAAGTGAAAATATAAGAAGTGGTGGATCTGTGGAGGAGCGGAGAGAGAGACTTATTTTCGCCAGGGTTCTTCTTCCTCCTTGTTGCCCAGACTTATGTGTTGTTTGATTTTGGTTGATTTAATTCTGAGTAAGTGAACTCAGGATTTTGTTGTGTTTTTAAACCGAAAGAGACTCGAAGTTGTTTGAAACCATTTGATTATTATTGTTTAATGTTAACTGTGTTTAATAGTTTTGTTTTATGTTTTTCTTTATGTTAGGGAACGTAGGGGGAGGGTGCCATTTTTGTTTGTACTTCTCTTTTCTCCTGGTTATGGGTAGATAGGAAGGGAGTGAAGTTTTTGTGTACTTTATTTGTGGGTTATCTTTTGCTAGGTAATTTATAAATATTTTCGGGTTAGTTAGTTTGGTTTTGTTTGTTATTTTGGCCTAGCTCTCCCCTGAAGTCTTTTGTTCCCTATATGTTTGATATAACATTTTCTGGGAGATTGTTTCTGTTTATTCCTTCGTTCAAATTAAAAACATATTAATTTGTGTTTGTGTTAATTCTGGGACAGGAGGTTGGATGCCCTGGTTCTCTCTCCAAGTTTTTTTTTTTTTCCTTTAGATATTTTTAATTACTTTTTTCGTTTTGTTACTGGCTTCCCAGCCCTAGATGGGAAGTATATAACATAGAGGTCATGAATGCATGAACTAGCCTTTCTGCATCAGAAACAGGTAACATGTTCCGTAGCTTGGCAATGTTTCTAAGATGGAAGAATGCTGTTTTTGTAACATTGGAAATGTTTTTTCAAAAGACAAGTTTCTGTCTAATATAACACCCAGATTTTTGACTGTAGAGGAAGTAACAGGACATCCGTCTAGTTGCAAATTGTAATCCAAGAGATTCTGTGTACTGTTATTTGGTCCAATAAGTAATATCTCTGTCTTATCTGAATTTAATAGGAGAAAATTATTGGTCATCCAATCTTTTACATTTTTAACACACTCAGTTAACTTGGATAATTTAGAAGTTTCATCTGGTCTTGTTGAGATATATAGTTGAGTATCATCAGCATAGCAATGGAAACTAATCCCGTATTTTCTAATAATATTACCAAGGGGCAACATGCATATTGAAAATAGCAGAGGACGTAGGACAGATCCTTGTGGTACTCCATACTTTACTGGTGATAATTGAGATGATGCCCCGTTTAAATAAACAAAGTGGTAGCGATCGGACAGGTAGGATCTAAACCATCTTAAAGCCTGCCCTTGAATACCCATAATGCCTCTTTTAAAATGGTGTCTTGTGGTTTTGGACAAATTGAGGGCATTGGTAGGTAAAACGAACATTCATGGCGAGATCGACTGCAGTGATGCAGGAGCAATGGGGAGCTGGCAGTTGGCCTGCTGTCTCTAAGTCAGAGGCCACAGAACAGTTTGCAGCAAATGCTCAGATCTCGGCTCGATCTAGACAGATACAATATATATATATATATATATTATATATATATATATATATATATATATATATATATGAATGCGTAATTCAAACCTCACTTTGCTCAGACTGGTAAAACATATTTGAATGTAGACTGTCTGGGATGTCACCTAGATTAATCTGACTAAGAAAGTTGTTAATTAAGATATTGATTTAGATATACACCACAGTAAATGAAAACAATCATATTTCTCATCTTCTAATATTTTGGCAAATATAGTTAATTTAATGTGAAATGTATAATTTTATTTACATTTATTGTGTTTTAATATTCCCCCTGTGCTTGTAAAATGTGTGTCAGTATGCACTGGCATGACAAATTAATTAAACAATGTGGGATTAATAAGAACAGATTTTTAGAATATCAACAAATTAAATCTATTGTAAAAAGGAAATTTAAGTCTAATCATATCAATTTACAAATACCACCAAGTGTGGCAGATTTTCTTAATCTCAAAACCCCCAAATTAATGTCTAAAATATACAGGGCACTTTCCAAAATAGATGAATCAGTATCACTTCCTATTGCAAAATGGGAAGCAGATCTATCAGTAAGCTGGGACCATAATTTCTGGTCTCAGATATGTTTAAAAACCTTTGAACTGATTAGAAATCCTGGTTTACAATTAATACAATACAAAATTCTGCATAGAGTGCACTACACAGGTCATCGGATGTTCAGGATGGGTTTTACAGCTTCTAACAACTGCTCACACTGTAAAGGCAATACACCTGACAATTACATCCACGCTCTATGGTTCTGTCCACCTGTTCAGAGGTACTGGTACAGGATTTGTGAAGACTTATCAAAGTGTCTTAAATGCTCTATTCCAACCTCTCCTTTAGTCTGCTTGTTGGGCGACCTAGATGGTGTCACTACAGAAGATAACACAATCCACATGGCTTTCACTGCCCTATGCATTGCTAAGAAGACTGTCCTCATGAACTGGAAAAATAAAAATAATCTTAATATCAACCAATATAGAGATTATTTGAGGGATTATATTAGCCTTGAATCAGCTTCTGCTGACACATTAGATCAATCTCTCTGGGCTCCTTTGATCAGCTCCATCACCTAGTGTGGGTGGGGGTCCCGATTCTGTCCGGTTGTGGTTTTTGTTGTTGGCGTGGGGTGGCAATATGGACCTGGGGCATCTGGGGGTTCCCTGGGGGTGGGTTTCTTGGGGGGTTCGGCGCTGGGGCTGCGGCCTTGGCCTGGATGGGGTATTGGTGACTCTTGGATGTTGTTTCTCTGGCGGCGGCATGCGGCGCTGCTGGGGATGCCTGTGCCGGCAGACGTAGGTTGCCAGCCTGGCGGCCGTACTGTTCCGGGGTTGGTCCGGGGGGGGGTTTGGGGATCTGGGGGCGCTCTGCCTCCGGGTTGGGGTTACGGCTGGGCCTGGGGGGCTTGGGTCCTGGTTGGTGTGCCGCCGGGAGCATGGGTTGGTGCATGCGCTTGGGCCCGGCTCTGGTGTGGGGGTCTTCGATGCATCGGTGCCTCCGCAGGGGGGGGGGGGTCCAATAGAGGCGGGGCAAACGGGCTTTACCTGGGTGTCTTATTGTCTTATGTAGTTTGGGAACTGACTGGATGATGGGGTGGGGTAGTTTTTCCTCTGCTGTGGGGTCTGGTGGGCCGCCCCGGGCTGCCATGGGCCCTGGTCTGGATGGGCCTGGGCCCCCCGCCCTGGGCAGATTTGGGGTAACAGGGGTGCCTATGGGGGTCAGCGGGGGAGCTGGCTCCGGAGGGGGGGTATTTTGCCCCCTCTGATGCTTTCCTCCCCATCCCTAAGGCTTCACTTCTCCCGCTCCATCACACCAACACATAGGTAGGGTTTTGAGGTGCGGGTGCGTCGCTGGGATGCGGGGGAGGTGGTACTCCTCTGTCTCCTCGTGGCCGCCTGCATCTCAATTACACATTACAGTTTAGACATTCTCATTACTTACTGTCACATGACACATACATATAGGGCCTTGGGGGTGGGCACACTGAATGGCATCCGGAGGGCGGTCTGTTCATTCAGCCTTCCCTCTGGTGCCAGTGCCCACTTCTCAATTTTAAGTTGCACATAGACATTGAGGGCTCTAGGGAGGGGACGAGCTGACACAAGCTTGTGGAGGGTGCCCCTCCCCTGTTTTAAAGCACCCCTGTTTTAAAGCACCTTAGAACAACACACACCAACACTACATTTGAGCGGGTGGGGTGAGGCATGGGGTCTTTTTTTGTTTTGTTTTTCTCACACCCCTGTTCTCTGTTCTCTGTCTGGGGCCGGGGGCTGTGAGGATGAGCTGGCCGCCCGGTCGGGGTCTGGGCTGTTGATTTTCTCTGCTGCTGCGGGGACCGGGGTGGTCTTCCTGTCCCCACGCCGGAGCGAAGGGGGTTCAGCTCCGGGATCGGGCGCTGGCTACCCCTCTGGGGGTGGTGGTGCCTGGACCTAGGAGTATAGAGTGCATATGGGGAGTGTGAGTGTGGGTACCGTGTCCATTTTTGTGTGTCTACATGTGGGGCGAGGGTGTGAATATTCGTTTGCGTGCATGAGGGTGGGAACATATGCTTGTGTATATGTGTGCTTGTCGTCTACGTCTATGTGTCAGGTCGGGCCTTAGACTCCACCTCACTCATCATCTTAGTCGACCCCCACCCCACCACCATGCCCTGCCGGTGGAGGATGCCGCCGGTGCGTTGGTGATTTCTCGCGCCGGGGCAGGATGCTCAGGCGAGCGCCGGCCCACTCTCGGCGGTCGATTGGCGGGGCCTGGCCCTACTGGCCTTGCTGGGCCCCGATTGTGGGGTGGGGGGCCTTTGGGTCTCCGGGCCCAGGGCCCGGTCCGCCCTGGTGTGGTCGGCTGCCGGTGGAGCCTGCGGGCTTGCCGCCACGGCACCCTGGGGCGTCTACACTGTGGCTGTCGGAGGTCCCACCCTCGGGCTCTCCTCTGCCCTTTTCTGGGTGGAGGCCGCGGTTGTCCCTGCGGTGGTTCTCCTGGGGGTCCCGTGCCCTGGGGGGGCCTCTGGATGTTTGGGGCCCGGGCCTTTTCCCGTGCCTGCTTCATGCCTTGCGGGATGGGGCTGTTGTTCCCCACACACACTATTAAACATTTACATGGAGGAACCTTATGAACACAAGCGCGCTCACACACACAGGTGTACACTCAAGCATTCACATTGGTATAAAAACAGGTGCTCACAGACACACATTGTCTTGATCTGCTGTTGCTTCAAAACCTATTTTGTAATATTAGTTATGTGTGCTGCTCAATAACATTTAGAATTTATTGAGATTCATACAGATGTTGGTTGTTGCTGCAGTCTCTTTGATGTTGTGTCTTCGGTTGTTTTCTCTTTTTGTCAGCAGGTATCGAAGCAAATTGTCTGTTTTTTTGTTTTTTTTTCCCCTCTCTCTCTCTCTCTATCCCCCATTCTCCTTTTTTCTCTCTCTCTCTCTCCCCCCCTTCTCTGTTGACTTTCCCCACAACCTTTTTTTTTTTTTTATTTTTTTTTTTTTGTTTTTATTCTTTCTCTCTCTTGTTTTCTCTGTCCCCTGGTCTTGTCTGTCACAGTGTGGTTAAGTAAAAGGGTATATAAAATTAAATTAATTAATTAAAAAAAAAAATTAAAAAAAAAAAGGAAAAAAAAAAAAAAAAAAAAAAAAAAAAAAATAATAATAATAATAAAAATATATATATATATATATATATATATATATATATATTTAATTAAAAAAAAAAGAAAAAAGGCTGTGAATGATGATAGCATAGCCACGCATATGTACTGTCATGTGTTATCTGTGCTACTGACAGGCCAGAAAAAAAAAAAAAAAAAAAAAAGTATGCACTGGCATCCTGTTAGACAGTGTAGACAAATTTTGCTAGAAGAAAACATCAAAATACTGTAGAATATATGCAACTGTAGTCTGGAAATAAGACCAAAATACAACCCATGATAATATATTTTTAATATATTTATTTTAATATATAATATATAATAATAGATTTATAAGTGAAAATCAAGACCAAAGGCACTTATAATAAGTGGACATGGCAACACTGGTGTCATTGTTCCTGTAAAATCTGTATGTAAATGTGTGTTGTGGTTAGCACAGGCTGGTCCTCAGTGATACTCTTCCTAATAAAATAGCACTATTAAAGCCGTAGGTTTTGGGGAGAGAGTCAGATCAGGGATGGGATAGAATCTGTGTGCCTATAATTTTGAGGTTGATAAGTAAATTTGTTTGCCAGTTCCTTCCCCCAACAACAATTAAAGATTTAATTACCATCTGCAGAGTGACTCAAGAGCAAGCCTGACCTAGAAACTGGAATTGATGACTTTGTTAGTGGAAGTTGTTTAAAGTCCCGTGTGCTGTTTATCAGCAGCACTTATTTTTCAATGTAAATTTGTTTCCTGATAATTGCTTCAAAAAAGTTCATTAGAACTGATAATATACAATGCTGCTTCCATGATGAACATTGTGCTATGCAAAAGACAGATCTTTTTGTTATATCAGTCTAACACTGTGTCCTTATTGAGCATAACCGGATAATAAGACAAGCAATGTAAATCTGTGTATTGTCTAAACCTAACCTACAGTATCTATAGTAGCAGACTTAAAGATGTCTTAAACAAGACTACTGTAAGTACAGTAAGGAGTCTTAAATCATTTCATTTCTGCATGTAGCCTATTTGTCTCCATGCAAAGGGTAATTTCTTTATTAAACAGAGCAGATGTTAGACTTTTATGTTCATATAGACACATTTGTTTTCTAATCAACCTAACATCCTTTGAGCATGTACTTCTTATTGGATCGATAAAATAACTGGTATTGTCATACCGCAGGGAGGGTGAGAAATGAAGGTGTTTTTAAAACCTGCAGCAGTGTGTTCCTCTTAACAGTAAGCCTCTATTAAAAATAATGAGACTACTGGGTTCAAATCTCGTTCACCATTGTTAAAACCCTGCAGATCTTTTGTTTATGCAGACATGGCATGGCATGCTTTCATCAATATCTGAAGATATCAAAGAAAGATGAGAAATTTTAAAAATCAGCCAGACAATGATGTTCATGACCAATGTCATGACCAGGTAACAAGAGTTGCTTTAAATAAGTCATGTGTCTTTTAAAAAAATATATCTATCTATCAATCTGTCTGTCTGTCTATGTCATACTTAGGTATGTCATAATGACATACAGTAAAATAGTTATTTTCTTTATAATTTTAGTGCAGTATATAGAAAACCTGCCTTACAGTATCTATTAATGTACATGGTTGCCAGAAATGTATGAAAATAGGACTGGGGTGATGCTCGAGCACTAACAGTTTATAAATCTACTCTCTTTTTTTGGTACAATTTTTATGAAGTTCAAAGGAAACATTCCAGCTTCTACAGCACTGTTTTATTTTAGCATATTAATGTTTTAATATTAATAAATTGTAATGGAAGTGATGGCTCTGAATCAGACAATACTGAGAGGTTTTGTGGACTTAAGCCAATTGCTGTTTCAATTTGCTGTTCAAGCTAGATTTTGGGTTGTCATCTGCATTAACATTCGAATCATTTCTCTTTTGTTGTGGCAGCGAATGAGGTTGTTGGACTAATTCAGTTATGTGAGTGATTTTGCTTGTTTGTTTTATACTTGTGAAATAATGCATTATTACATTTGGATGCTCAAAAATTTACTAAAAAGTGTACACATTTTCTTTTTCAGTATTTGAATTAGCTATTATTGTAGTACAATCCACTTAAGAGATCAGTGTTCAGAACAATTTTTTATCATTAAATATCCTGTTTCAGTTTGAAAAATGTCACATGACAGAAGTAAAATGGGAAACAGAAATCCAGGCATCTGATTCAGTTTCAGAAACACTACAGGGACAAATTCTACATCTTTTTTTTACATTATGTAATATTTTCCAAAGTAAGCTGATGTAAGACAAATTCCCCTCAAAACAATCCACCCACTGACCACAATATTGACACCAAGACTGGTGTACAGCTGGAGGCATTTTTGGTGCGAATTTACCCAACTGCCAGAGTAGAGCCAAACAGCAATTCATCAGGCTAGCTTCGGTTTCTGAAAACACAATAACAGTGACAATGTAGTATTTTAGAATCGAAGCAACTTGACTCCCGGCGGTTTTTTTCATCTGAGCAACTTGTCTTAAATTCAAGGCTCAAGAGGACTGTGAGTTCAGAGGTGTCTTTGTGAGCTTGTTATGCTCATTTAGTCACAGTCAGAATAATGAGCTCCAGCAGTACATCTGCATCTGTGCCCCACGATCCTGGCACCCAAACAGGAGAGAGGATTAGCTTGTCCGTAGATATGAAATTTATGATATTGTCTCACCTGCCAGCATCTCACTATCACATGTATATTTTATTTTGTTTATGTCCTAACGTTGAAAAATAACGGTCATACTGGCAGCTATATGATGAAAGAGAAGCCCTATGAAACATTTGGTTATTATGTAGTTCTGAGAGAGTAAATGGCTGTAAAGAGTAATAACACTGTAGAAAAATAATGAAAGGAATAAATGAATGTACCTGTGTCAAAATCAGTTAAAATAAAAAGCTTATCTATCATACCTTGCACTGAAAGCATGATGCATTTATACGGTTTGATTTTTCAAAGTTGGGCTATATGCTAAACATATACAGGCTTATTTGTATAAAACAAGACTAAGGCTGTTTATTTGTTGACTGCTTATCAATCATTAAACCCTGTAAGGAACTTTTGATCGAAAAATCTGGGGGGAAAATGTAACCCTTACAAACAAAATAAATACTTATTTTTCAAACAAATAACTCGTGACTATTGAAAGTGAAACTAGGGCATAAAGCTGACCTTAGATAGAATCAAAAGACAAAAAACATTTAGAGTTTTATTTCATGAATTATACATTATGCACTAAGTCTATCTTTTGAGTACTAAGTCTGTAGAAGGCATCCACTCCTTTTGATTTGTAATCTTTAATCAGCCTTCTGGTGTTCTTTTAGGCATTTATTTGCCAAACGCCGTCTGTGATGCCAGTTAATTCCAGTTCAGATTTGTGCTGTACTACCGTGAACACCTTTTAATTGGAATTATAATGCTTTCTAAACATGAATGCTTATTTTATCCAGAAGAGATTATAAAACTTCATTAATTTTTCGAATATGGCAAATTATTCTTTAATTTGTAGCTTTGTGCCTTGTGAAAATTATGCATATTAATGGTTAACATCAGTTCATGCTGTTGTTAATGGACTGATAAACGGCACAGCCAAATAATTCCACATCAGAGCAAAGCCACCATTTGGCATTCAGTCGCAGTTTTCCATTAACATGAAACATTCAAGTTTAAACCATCATTTGTGACCCTGGACCACAAAACCAGTCATACGGGTAAATTTTTCCAAATTGAGATTTATACATCATCTGAAAGCTGAATTAAAAATATTGCTGAAATAAGCTTTCCATTGATGTATGGTTTGTTAGGATTGGACAATATTTGGCCGGGATACAACTATTTGAATATCTGGAGTCTGAGGGTGCAAAAAAATCAAAATATTGAGAAAATCGCCATTAAAGTTGACCAAATGATGTTCTTAGTAATGCATATTACTAATCAAAAATTCAGTTTTTATATATTTACAGTAGGAAATTTACAAAATATCTTCATGGAACATGATCTTTACTTAATGTCCTAATGGTTTTTGGCATAAAAGAAAAATCAATAATTTTGTTGGCTATTGCTACAAATATACTCCAGCGACTTAAGACTGGTTTTGTGCTCCAGGGTCACATTTCAGAAGTAGATTTATAGACAACTGAGATATGCTTCAGGAAATGATGCAGGGTGTCAAACTACATCACATGACATGGAGTACTGAATGTGTTTATCCACTGATTATAGCTGTAATAATTTTATATAAAATTAAATGATAAAACACTTGGCAAGTATGGGAAAATGAAGGAGGTTTAAATATAAGATTAATGGACAGCTTTTGTGGCATAATGTTGATTAACATAATATGTAAACAATATGCATATTAACATGATTTTAGTGTCTTACGAACCTTTTCTGTGTAACATTACATCCAAAAAATAATGAGAACAACTTAACAGATCAAAGAATACACAAGTTTTAACAGAAACATAATGCAGGCACTTTTATAAAATTATTAGCTTCGCATTTCTGCTTTCAAATTCCTCCAAAAACTGACCACATTGTCTTTCATTGTAAACGAAATGTCGCACTGTAAGCTCAAGTTTTTATTTTTTTATTATTTTTCTTAAAAAGGGAAGAGTAAAACATATTCAAAATTATGCCACAAATGTTGTTGATTGAGCTTAACTTGAATTGAACACAAAATATTACTTTAATAGCATCACCATTTGAGATGCCAAGAATATTCAGACTGAAGTTGTTTAGATAATCTGTCATCTTCAGTAATTATCATTGATCGTTGTGTTGAGTGAATGGGTCTGATATTCACAGTTTCTAGTATGTTTATCATAATTATTAACATATCAAGAGTCCAGTGTTCATAATGTGACTGATTTTAGGCATCATTAATTGCATTTTCTTACTTACTACATTTGTTTTGTGGAGCGTATTATCATCATATTTACAATCTTTCTCTTTCTTGACTGGAATTTGGTGGGAATAAATTAGTTATCCACCTCATAATACTAACCAACAAGACTGATATTAAAGAGCACCTACATAGAAATTAAATGTTTACCAAGTCCATTTACAGAAGCAATATGAATATTCATGAACTTTCAATCAAAACACGTTTACAAAATGTAGATTCGTTTTTAAAGCTGCCTTTAATTAGTCGTGTGAAAACACATTCAAATTGAATCAATTTATTTAATTATTTTTGTAAACAAATTAGTTAATTGCTTTACCTTGATTGTGTTATGTCGCCTATTGGTCTCAGTTCTTGGCTCTAATGGACTGTGAAACTTAAATTGCACAAACTGCGGAAGTCATAAACAGATGCTCCTCATCCACATCTCTTAAAATGTAAATGCTGTCTTTCAAACATATGTTAGCATAGCTGACAACTCTTGGGGAGAAAAAAAGATAAATGGACGAGACAGCCAATGTATTTAAATGATTCACTTATCAATTTAAAACTTCGCCATTTATTCTCATTAAAAATAATATGCTAACATGCTAGCATTGTTGCTCTTGACATTGTCCTCAGGCTTTGGTCTCGCAGCAATGAATGGTCATGCATGTAAATAATGAAGATGAAAGGATGAGCAGCGATTTACCCATCATTTTTTGATGCTGATTGAACAATAAAAAAAAACAAATGTGTTCCTGTGTGCATCTGGACCCTTAGCTATATTGTCCTGACCTGGATCATTATGCATATGGTAATATGGGTATATGAAATTGGCCAGTGTTCAGAGTCTTGAGTCTTGAGCTGATCAAACAATTAAAAAAAATCCATGATCTCTTGTGCTTTGATAATTAGTCAGATTGCAGACTGAAGTTAATAAGAAATAAAATCTGCGACTATGCCAACAAACTCCAACTCATGACATCAGAGCACATATTAATACCCTTAAATAAATAATAATATATACATAAAAATGTTTATTTGACATATTAAATGTTAGATGTTTATGTCGTGTAATGTCACATTATTTTCATATAAACACTGTGAAAATACGTAAGTATTTGTTCACTGGTGTTGTTACCTTATTTTTCCAGCCCGATACACACATCATTCTTGCTAATGAACAACATCTTGACGGAGTGACTCACAGGGTTCCACATGGAGAAACATCTCCACGAATGTCCTCCTGTATGAGAAAACATTGTTTGAAAACAGAGTTCAAAGAACAAACAGAAAGAAACAGCCTCTTTCTGTCTTTATCTCAATGTGATTTCATCCAGATCTGTCTTTCACCTCTGCCAGGCTGATGACAGATGTGTATTTGCGCTGCCATTCTTGTTTCTCACTGTGTTTCCCTTTTCCCCCATGTGGGGTTAGTAGCCCTGCTTTCATGTTGTCTGTCTCTCTCGGAATTATTTCACTACATGGACGAAGGCTTGAGTTGGCCAAAGACAGCTGCTGCATTATACACTGTTCCAGTATTATTACCACATGGAGAGCATCTGGAAGCATCTGGGAGAGGTTTAGAGAAACATACCATGTTTAGTTAGGCTGTTTCTTGTATTGCTTCAATCAGTGCTCTTAACTGTTGCTCCGAGGTACTTGGTTAGGGACCAAAAATATATATTTAACTTATTTTATTTCAATTAGTTGCTAATTTATATTAATTTTAATATTTTCATTTAATATTTTATATTTAAGTTTTTATAGCTGTGAATGTGTAAATACATTTAAGTTTTAGTTGCATATGTCTGTAAATTTTATACAACCCCAAATCAGAAAAAGTTGGGACAGTATGGAAAACGCAAATAAAAAAGAAAGTAGTGATTTCTAAATTTACTTTGACTTGTATTTCATTGCAGACAATATGAACACAAAATATTTCATGTTTTGTCTGGTCAACTTCATGTCATTTGTAAATATACATCCTTTCCTGTCATTCAGACCTGCAACACATTCCAAAAAAAGTTGGGACCGGAGCAATTTAGGGCTAGTAATGAGGTAAATTGGTTAAATAATGATGTGATTTGAAACAGGTGATGTCAACAGGTGATTGTAATTATGATTTGGTACAAAAGCAGCATCGAAGAAAGGTCTAGTCCTTTAGGAGCATAGATGGGCCGAGGATCGCCAGTTTTGCCAACAAATATGTGAGAAAATTATTGAAATGTTTAAAAACAATGTTCCTCAAAGAAAGATAGGAAGAGATTTGGATATTTCACCTTCAACAGTGCATAACATAATTAAAAGATTCAAGGAATCTGGAGGAATTTCAGTGCGTAAAGGACAAGGGCGCAAGCATAAACTGACAGGTGGTAGGTGTTACACAACCAAAATATGCTAATGAAATCTGCTCTTTGGTGTAGGTGGTATTTGTTTGTTAACCTTTTAAAAACATTTAGTAGATTAACTAGAGACATAAGGGTATGAAATTCAAATGGATAAAAAAATCATTTAGATTCAAATTCGCTGTTGGAAAAGACAATAACAATGTGCAAAATACACCAACACACTTTCCATGCATCGTCAAATTATGTCTTTTGTAATCCATTGGACTCTGTTTTACTGATTTACTGGTTGACTTTTTTTAAACTAAGCAATTAATTATGATATTTTTCCTCAGTATGGAGCAGAAACGCATGGAATGCAAATGAGAAATGACCTTTGTATCTGCTGTTCTGCAGTTACAAGCTGGAACAGCCACAATGAGAAAGGTTAAGATGGGAAATAATAGACGAAAATATACTCCGTATACATATGTGCTGCAATTTCAGAAGTATATGACAAAAAAAGTACTGTGCATCATTAAAATGGCTCTTATGTCAGTCAGAGACTTAGATGATGGGTATCATTTATAGATAGTTTCCCTTGTGAGTGGAATGTCACTGCAAGACCCAACATAACTATTTTAAATATACATAAATATACATTATACATTGAGTTGTTAAGATTTGAATAATCCCAGGCTTCAGTTCTCCATTTAACCTTTTTTAGGTGGATGGCAAAGAGCACCAGAAGCAGAGATTTTCTCCTTGGCCGTCCTGTCAAGTTTCATACTGACTAATGGCCTGGTCATGATTGACTGCTTTGCATGACGTATGATACACCCATCAGTCTGAGTCTATCATGCCGTTAATCACAGTTGAAATATGGAGGAATATGTATGGACAGTCTCAGTAAATCATAGTTATCCTTCATCAGGAAGTCAATTATGCAACACCAAAAAAAGGGTTCTGCAATAACCTTGAAGATCTGCAAATGAAAAAAAAGAGAGAGCAAGAGAGACCTCAGAGAGCTATAAGATCAAATCTATAAGATAAAATGTCAGGCAATGCTGAATATCCCTTTAATCAGCTTCTATCCTGTTTTACCTCATTTTTATGATTTTATCTGTCTTCCAGATTAAGTAGGTATTAGTAATAGATATAATCCCTCTAGAAGTTAGAAACGGAAGGATCTTCTGAGATGTATTCCAAAGCACCCTCAGTATTTCAGCGATGTACTTACTGTAGCACTATTTGGACAGATTAGTTTATCAAACTAATAAAAGAATTACAATTATTAATATAGGACCTCTGTGATTTCATGTACTGATTTGAGGTATTACTGCAGAAGTGTCTATTGTCTGGATATGAGCGTTACGGAAGGTTATGCACTGAATGTGCACATCACAAAACATTGCATTTATATAAAGACTTAAATATCCATACAACTATGTATATAATTAAGGAAAGTAATTAATTATATAATGAGGATCGCATATGCCATATCAGCAGGTGATCAGAATATACTGTATATATATAAAAAATATATAATTAAAAAATGTAATAATAATTAATCTAATGAGATGCCAGCAGTACTTGAAACACCTACTGTTAAAGTTTAATCCACAATTAATTTCAACAAGCATTGAAACAAACAACAACAACAACAACAAAAAAGCTTTAGAATAAATATGGAGAAGCATTGTGAAAAATAATACACAGAAATCACAGACATTACTATCTGGAGGGGCTATGATTTCTCACAGGACCCCTGAATTACCTGAAAACTATAGGTAATATGCTTCATAATTTTTACTGAGGTTGTGTGAGAAAGAAAAGACAGGCTTGTAGTATTTGGATCGGATTAAAATCACAAAGTACATCTGTGAAGCACAAACTTACCTAATTTTCACATGGAAATCTGGTCTTGTCCAAATGGAGCATTTGCCTTATTTTTTTATCACTTTGCATACATTTCAGTGAGGCTATTCAAATTTGTATTTCTTTATCTCTGTAGATAGTGTTCAGAGCCACTTCAAACAACACAATTGGTTATGTCAGGTTGGATTTCAATTTTGAATCCATAAAGCTGTTATGGTAACCGTGGAACTGATGCAAATATATTACTATTTCATTCTTTCAGTTGCATGAGCAAAACCTGAACAATGTGATCTGATGTCTAGCTGGAACACATGCTGTCCACCATTATTTTTTAACATACAGTTCTGCTTATAAGCTTACATACACCTTGCAAAATATGCGAGATGTTAATTGTATTAATAATTGCATGTTTGTGTACTGCCCTGAATAAGCCATTTCACATAACAGATGTTTACATGTATTCCAGAAGACATAATAATAACAATAGTTTCAAAAGTTTACATACCACTGAATCCTAATACTATGTATTACCTGGATGATCAAAGACTGCTTTTATGTTTTGTGATAGTTGTTCATTTGTCCAGAGCAGTTAAACTGCCACTGTCTTAAGAAAAATCCTCCAGGTCCTGCACAATCTTTGGTTTTCTAGCATCTTCTGAATGTTTTAACCCTTTCTAACATTCACTGCACGCTTTTGAGATCCATCGTGGAGAAAACATTCTCTAATGCTCAAGAAGGCAATATGATGCATTAATATAGTATAATAAATAGTATAAACTTTTGAACAATATGATGATCTATAATTTTTTCTTATTTGGTTTAAAGATCATATTTTTTCATTTAGTACAGTCCCTGAAGTTATTGACATGTTTCCCAGAAGAAAAAATAACAAAATTAGGACTGTAAGAGCAGACCCAGCCATTTGTAACTGTGCAAGGTTTCTGATGTCAGCCGCTTCAGTTATTTTATCTGTATTTAAACAGTCAGTTATGCAGGAAAACTTGTATTCGTTATCCTATTATTTTAATGTATTATCATAAACACACCGGTTTTGCAGCAAATAGTGTTACCGTTTACTGCGCTTTGTTATTCTTCTAGTAATTTTCTGTGGCTAATTAATCTAAAATCTCACATAAATAGCTTCACATAAATCACACAAATCTCACAGAAAATAGCTTACTTCCACACATATAAAAATATGATGGATAAATGGTCCTGAAATAATCAGAATAATGTTTAATTGTTGGTGTTCACAGAACATCAAAGCTAGGTAACAAAGTAGCTTTATCCATTATCATTACCCAGAATGCATTATCTGATTGTAGAGGCAGGTTTTTACAACAAAAAAAAAAGAAGTCATAATTCATGAAAAGATTGTATGTGCTGATCTTAATAGTGAAAATAAAATCAGTTAAGGAGAAAGAAAGATGTCCAGACCCGGGCACCAGCCAAGAGAGATGTCTGTGGTAAATGGAGTAATGTAGAAGAAAGTCTCATCACTCCCTGGACAGTTTTATGCTCCTGATAAAATCTCCCTCTCAGAGCTGAGAAGCAGAGCCGGCCTCACTGGATGTTTATCAGACTCTGTCAAGCAACAACTCTTTGAGCGGCTCATTCCCTTTAACTCAACGTCATAATCCTGCTGTATGTAGTGGAGATTGGACATACATTCCCCCAGGCAGGTCATTACACTAACCTGCTAGAATATTACTTTGACCTACCTCCGTTTTATACCTCTGCCTCCCACATGCAGCTGTAAGCATGTTCCCGCCTGCGTCCGGTACTCGATGAACTGTTTTAACACTGCGCAGCACCAGTAGGCAAGAATAAGTTAATTTGATTAAAGCAGAATTCGTGTATGTCGGCATAGAGCGAAACAGTTGTGGATGGCAGGGGGAGGTGTAGCAGACATAAAAACAGATGAGGAAGGGGGGGATACAGAACCTGAGTGAGTGAGAGATGGAGGCAGAGGGGCAGAGGGGTTGTGCATCAGTGGGGTGAGAAATTGCTGTCAGCTCATCAGAGTGCTGCAGATGGCACAGGCTTACCTTCATCGGCAGCAGGCTGCCATTTGTCTGCAGTGGTCTGACGCCCTCTCCACTTACCACGTCCTTCACTCCTCACTTTGCTCTGACGCATCGCTCTGCCTAAGCTGTTGCTTCTTCTACAGGGTCACAGGAAATGGAAACAATTAAATTCACAAGAGCCTGCTGCTTATGCCAGACTAAAGCGGCCGAAATGTACATCTTGTGGATAAATGTGTAAATAGCCTTCTAAGCTATGTTTATTTTGAGAATTTATGAAAGATACAGCTTGAGGCAACACAAACTGATACTCTAATCCTTCACCCAAAGCAGATATACATATGAATCTTTCTTTCTTTTTTTAAATAAATTAATACTTTCATTCAGCAAGGACACATTACATTGGTCAAAAGCAGGGGCGGACTGGCCATCGGGAGAACCGGGAGAATTCCCGGTGGCCTGGCAGCCAATTTGGCCCGCTGCCCTGTATTTTTTATTTTTTTTTATATATATATATAATTTATTATTATTATTTTATATTGTTGTTGTTGTTTTTGTTGCCTACCGAATGTACTAAAGTGATTATTTCCGAATTCACCATTCAATAAAAAAACTCTAATAAATCATGCCATGACTGGCAACGCGATTGGCCTCGCGCGCGCTCCGCGCATCCGCCAAAAGGACGCGCGACTCTAGAATGGAGTGGAAGCGCCCAGGTGGAGCAGCAGAGATGCAAAACTGTCCTGTTCAGGGCTTCAAGTGCAGGTCAGTTACATCTGTAAATAGACTATTGTAGTTTTATCTTTGTTTACTTAGTTAAACATTAAACTGCTAGCAAATGTTAGCAGTAGCTGTCAATGACTGCAAACTTAACAAAAGGACATAATAACTATTGTAAAGAGACGGAATTTAGCAGATAAATATTCACATAGTTTTATAACGGGTTTAGGAGGAGTTATGGCAGACAACAACACAACCCTTAGGAAAATTAACCGTGGTTTTACTAAAAAATAAAACCAAAAAAACATGGTTAGCCTACTATAGTTAAACCATGGTAACCACAAATTAATAATGGTTTTGCTACACGATATAGTTTCACCATGGTATTTGTAGTAAAACTCTGGTTATACAAATAGTAATCAATCCACCAAAAACATGGTTAATTTTGCCATAGGTCTAATAATATCATGGTTAATTTTCCTTAGGACCAAACATGACCCATGATAATGCAAAAACATATTCAATTTAAAACATTTTCTATGAAGATATATTCAAGATGTAGCTATTATTGTGCTAATTTTGACAAGATAAAACAATATATATATTTTTTTTTTCTAAAATAAATGTATACTATGTGCAAACAAATTACAATGAGGTGGCTGTTTTGCATGCTGGAAAAGTGACAGGTGCAAGAAAGTTTGTGAAAAAAGTAAATATACACATGAGAGATATAGAGATGTCAGGGAAAATGAAGAGACTAAAAAGGAAAATGGAAGTTCAAAAGATAATCTTTAATTATTTTGCATGGCCCCAGCCTAGGGATTTTAACTTTTTTATGCAATGATGATGATGGCCATACAAAAAATATTGTTGTCTGGTTTCAAATTTTGTTGTGGGTGTATGGGATGGCCTGGATGAGAGTGAGATTTCCCGGCCTGAAATTTTGTTCCAGTCCGCCCCTGGTCAAAAGTGACAGTACGTGTGTCTGTCAATATTTCACAGAAATATATTTAAAATATATGTTAAAATAGAAGCAGTTATTATAATACAATAAACAGTATAGTTTAATACACCAGGCATTAATATAGCGGAACTTACATTTTAGACAATATTGCCAGTTACTTTGTCTATTTTTGCTCTGTCAATGAAAATAGTTCCAAACAAAGCCAAATCAGATTCAACCTTGTGTCAAGCAACACATAGCAGTAGTGCAATGTATAGTTCCTAAATGAATCAGTGTTTAAACAAATCAGTCAGTGACTTTCTGATAAAGACAAGCACTTCTCAGCCTGCATAAAGTGTCACTAAGTGCATTTAAATGCACATACATTATACTTAATAAGCTGACAAAACGTACCATTTTCCTTGATCGTTGTAAGGCTATAAAGAGATAAAGCATAAACTGATTGACATTGCTAAATTTTTGCTCATTAATTCAATTTCTTCTGCCATGTAAATGCCTTACGCTGCATTCTGTCAGCTTACTGATGTAATATATAAACTGTAATATATGAGAGGAAAGTGTCCTTATGGAAGATTGTGAATTCAGCCACAGTGTGTTTATAGGGGAGGATTCCAACTCTTTCTTGATCCAAACAATTCTAAAATAATAATAATAATAAAATATGTTCTCATCTCATGCAGCCATAGGACAAGTAGTACAGTTGTAGAAACTTCAATTATGAGAGGAGAATGAGTACAAGTTTCCCGCTGATATTTTGGAATATTCCGCTTTATTTAACACAACTCACATAACAAATGGAATACTCTGAGTACAATACATGCTTAAGTTTTGACGTTACCACTGCGAAACCAGATTTTTTTTTTAATAAAGTCTTGTAAATACAGTTTATTTGCTTTGCTGGGTTATTGATTCGCATGTAAAATTGGTTATTTCAATAAACTGATTTTTGGTTGTTATCAGGATACTGGTGTGAATGTAAACACACTCAATGAAAAATCTCCACCAGACAGACAGCCTGTGTGGATGACAATATATATTCCGCATATTTTTGGTGTTATTTTTGTGAGCTATTCTTTAATTTCTGCAAGAAATCATATCTTATACACTAAAACAAAGGCAGTATCGTGATGCACTTCACAGTTACACCGCTTCTGAGGAAGATACAGTAGCATGGTGCTTCAATTGTAATCCTGATTGGATGATTTTTTTTGCAGCCACAGAGCCACGGGAATCCTAGCAGATCTATCCAGTGGCATTAAAAGACAATAAGTGAAATATTACACAGATCCATTGTGAGTTCAGGAGATGCAGAGGTAGGCTGACTCCAGGAACAGATGTGTAGGCTGTAATAAAGCTGCTAGTGATTGTGTTTGTGAATTTTATCGGCCCCCCATCTGCTGGAGATTTACAAGAAATATCTCTTTTTCACAACACGCTCTGGGGTTGACATTCCCAGCATCACCCCTCAAGCCTTTCCTCATCTTATTTCACTCACCTACAGGACAAAAATTAACTGTAATTTCTGAAACCATATGTGACGAGATACCCACTAAATGCCCACAAGTGCATACTCCGCTGACTATAGAACACCGACTCAGTGCAGAATCGCTTTGTCTTGTCATAAACAGCAACGGGCTTTATTATTTCATGTTTAACAGGTCATCAAAGGCAGAAGCAATAAACAAATGTGACAACCAAAGATGCCAGTTTTTGTTTGTAGGGTTAGTTTTTCCAAACCCCTATTGAAAGAAGTACACTTTAGCATACTAAAAAATACAATAAGTATATATATATATAAAAAACTTATTACAGAAGCAATGTACTTTGAAAGAATGTACATGTACTTAACTGTGAACTGAATGTAATATTTTCAGGACACGTAATTTCATGTTATTTGCAATTAAATGAAAACAAAAACTTTTAAATGCAATACCAAATAACAAACTAGAGCTAGGTTATTATAATAAAGTAAAGTACGTGTACTTCAGTACTTAGTCAACACATCAAAATAACTGTACATTGTTAAATTCTTAAACAATTATTTAAAATGTACTTTGAATTACTGTCAAACTTTGAATTTGACGCTATTACAAAGTGCACTTTTTATTATCAACAATTTTTTTTTTTTTTTTTTTTTTTTCAAACACAACATAATATCCAAAATAAAACAAAACAAAACAGCAGACACATACTCAACATCTCAAGGTTCAATCAAAAGGGAGGGAGAGAGGGAAGGACAACAAGAACACAAAAGTCACTCCTTAATATAGTCACATATATTCAACAAAAAACACTGCCAAGCCTCAATGGTTGAAGGCCTGGCCCCACCGACTCGCGCCGTTGTACATTCACACGAGACAATTTGCAGGAGGCTACGGATCCAATATGCCTCTCTACACATGTGCGGTGTAAACCAGTTCTGAATTATTGTCTTCTTCACAGCTGTAAAACCAGCAAACAACATTCTCTTTTGCATTGAACTAATACAGAGACCAGAATCATCATTAAGAAGACACAAACTTGGGTTAACAGACCAATCAATTCGCAGTAATGATGATAAAACCAGGTTTACATGTGTCCATAGACTGATGACGACAGGACATTCCCAAAACATATGCGGAAAAGTGCCCGATGATGTAGTGTTACATATATGGCAGTTCAAATTTGACTGCAGTTTCATTTTACATCTTTTGTAAGGAGTTATGTATGCTCTATGAATGACTTTGAAGTGAATAAGACGATGAGCCAGATTTTTAGATGTTAAGCTGAGATTAGACCACACTCTCTCCCAGTCGACAGATAAATTAAGGTCAGATAATTCCCTATTCCAAATAGTTTTAATAGAAAGAGGTTTTGTAATACAATCAATAATTTTATTATATATTAAGGAAACAGATGGCTGACCAGCAGATGGTGCAATCCAGTCCCACATAGGATGAGAGGAAATGGAAGAAGATCAAGGAACGCCATACGCTTTGAGAGCAGAACGTAATTGAAGAAAAACAAAATATGCAGATGCTGGTAGACAAAATTTGGCTCTCAATGCCTGAAATGAACAGAGGCCCTGGTTATCATATATATCACCGCACGTGTTTACACCTAAAGAGGACCAAGAGGGTTGGACAAATGGACGATTTCCACATACAAAGTTAAAATTGTGCCATAAAGGTGTACTGCTACAGAATTTGAAGGGTCCACCTATCCGACGTTCAACCGTTTTCCATATTTTAATAGAGTTAGCCACAACCGGACTAAATTTATAATTATCCCCTTTTTCCTGTGCCAGTAAATAAAATATCTTGAAGTCTATTTGGTTTAACCTTGTCAGCTTCAATCACCCTCCATGAAACTGTAGATTGAGGATCAACCCAATTATGAAGGGCCTTAAGCTGGAACGACCAATAATATAATTCAAAATTTGGTACAGCCAGTCCTCCTGCGCTATTAGGAAGTTGTAATGTCGTAAGTTTAATTCTGGGACAATTATCATTCCAGATAAACTTAGAAATTATGGAGTTGATCTCCTTAAAGTAACCTGGAGGGGGAGAAAGTGGTAGCATAGAGAAAAAAAAATTAAATCGAGGTAACAAATTCATCTTAACAGTGGATATTCTTCCTTGGAGAGAGACTTTAAGATTCTTCCATCTTTGAATGTCATTTTTTAACCTTAACTAAAATGTTATTAAAACTGTCCCTGGCAATCTTATGAATGTTTTTATATATGGTAATGCCCAAATAGATAAAAGATTCCTTAATAGGGATAAATGAGGGAATAGAAAAATGAACCTTAACATTGTTAATTGGCATTAAAGCAGATTTGCCCCAATTTATTTTATATCCTGATAGGCTACTAAAATTATCAAATTCCTTAATTACACTAGAGACTGAAACATCAAAGTGGTCTAAATATAGAATAATATCATCAGCGTATAATGAAATACTATGATTATGGTCATGAATCTTAATCGATACTTCAGATTTCCTGATGGCTTGTGCTAAGGGTTCAAGAGATAAGAGGCAAAACAATAAGGGGGAAAGTGGACACCCTTGCCTCATTCCCCACTGTAAAGGGAATGAGGGGGAAATAATATTACCAGTTATGACTGATGCTGCAGGTGAGTGGTATAATGTCTTAATCATAGAAACGAAGTGTTCACCGAAGCCGAAACATTGCAGAACTGCCTACATATAATTCCACTCTAGCCTGTCAAAGGCTTTTTCTGCATCTAGTGAAAAGACCGCACAAGGTGTTGGGTCGGAGTCCGCAAAGTCAAGAATATGAAGGAGTCGACGCATATTGTCAGATGCATTGCGCCCCTTGATGAAACCAGTTTGGTCCTCCTTGATCAGACTGTGAATTACCTTCTCCAAACGAGAAGCAAAAACTTTAGCATAGATTTTTAGATCACATGGGATAAGCGAAATCGGTCTGTAGCTGGAACAATCTAATGGATCTTTCCCTTTTTTAAGAAGTAATGAAATCAGTGATGTTTTTTGATCTCTATGAAATACCCCATATTCAATTGCAAAATTAAATGAGTTAAGCATAAGTATCCCTACCAAATCCCAAATTTCTAAATATAATTCAGGGGGAAGACCATCTAGACCCGGCGATTTGCCCTTTTGAAGGCTTTTTAGAGAGACGTGAAAGATTCTTTATCCATCTGTGAGATCCGAGGCAGTTCCAATTTATCTAAATACTGCTTGCAATTTGGTTCATCAAAATCTGTTTCGGTTTTATACAGATGTGTAAAAACCTTTAAATATGTCATTAATTTCCACAGGGTTCATGGTGACCTGATCATCTGATGATTTTATTGCACTAATATATGCCTTAGACTCACATTCTTTCAACCTAAGGGCCAATAAATGACTAGGTCTCTCTGATTCAAAATAATATTCTTCTTTTAAAGAGGACAGCTGTGTAGCCTTTTGCTCAGTAAAATGTTGTTTTTGTAGGTTTTGTAATGATTGGATTTTATTTTCTAATTGTGTAAACTGGTGAGTTTTCGCTTTGGCAAGAGTAGAAGAGAAAGATATACAGAAACCTCGTATAGCACACTTAGTCGTTTCCCACAGTATTTGAGGATCCACATCAGAGGGCATATTAATTTCAAGAAATTCCTTAATATATTCTTTTAGAGAGGTAATGAAAGTCTGATTACTTAATAATGATATGTTAAAGCGCCATCTAGGGGACTTGGCTTTAACATCGGAAAGAGGAACACTGCACAACACAGCAGAATGATCAGATAATAAAATTGGCAATATAGATATAGAGGAATTAGATGAAATTAAAGATGGGCTGAGAAATATGTAGTCTATCCAAGAGAAAGTCTTGTGTCTATTAGAAAAAAAAGTGAAGTCCTTAGTTTTAGTATTCTGAATTCTCCATAAATCGATTAAGTTGAGCTCAGAGATAAATTTATTCAATAATTTAGAGGATGGATTGGCTGTTGTATCAGATTGAGATTTATCTAGAGCAGGATTTATGACAGCATTAAAATCACCACCCACCACTAGAGGGCAATCAATCTCCTCAAGTAAAGTTTTGGAAATCTGTGTAAGGAATGCACTGTCTGTCACATTCGGACCATAAATAGAGGCCAATGCTAACCTATTATTATATATTTTGCATCGGATAAAAGCAAATCTACCCTTCTCATCACTACCAAGGTGTTCAATCGTTAAATTTAACTTCCTGTTAACAAGGATAAGCACCCCCTTAGTTTTATTTTGAGCACAGGAAAAAGCTATTAATTTGTAATACTTATTCTGGAAACGTGCCACGTTAGATTGTTTTAAATGTGTCTCTTGTATTAAGGCACAGGAAATAGATTTACGGTGTAAATATTCTAACACACAGGTTCTTTTAACAGCAGAATTTAAACCATTCACATTCAGTGAATGGTTTAAACCATTCACATTCAGTGAAAATATTTAAAGTATGCATTGAATATTCATAATCCCAAGATTGTACTGAATAAATGCAAAAAAAAAAAAAAAAAAAAAAAGAAGCACTTCCATTCCGTAAATAACACGTAAACACTGATGTGCATTTTAGATACCAAACCTCCCATATGAAAAATCCCTTTAGAAATAAGGTAAAATAGATAAAAGTATAAATGTCTGCTGTAAAAAACAAAAACAACATAAAAATGTGAACAACCGACAACCATAAACAGAGAACAACTCAGACCGCACATTACCGAGAACATAGGTCTGACTGAGCAACAAAAAACAGTGATAGGTCGTGACCGATCCACTCCAACGCAAGACATGTCTCCCGAAAGGCTCACACAGCCAAAAAAAAAGTTTTTTATTATTAATTAAACCTACTCTCCACGCCCCTCCCGTCGAACTGGAGAAACAGTGGTCGCTGCTCCCCCGTCGTCCCCATGCAGAGCTGCGGCATACAACTTCTGCTGAGACATGGAGCTGATAAAATCCTCCGCTTTCTGAGGGGAATCGTAGCTTCTCTGTTCCCCTTTGTGCCGTAGCTTAATTACCGCTGGATAGATGAGAAAAATGGAGTGTCAGTCTTACCAGCAAAGAGATCGTTGTACCGGATAAATAAGGACAATATCCCAGTAGGAGAGAAGAAAACGCAAACAATAGGTTTAGCAAGCATCTATGTTCATCCTGCTATCATCCCCTTCTGGGCAGCTAGGGCCAAGTCCATCCCGGCCGTCACGCCCCTCCCGTCGAACTGGAGAAACAGCGGTCGCTGCTCCCCCGTCGTCCCCACGCAGAGCTGCGGCATACAACTTCTGCTGAGACATAGAGCTGATAAAATCCTCCGCTTTCTGAAGGGAATCGTAGCTTCTCTGTTCCCCTTTGTGCCGTAGCTTAATTACCGCTGGATAGATGAGGAAGGGCTGGAGACCAAGTGCTGTCATCTTCTTCAAAACCGGACCAAATGCCTTTCTCCTGATCGCTGTAGCCGGACTAAAGTCAGGAAAAAACAGCAGTGTGACATTGTTCTGTGCGCACTTCACCGGATACGCCTGCCGAGCACCTTTCATGATATCTGATCTGTCATGCCATCTCAGTACACGGAAGATGAGAGTGCGCGGCCGATTGGAGCCCCTCCCTCCGTCATACACGCGATGCGCCCGATCAATCTCAATGTCACGGCCCCTCAAGGAAGGAATCCACTTGGAAAGATTAGCTCGGAGGAAACTAGCTGCATCTGGACCTTCCATCCCTTCTGGGAGCCCCACCAGTCTAACGTTGTTCCTCCTAGACCGGACCTCCATATCTGTCATCTTCTCGGTGAGTCGCTCCAGCTGATCCTTTAAATCCGTAACTGTTCTCTTATCTTCACGCGCCGCTGCCTGAACAGAATCAACGCGGTCACGTGTCTGCTTCGTCTTGGTAGCTATGGCCTCAAACTCCTCTCTTAGCTCTTTAACAGACATATTGGTCGCTTGTATGTCCTCACGCAGTTCGCGCAATGCTGGAATCAGCACAGAATCCATCGCATCTCGTACCGCCGATTTCACAACCGAATTCAAAGTGCTTTGGTGTTCTTTAAATGCTAGTTCAATGCGGTTAGCAATAGCATTGTCCAGGTCTTCACTGGAGATGGCTGAATCTCTGAATTTTTTCTTCATTGGCGATTGCTCAATCTCTCTTTTCCGATCTCCTTTGTCTGCCTTAGTACTCATGATGGGTCTAATGCAGAGTGGTTCAAATTTTACTGACAGGATCGTAACATATTTGGCAAAGTGAGCGGAGCGAAAAACTAAGCCTGCATCACCGTCGAGGGGTCACGTGATCCTCTCAAAGTGCACTTTTTAAAAGTGTTCTTAAGTTTAAGAAACATAGCAATGAAAGTGTACAGTTAAGTATATTTAAGTTGCCTTTTTTCATTAATATATAAACTGTAAGTATGGTTAAAAATATACTTTAAAGATTTGAAGTGCATTACAAGTGCACACTTCTTTTTCCCAAGGGATTGCCTGTTGCTTTTAGGTTCAGCGCAGTTATCTTTGTTGTTTCTTCATAATATATTTGGAATTGTACCTGTGTAAACAGTTAGTAAAAACAATGTTTACTGTTTTATTCATTTCCACATCTTCAAAATATGCATACATGTATAACAAGAAAAACAAAAGCTTTATGCACAATGAGCAATTTTAGATAGACATGGTAACTCATCTGAAGAAACTTGTATAATATTTTCTTGGGTCATTGTGTCATGTCAATCACATGTCAGCTCACAATAAATTTAGTGCACTTAAAATAAACAGTGCCTGCCATGAACCCTCAGTCACCGACGAGCGGATGCAGCCTTAAAGATCCAATCTCGCCTTTTATAAATCACCCTAATTGTGCTTTTGCATAATGTATGGTGCAAAGAGAAGCAGATGGACTAACTCAGAAGCAATTCCTGTATTGTACCTTAAGTCTTGGGGATCAGGTCAACACCATTAGCACATCCCTGTCATACAAAAAAGGGGAGGTAGGGTTATCTAATTCCACTTTTTACCCTTTTGTCTGATGGCATTGAGAGAAAGCTTCATTTTCCTCCTGTCACATTATCTCATGCTTGATTTATTGACATTGCTACACTGCTATCCGAACAGGACTGTTACCCTTAAGGTGAAAGGAACAGTCATTTTGCTTAGTGACCGTTCAAGCAAGTCAAAAAGGCTCATTTACAACTGGGCTCGTATTCTGAATTTGAAGATTGCCAGCGGCGAAAAATCCCACTGTACTCTCGCTGTCCCCTCCAGGCTCCTCCTAAGACTATGATGGGATGTTGTGCGAGAGCAGTTGATTTGGAGATGAGAGGGAATGGAGAAGCAGCACTTCCCCTCAGAGAGGAAGAGAAATGGTGGCGGCAGTGATGGAGAGGGGTTCTCACAGAGTCCAGGTCACCGCTTGAACTCTAAAGGCACCCGGTAGATCACAAACTGTCAGACGGGTGGAGACAGTTTAGGAAAGAGGAATGAGAAAACAAGAGTTTGCTAGAGGTAAATGACTAGAAGAATAACAATGTGTAGTAAACGGTTAAACTACAGTAAGTGTGTTTATGATTAATATAATACATTTAAATAATGTGATGATGATAAGTACCAGTTTGCAACATCAAGCAGCACAACAGACGGCTTTTGCACAGCTAAAATAACAGGAAGGTCACTGCTTAAACTCCAAAAGCACACGGTAGATAAACTGTCAGATGACTTTTGAGAAAACAGAGTTTCAAGACAGGAAATCATGGGATAGACCAAGCAAGAATGAGAGGATCGTTGCTAGAAGTGCAATAAATGCTAGAACAATTTTGGTACAATCAATGTGTTTATGAGTATTATTTATGAATTTAAATAGTTTGCAACATCAAGCAGCATATTGGACTGATTTTGTACAGCTAAAATAACAGGTATGTCACTGCTTAAACTCCAAAAGCACCTGATAGATAGATGAGTTTGGAAAGTTTAGGAAAGTAGAACAAGTAAACAGAGTTTCTTCTTGCTAGAGGCAAATAACTAGAAGAATAACAAAGTGTAATCAGTGTGTTTATGATTGCAATAAAAAATGAATATGATATTTGCAGTTTGCAACATCAAGCGGCATAACAGACTGTTTTGTACAGCTACAGTAAAGGTAACCACTTGAACTCCAGAGGCAGACGGTAGATCACAAACTGTCAGAAGCGTTGGGACAGTTTAGGAAAGAGGACCAAGAAAACAGAGTTCCCTACTTCAAGAGCAGCAATCGTGAGAAAGATTGAGTGAGAACGAGAGGGTCACTGCTAAAGGCCCCCCTCGCCCTCCTTCCCCACCCGTCTCTATGCTCTTTGGAGATATTGCTCAACTCCAGGCTTGACGGACGGCGGATCGGGGAGCCGTATTGATCAGAACAATGCCAAAGGACGACGAGATGGAGGACGGTATCAGACATGCAATCTCACAGCCCGGTGTGGTGTGGGGAGAGGGCTGGGGCCATCCATCTCCTCACATTACATTCAGCTGCAAGGACATTAAGCTGAGGGATAAAGGCTGTCTGGGGTGCTTAGCGAAACGTCTGGTTATCAAACCATGAGGCCGAGTTCAATACAGATTTACACCGTGGCACAGGTGCTGCTCTGCAAGTAAATCCTTAGTATGGAGGTGGAAAACAAGGGCTTGTCTGGCTCATGAGGAATCCAAGAGGAACCATATTATTGCAGGTGGTCTCAAAGGAAATTGTACCGGACAGCATCAATGCACCTGGCCCCAAACAAAGGCTTATTGACCTTTCGATAAGCTTCTCAGCTTGGGGATGACTGTGTGCTGTTCCTCTCAGCAGAAAACTGCTTTTCTGAAGCATTTCACACCACAGAGTATTGTAAGTGCGCCCGCTGATCAACGTTTGGTGTGAAGAACATCTTTACTCATCTCGACAAAGCTTGTTGTGCTTCCAAAAATCAACTGAGAATGAGTTCCGTCTGCTTGCATACCACACAAAACACAAAGCACTCTAAACAAGATTATTATTTTAGTGTATCTTCTTCAATTCCAAATTATCAACAAAAAATATATAATTTCATTCAAAAAAAGGTAACTCCATCCATCTATCATTTCTCCAAACCACTTAGGGTCAGTTTGTAAAATGGCTGAACTCACTCTTACATTAAAACTGAGATGGATACCTTTAAATTAAGCTTAAATTAGCTTGAGTCCTTGAGTCTGCATTTTTTTTTTTTGTCTTATTTCATAAGATAAGATTGACTCACCTTTCTGAAGTTAGACCACCAACAGTTTATCTATATATTCTAGATATTGGAGAAAATATACTATTGGTGTTGCTTCTATCATAAAACCAATCTTGCATAGTTCTCATTTGTTTTATTGAGGAAATAGATTCAAAGGGATTTTTTGGTTAAACTGAGTGAAGTAATTTATCACTATCTTCCAAAACTAACTCCTGGTGTTAGGATTTACTACTATATCCATAGACTAGAGCTGCAAACAAAAGTGTATTCCGTCTATTTTATTTGTATTCATGCCAACTAGGCAAGATTAATGGACCTAACAGTTATTGCAGTTCCATCCAAAGAGCTCATTGTAATTAAATGTAGATCTTCTGAATACATCTTGACTAAATGCACTTAGATCAGCCTGTCCATCTGTCACTTAATCACGGATACACCTTAGGGCCCTGTGAAATCCTTCATATTCATGAAATTTTCATTTTATTGCCCCTTTTTTCATACTGCCATGTTTGAGGACTACCAGAACACATAGAATTGTGCACAGTTAATCATTGACAGATGCTAAACCCAGGTTTAAGGACAACAATAAAGTATGTCTTAAAATGAATATACAGGGAGCAGCTGGCTCTTTTCTTCCAAGGGGCTAAAATGATGGAACTAGAGTCCTTCAGATAGATAATAGGCTGGCCGGAGAGGTGTAATCAAAGCTGCTAGGTCCTAAACATTTCACTTGCCTGAGGCTTTCTTCTGAGTTTTAACAATCTGCAGTCATACCGACCTTATATTAACACTTGCACTTGCTCATTGCTATTTACCTGTGAAGACCAAAGAATATGATTTAGAAGTTACAAAAAGACAGATACACTTTTTTTCAGATAAACATGCATCTGTCTTACTGTTGTGCCATATTCTAGGTCTTTAAAATTGAAGATCCCAAACACACTAAACAAAACAATGTTAGCAAAACACACTATCAAAGCCTACAATAGCTTTTATAAAGCCTGCATTAATTGGTCTCACACAAAATCTTTCCTAACATCCACTTCTCCCTGAAAAACCACACGCTATTCGACTGAGTATGATTTGACTATTTCTGCTGTTTAAATATAAACTCCTTAGCTCCAGCCTGAGAAGAATTCTTGATGGCTGCCAGTGATGTTAATGGTCTTCGTATCACACATCTAGTTTCAAACGATGCCAAAAGTGGAACAGAGCCGCCTCCTCACTGTTTGCCCATTTCACAGTAAATTGTGCTAGCGTATGCATGGTGATTCTGTAGCCCACAGAACCGTGCACGCAATGCGGCTCCAGGGACCAAGTGAGGAGAAAAGCAAAAAAATATTGTGTAAATATATGCTTTCGTAAACATGTCCGATGATATGAAAAGGCACATTCATTTCGTTGGAAAATACACTGGATTTGTGGGTATCTATGGAATACATATGAGTAACAAACAGCTTAGTTAGCCTAGCATGGGAAACTAGTGAATTTAAAATAGAAGTTAGATTATACTACTTTGAAGAATGCACATTGTTCCTTACTCACAGTGGATAAGATGGTTTTTTTTTTTTTTTTTTTTTTACCCTTACTCACAGTGGATAAGATGGTTTTTTTTTTTTTTTACTGTGTAGAATTTGTTACATCTTGGAAAGCTTTCAGCTATGGAGTGAATTTGGGATTATTTGTGTGCATACACACCCGCAGAAGCATTCACCCGCAGCATTAGACAAATATGTTTGTGAACTATAGCCGTGGGAGAGATGGCTATTGAAAATTATAAAAAAATTACTACAGTGCAACCAAAGACATGAATCATCCGTGCTTAGGAGATAAATTGTTCTCAATCTATACCATTATTGCAGGATTAGTATTAATTAAAAGCATTATACACAATTAGAGCTCATCAGAGCTCTTGTTTTCTTTTACTATAGGCTCACAGTCTCAAGTCTTTGAAATCGACACAAGCAACAAAATTTGTCACAATATCACTGAGTGCAATGTTCTTATACCCTTAGATTCAGCTACAAACATGATGAGTTAAGCTTATTTCTCTAATATAGCTGTGGTTGGGTCATTTGAAAAGATCTCATTTGTCATTAAAAACATTTAATTCTCCGAACACTCCCACAGGAAAGAGTAAATGAGACCTCTTTAATATCACGGTTGTTTCTCCTAGACAGCAGTGAGATTAAAGTCAGAATTAAGCATTCTGAACGTATTTTCTACCTACATCTTAATGTGAATAATTAATCAATGTATGTTTTAGTTTATTTATTTATATATATGCTTTTACATTTTTACCTCACATTTTTTACAAAATGTTATAACTGGATCTTCCGGTAAAACAACTTCTCCTTGGTGATATGCGGGATCCATTCAACATCTGAGGACTAGAACAAAGAGCTTTGTTTTTATTTTATTTTATTTTATTAAATCCGTTACTCAGATTTCTATCACAATACAGAAGAAAATATCTGTTGCTACTTCTATTAATGAGTCTAAGATCTCAACATCTCACACTGTGATTGGATTTGATAATAAATTCAATTGGTAACATTTTAGTATTGGAACAAATTCTCACTATTAACTAGTTGCTTATTAGCATGCATTTTACTAGCGTATTGGCTATTTATTTGTACTTATAAAGAACTTATTCTGTATGACCATATTCTATCCCCAATCCTACCCAATACCTAAACTTAACAACTACCTGTTGTGCCAGTATTTAGGAGTTTATTGAGTCAAATTCTTAGTTAATAGTTAAAGGGGATATGTTGCAGCCCTTCGGTGTCGAACAAATGAGGCAGAGCGTTTCTAACTGGCGCCTTCGATTTATTTTACTCAGATGCAATAAACTTCATTTGAAGTATTTGTTGTCTCAATTCTTTATCTCATTGCATCACAACCATTGATTGACTTCATAGCACCATAACAATCAGATCACAACACCGTGGCACCGTAAACTACAAAGAAAACAAATAAAGAAACAAACAAAAACAAAAGAAAATAAACTCTTTCGACACTCACAATAAACAAGCATTCACTGCATTGACTAAACATAGCTATTCAAATTAATCAACAATATCGTACCAAGGAAATACATGAGAAAAAAAAATATACTACCTCGCTCTGCTTGCGAAGGGATACTAAAAGCTGAAAGCACGAATCATTCTCCCAAGCTATGCCTGTTAGCTCGTGAACAAACGTGGATTACTCTTGCGCTACTTCATTTCACTTATATCCTGTACGTTTATTACTCCCTCTAGTGGTGACGCCAAGCAAAGCGAGTTAAAGGGGAAGGTCATTACAGGATAGTTCACCCAAAAATTAAAATTATGTAATTAATTACTCACCCTCATATCGTTCCAAACCCTTAAGACCTTTGTTCATCTTCGGAACACAAATTAAGATATTTTTGATGCAAACAGATCTCTCTGACCCTCCATAGACAGCAATGATCCTTACACGATCAAGGCTCAGAAACGTAGCAAGGAGATTGTTAAAATAATCCATGTGACATCAATGGTTCAACTGTAGTTTTACAAAGTTACAAGAATACTTTTTTGCGCAAAGAAAACAAAAATAACGACTTTATTGAACAATTTGTCTCCTCCGTGTCACTCACCCTATAGCACCATTATGGGTAGGTACCGCTGCAGATTAGCCCAGTATCTGTGTGATTCATCATAGACATATGAGAAGTAGCTCTGGCTACAGTGTTCTTCCACAATACGCATGCAGTTCTGTTTATTAACCGCTACGGCGCCAAAAGTTACGAACTGCAGCTTTAAATTAAATTTATCCAAAATCAAATTATTTGAGCAATTCTATCTACATTCTGTGTAGCTCATTGTATTGTGTATCAATAATTGTCTATTTGTGTCTATTTTTATTAAGGAGGATTATCTGAGATATGAAGATTATACTTAAATTTAATTGACTCCATTAAGACTCCTGAGCAACATCTGAGTGACCAGTGATGTACACAATACACCACTGATGCATTCATTTGTCCATTAATTTGTTTTTGAGGTGTCCTGAATACCTCTCTAAGCAGAAGAGCGAGGTCTGTAGTGACATTGTTTTTCAGCTGTTTGTTGTATTCCTCACAAAGCCCAGCAGGGTGGGGAAATAATAGAATCTGTTTATTATTTTACTTGTTCCATTAGTGCAACTGACTGAAAATGCTAGCAGAGACCGCCTGCCTCTTTTTTCTCCTCTGCCCTCTCGCAGCAGTGCACTTCCTTTCCATCCTGCCCCAAACCTAATAGAGCTGGCCTTTCACTGAAATGACTCCAAATCATTAGCACAGCGAAATTCTCTGCCAGTCCAAGCAACACTCTCTTTTGCCTTCCACATGGAGGAGGACCAACCATGCAGTTAGTATCAGTGGTAACGTCTCGGTTACGTATGTAACCCTCGTTCCCTGAAGGAGGGAACGGAGACGTCACGTCGGATGACCGACGAAATTGGGATCCCTACCAAAGCGCCACAGGAGCTGCCCCTTCCAGTGCCCTGTGTAGGCCTCCTGACCCCTCCTATAAGGCAGACGATAGGACCGGGCTCTACACAGAGAAGGTCAACTACTGTTGTTCCTTGAGCAACCCAAACAGTAGGACTTGGATAACACTGGGAAGAGTGCCCTTCCGCTTGGAAGAGGCACACTGCAGAGTCACCTCCTCCCAGAGGGGGTTAAGTGACATTACTCATGTGAAGTAACCCCGTAGGGCCCTATGCACATGGAAGTCTCGGAGATGGCTTAGGCTGCATCATTAGAGATGGCAGAACGTGGTCTGCCAGGGAAAACAAGGCTCTAATAAGCATACCGTGGAATACACATATGGGATCCCAGCAGGGTCTTTCATATGGGCACTAGCCTCACACTAGATTTCAAGAATTCATTGGCTGAAAAGGCCTGGCGTCGGACGCTCCGCCACGTCTGGACGCCGGAGTGCTGGAGGACTCGACAGGGTTTACCTGGTTAAGGAACTCTCTGGAGAATTAGGCATAAGGACGCCGCAAGCCGACTCTGAGCCAGGCCTCTCAGTGCCACTACCCGTTTGAGGTGAGAACACAGGAGGAAACCGGTTCGACACGTAGGCTATAAAACCTAGCGAACGTGTTGGGAGTCGCCCAACCTGCAGCTCTACAGATGTCTGCTAGCGAGGCACCACGAGCCAGCACCCAGGACGATGTGACACCCCTAGTGGAGTGAGCACGCAGCCTGAGCGGGCAGGGCACACCTTGTGCTTCATAAGCCAAGGTAATGGCGTCCACTATCCAGTGGGCCATCCACTGCTTGGAGACAGCATTCCCCTTCTGCTGCTACCCAGCTTTTCAACACAGCCTTTAACTTGACCTTCTAGCTCATTGACACGTTCAATCAAACTTGCAATAGCCTCCGGTATTTCATGAGATGTCTCTTCTTCCACAGGTGGTGGAGGAGGAAAATTGACACCATTGAGGTTCTCCTGTGCATAGGCTTCATGATCCTCATCAGAGTTTATGTACAAATCACTGAACGTGGTAATTAATTCTTTGAGAGGTTCTCTGTGGGTGATGAAAGCATCGGAAGAGAAGTCCACCCTGGGCACGGCCCCATCCTCATCCAGAGCATCCTGACTCGCCATTCTATGTTATAATGTGTAAAGCAAAACCCAAAATGAACAAACACATGAAGTCCCTGTTAGGGCGCCACTCTATAACCACCTCTCTGACATGCAAAAGTTTAGGCTATAAATCTATTTTAGGGAGGGTTCAAGGAATGTTCAACCAAACTTTACAAATTAGCTTTCATCTTTAAACTAAAAAAACACCCAACAAGGAAAATCAAAAAGCATAAAGACATTTATTATTTGGAATGCAATTAACATCAGATTGAATATATTGCAGTTCAGAGATAGACATCACAAAAGAAACAGTAATTCTTATCTGAGGGATTTTGATCAAGGAGAGAAGTGTCCGTAGTCCATATAGTCATAATCCAAAATTTGCAAGTTGTAAACGAATCCACATAATCCACAACAAAGAAGGCTTGCAAAAACAAAAATATATAATCCTTGTGGAACACCATCCACAAACAGGAATTCACATAGGTAGATGCTTAAGTAGCTCCTATATGCCATGGGCTTCATCCGACACGGGTAGCAACACTGAAGACCCCATGTTACCCTTTAAGCAGGCCTTATCATGTGGAATTAGCGCTTCATGCTAACCCACTAAACAGTAGGCACATGACCTGAGGCCCCTTTACAACAAACAATACAAAGTATTAGCAAACATTCTGAACACATACACAATAAATGAAATCCCCAAAATAAGAAACAAAGCATTACTCACTTGTACTGGGCAATAAACAAAAGTTTCCCATGAAACAAAATGTGCGTCAAGATCAGGTAGGCCAATCCTACCTCTCCCAAGCAGACTATCTTCCTCTTTGCCTATACATTTACATTTATGCATTTAGCAGACACTTTTATCCAAAGCGACTTACAGTGCATTCAGGCTATATATATTTATACTTTAAGGGTGGAGGGGGGCAGCCTACGCTCCAACCCTTGCTGCAGGAAGGACAGCAAGGCTCTGATCGAACATCTCCGGGGGTCCTCACGGTGAGAGGAGCACCATTCGATGAACAGGTTTCACTTCAGCGCATAGGCCCGTCTTGTGGACGGTGCTCGTGCTGAAGCAATAGTGAGAGCTACCTCCTGGGGCAGGTCACCTAGAACCTCCGTGTCCCGTCCAGGGACCACACATGGAGTTTCCACAAGTCTGGACGCGGGTGCCAGAGGATGCCCCATCTCTGGATTCCACCGTCGAGGGTGATGAGGGGGAGGAGCTACAAGATTTGTTTCGGGCAGTGAAAGGTGCCTTCCACGATCTTTTGAGCTCCTCATGCACTTCTGGGAAGAATGGCACCAGAGGGGGGCGCTGAGAACCAGCGCGACCCCCACCGAGAAACCACTCGTCCAGCCTCAAAGGATCGGGACGCGGTGGACTTTTTTTTTTTTTTCACACGAGCCCGACATTCTCGGCGGCCCGGGAAAGCATAGCCGTCATCTCTGGGTCTGGCTCGGACAATGCAACCACACCCGAAGGGGGCAACGCACAGCGATCGACATCTGGTCATCAGGGAAAGCACCAAAGGAAACGGGCGGTGTACCCCGTTCTGCAGAGGTCCCACCCGCTCCAACGGCAACCCCACCGGCTGTCACCTCTGACTCCCCCGGATGCAGCGCCGCCCCGGGTGCCAGGACAAACGCTGAATCGCGGCAGAGGCAGAGGGACTCCGCCATGTTTGACACAGCGGAGTCTATACGCAACTCCGAGATGGTCATGTCCCTCTTTCTTTTCTTTTTTTTTTTTCTTTGAAGAAGAACATGAACCATCTACGAAAGCTTCCTCAGCGTGCTGAACACCCAGACACGTGAGGCAGCAATCATGACCGTTCTGAGCACCAGGAAACGACCACACCCAGAAACGCACGGGTGATAAGACATCTTTAAAAAGACGCGATCACCTGTGAAACTCTTTTAGAGAAATTGCTCTTTCAGAGAAATGCTCCTTTAGTGCTGAAGCACGCAGGGGAGCTGGCCACCGCACACTCCTAGAGTGACTGTCAGCAGGAAGATGATCTCCCACACGACGTGACCACCGCTGCTGTGCCATAACGCCCGCACTCGTTCGCCGAACACTCTCTGTGGAAGGGGAGAGCAGTAGCTTCAGCCACTACCGCTCGGCACCGAAGCGAAAGGATGAATTAATGCAGTGCACCTGCTGCCTCTTATACTCACGCGGTGATCAGCGGCAGCTGGATGCAATGATCGCATGCCAATGTCCATTGGCTCGTTTAGTTACACTCAAAGTGGATAGGTCTCTCTGGCGAGATCCCAATTTCCAATTTCTTCGGTCATCCGACGTGACTCGGAGTGACCGACTGAAAGGGAACCACATTATACAACACCCTATGAACAACAAGAGAAATCAATTAAATATTTATGTTTCTTTAACTCTATGCTTTAAAGTGGAAATGTAACAAAAAAGTGACCAGGGTTATTTTAGTATCAGATATACTAATACATTTTTTTATTAAAAGGGATAGTTCACCCAAAATGAAAAATTCTGTCATTAATTACTCACCCTCGTGTTGTTCCAAACCCATAAGACCTTCATTCATCTTCCGAACACAAATTTAAATATTTTTGACACAACTGACATGTTCAAGGCCCAGAAAGGCTGTAAGGACATTGTTAAAATAGTCAATGTGACATCACTGGTTCAACTGCAATTTAAAGATACACGAATACTTTTTGTGCACAAAGAAAACAAAAATAATGACTTTGTTCAACAATTTCTTCTCTTCCCTGTCAGTCCTTCAACATTGACTATTAATATTTTCATTTAAAATATTATTACAGTTTTCATTTTATTTTTAAAGTTTTAGTAATTTTGATGTGTTTTGTCATTTTTTTTATTTTAAATGTCTATATAGATTTCATTCATTTTCATTTCTGTTTTAGTTTTGTTCAAGATAAACTAAATGAAAATGAGAAATGCTGCTTTGTCAACTAGCTGAAATTATATATATATATATATATATATATATATATATATATATATATATATATATATATAGTAGTTGACAAATAGGCAGTAAAAAATGTTTTTTTTGTAAAATACCTTTTTTGAAAAAGAAATGCATATATTTATGTAGTGTGAAGTCTGATCTTTGAGAAAATATAAAGGGTCACTAACTTTGTCAATTCTTTCACTGTTTTATTTTTACTGAACTGTACCATAAATTTATCCTGTGGTGTGACAAATGAAGAAAGAAACCTTTTAATAATACATAAATAGCATGAGAGAGATTTTATTTAATAATTTAATATGAAATTATAATAATTTTTTCCCCATGACTTGTTGGAAAATTTCAAGACAAACTTTGACAACAAGACAAACTTTGCTGTCATCCATTCAAAACGGCTGAAAATTATACCATTTTAAGTTGAGTGATATTTGTATCTCCCCTATTGCACTACTCAACTGTTTTTTTTTAAGATATTTTGAGATAAAAACAAATCTGTGGTTCTTTTATGTGTGTCACACCATAGGACATTACGTTACACTTAAGGACAGAAATGGTTGTTATTAAATAATTTCTATTTAATTTTGAACATGTTAAGGGAGAAAGAAAGTTTAATTTTGATACAAACAATATCAACATGTTTTTTAAACAAAACAAAAGGAGGAGTTTCTTCCCCCAGGCCATCAGACTCCTAAACTCAAACTCAGCCTCTTAACATCATCATGACTTCACTTAATAATCACTCACAATCAGTGATATATTCACACTCATTATTCTCTACCTCATACTGACAGTGTCATTTGCACACATCACTTTCTGTGTTTTGGTATCTTATTTCTTTTTGTTTTTTTTTAGATTGCTGCTACATGTCAACCATGCACAACCTTTTTGCACATTCCTCTCTGGTACAGTCATGCTTATCTTAATATTTAAGTCTACAGTATACTATCATGCACATTATTTTTATATTTTATATTTTGTTCTTTATATCTTTTTTTTTATTCATTTCATTTTATGTATACTTCCTTGTGTTGTATTCTATAATATTTGCACTGTCCATAGAGCGGACCTGACTCACATTTCACTGCTGGTTATATACTCTCTGTATAATCGTGTATGTGACAAATAAATCTTGAACTTGAACTTCCTTACCTTTTTATAATCTGAAGAACTGTCTTTCACCACAAAGAACCTTTTGTGAAACAGAAAGGTTCTTCAGATGTTAAAGGTTCTTTATGGAACCATTTAGACAAAAAGGTCCTTCTATGATATCGTGAAGCACCTTTATTTTTAAGAGTGTACTCTTTTTAAGGCATCATTTTGATTCTTTTTACTTTCTGCATTGTTCTCTTAGGATCTCCTCTTTCTGCGTGGATCCCTGTTAATTTTCTGTCTATATTTCCGCATCCTCTCTCTTCCACTAATATCTCTCCCTCAATTCTTTCTGTTTCAAAAACAAAGTATCACATTTTATACTTATTTTCATGACACTTCATAACAGTACAAGTTTTCTGTAAAAACATCAGAAAATAGTTTAATTAATGTAATTATTGCATTTAAGAACACTGAAAATGATCAAAAAAGAATAAAAAGGAGTTAAACAAATCTTTATTTAATTATTTAAAATGCTTTTTAAAGAGACTTTGTCCTGTGGTGTGGCAGTACAGGTGTCACACCGGAGGGCATTTTCTGTCACACCATAGGACGGTTTCAGCCTTTTTCTGTCAATTAAAGACCTTGCTATTCCAAGCTAACCTGTCATTAGCGGTAAGCAAGACACATTTGCATAATTTTCCATGATTATGTAGTATAACATGCAGTTTTTAATAAAAAAAATATATAAATTAGGGGTGTCACACCAAAGGACAACAAAACGTAACACACTTGTGGTTCCAAAAAAGTTAAATATTTTAACAATTCTATGATAAAAATTGACCATGTGCACATGTCATGGGCTTGACAGTGGGCATTAGTAACACAAACATGAATGGGGTCGTTCAATTAATTAAAGTTTTCTCTGGAATTGGCTGATTTAAAATCAGGATATGGTGTCACACCATAGGACATGGTTTTCAGAGACAAAATGCATCAAGTTCCTATGCTTTCAGAATTATATGGATGAAAAAAATGATTGCCATTTACTAAAATAGACACTTTTACAATTATGCCGGAGGTATTTATTAAAATTTTTGTGTTTTTCTTTTTCATTTATAAAAGTTGTAATTTATCGAACCATGCTTGAGACAGTCACACATAGGACAATTTTGAGATTTGGCTCAAAAAATAAAAAAACTCAAATAACTCTGCAGCTTTTATAACAACAGGTCCATGTAGGACAAAGCAATGTTTAACCATTTACTGCATTTTAAATAACGACAATATTAATTATATTCATTTTTATCTTGTGGGACAGTGAAAATGCCATGTCACGTCAACAACCCATATATAGATAGATAGTGATGGAATTTTCCATATTTTTTTACCTGTATTTTGAGTTTTGCACTTCACTTCACTTTTTTCCATTGTGATGTACATCCAAGTGAAACAACAAGGCTTCTGTCCATCAGCTGTTGATTGGATAGACTGCAGCTGACTGTAAAGAAGGGGCGGAGTTTAAGTAAATTATTGGAGAAGTCAGAGAGAAGCTTGTCATTCCAGATCGAGTTATGTTTTGATTAAAAGTGTCAAAATAGAAGGAGGGAGAACAAGAAGATCGTTAAGATCTTTGTTAAGATCAGCCATTTCATGCTGACTTTAAGTGCAATGTGAAAATGTTTCCAAGGTTCTGCAAAGCAGTTAATTCGAACAAAATTAAGTGCTCTCCAGCAAGATTGTTGAATAGTCTGGCGGCTTGTGGGAAGAAACTGTTCCTTAATCTAGATATTTTGTCCGGAAGGCTTTTTAGCCCTTTTCCAGATAGTGAGGGTGGGAACAGAACATTGGATGGGGCAGAGATCCTGCTTTATACACTCCTCATTAGAGATATCCTTGATAACAGGAAGATTGGTATCAGTGATGAACAGGGCCATTTTCAACACGCATGGCTAAGGCCTCCTGCCTGAGCTCAAACCGTTTTCTTTACCTGCACATCTGGCATGTTAACATGTGGCTATGCAATCATTAGCCTTGTCACTTTGAAATGGCCTCCAGATGATCTCCAAACATCTCAAAACAACATAAACAAAATTAAAAAATAAAACAAAATAAAATTATACAAGCATAATATTTTTTTTAGAAACCAGTGCCACTGCGGCAAAGTTTTGCTTGAGGTAAGATCACAGAAAACAAAATGTTTTCTTTATCTCATTTGTAACACGTGATGATCAAATGAAAAAGACACTGTAAAGGAATTTTGATAGAGTGCTGTTTAGGAAGACAACAATAGAGCATGGAAGGAAATGAAATGCATACAGTATGTGTCTACCTACAACAGCATGACTTTGACAATGACCTCAGATGAAGAGAATTGGATGAATACATCAGTTCATGCTATTCAAATGGTTTCAGCGGTGCACACAATGAATGAAAACAGTGCAGCACAAATGGGATCACTTGTTATTTGCACATTCAAAATATTCGACAGTGGATCCGGGAGGCTTTTAAAGTTAACATGAAACTATGCTCACAACCATTTTACTTCCATAATCACACGTTTCCGAGACGATCGAGAGAACAGAAACATGTAGAGCGTGACTTGATTTTATGCATAGGGAATTGATTGGATGCGTGGTGGTTGGAGGGAAAGGGCTGAAAAATAATAGGGCTTGGTGACATCAACTGAACAAAAAAGTCATTTCAGAGGTGGAGAATATTTACATTTTACATTTACGTTACATTTTGATGAAAGCTTATGAAGACAGACCTTTTTTTCCTTTGAAATAACCAAACCCCTGTTGGTACATATCATAACTATACTATTCCAGAGGCAAAAAATATTTTTCTCCAGTGATGGCTGTTCAAAAGATAGCCATGTAATGAAAGCATCACAGTATATAAATCGCTAACGAATAGCTTTCTCTTATAGACCTCCCTAGCTGAGAATAGCATCCACTGATGAATTGTTCCTAGTAACACCTGGAAAATGTATTAAGAAAGTAAATAGGATCAATTTTGTTGTTTTACAAACCAAGCAGCTTGCGCAATGAGACTATATGCACTTGATTTGAACGATTTGTATGCCTTAGATATCATAACTCCTTTCTCTAAATCAATTTTGAATGTTTAACAGGTGGTCTTGGCGTGTGCATAATAGCAGCAGCGAGGACAAACAATGGAGTTTGAGCTACATTAGTTATGTGTGTGTTTTTTTTCTGTGAGATGTTGCAATGCCTCTTGAGCGCACTGAAATATACATGCCATTTACATTAATTTAGATTCCCAGCATCCAAGAGCTTCAGAGTATCTCTGAGACAGAGCAACTCATTTGGCATTCCTGTAGGTTTACCTGAAAAGCTGCTTAGCATACTCAATCACGTTAATTCAGAATAGTTAGCTGTCTCTCGTTCTCAACTTTGAGGTTTTAATACGACAACAAATATGTAATACCTGACACACAGATATTCAAATGAAACATGGCTTCCTGTTAAGTTCTGTCAGGAGTGTACGTTTTACACCCACAAATCCATAAAAATCATCAAATTCTTATTAAAATGTTGTAGAAAAACCATCTAGGAGGAATCAGGGGATGTTATAGATTTGGACATGGGAGGAAAGAACAATACTGTCTAAATTTTAATATGGGAATTTAGAGTTTTATTAGCTGAGGGAAAAAGAGTGCCTTTTTAATGGGAGTAATCAACCATTTCTCACTGAAGAACATAATATATGGTCCGAAAACAAATCCATTTTGTTTTAGCCTTGTCAGGGAGTCTGTCTGGTGTAATTCATCCTAAAACCTGTTCAACCGAAATGGCCCTCTTCACTAGGTGCCATTATAACACAGGTGGCTAAGACATGGGGACTGGTGGGACATTGAGGAATGCACTCATGTTATTTCTGGTAAAACAACACCACCATGCGTAATTGAGTGTTTGTGATTATGGCCTGCTCTATTTTCCCACCTTTACCTCAGGCGACAGACGAGGCTGCCTGCATGTGTTGCCCAGGCCTTGGCCGCCAGCTGATTGATGTATAATGTTATGTCCCGTATATAAGCTCACTGCGGATGAATTTCACGTCCATCCTAACCCTCTGAACCAACACTTTGGTTCCCTTTACCCTCCATTTGCATTCAATGCAAACAGTAGTTTTGAGCAGTGACTTGCAATGAATTTTCATGAGTAAAATCCAGTTATTTCAATAGGGATCCATTGGAATTGTGAATTTCACCCTGCACACTTCCATGAATTCCTACTGAAATAAAATAATTCCAAGTTCACAATGGGTTCAAGTCTGTCACATGGATATGCTTTGTTGACTGACAGAAAGCTGCTTGGTTTCAAAATGACTTGTGCAATCTGTGTTTCATGTCACTATAACTGACAATAAACAATGGACCTTTTTGCCCATGAAAATTTGATAATTTGAGCACACCTTAAACACAATTTTTTAAATATTCAAGTTCTTGTCGATTAGCATTATAGCTAAGCCATAGCTCCAACTTAATGTTGGTTACATGATAGTTCTGTTTTTTCATATTTTATTGAACAATAATTAAAGCTGAGGGAGTATCTGTGGTCATTATTGCAATTCAAACCTTTTTTTCATCTTTGCTTTTGCCTAGTCAGGTACTTGTTTATATTATAGTAAAACACCTCAGGTCCCCTAGGTACAGTAGTGGCTGAGGTACTTACATGAACGTTGTACTTTGTTTTAAGTTAGAAAACAGCACAACAAACTGCTCTCAATTTATTATTACATGCAGCCCCTGCCAGTTGAATGGCTGCTGGGAGGTCACTGACTCAAAAAACCTGTGCTACTTCTGAGAAATCATTATTACCCCAGGCCTTGGGCTGGTAAACATGATTGAACTTTTTTCCTGCTACTGCAAGGCATTTTGCATGTCTGATCAAAGGAAGTGTGCATTATGCCAAACAACTGAGAACGTGATCCCAGGTTAAACAGTTAGTATTTAGTCTTGTCATGACTAATCTTTCCTGCAAGGCATTTCAAAAGATAAACAAAACAACAGAAAGGAATTCATTTATGAAATATTGTTTATGTATTTCTTTACTTATTCATTTAAGCTTATTTATTAGACACATCCCTTAAGGCCTACTTAAATCAAGAGCGAAGTAAAATGTTGACGAATAGCAAGAGGTAAATTAATATTTATTGGTTGTGTAGCATGAGCAGTTCGCAAAGTGCACACTATTGAATCAAGAATAGGAACCTTAAACAGAAATAAACATTGCATTTATATAATTCTGACCAATAACTCCATCTGTGAATGTGGTGAGAGTTTTGATCAATATTGTATTGGACACTGCAATAATTTGTTGCCTTTTTCTGTTATTTTTAATGACAAAAATGGAGATTACACAAAGAAAGATACCTAGAGAAAGAAATGTATAAACAGAAAACACCTGGAATTTTTTTCTTTCTGTTAATTATATCTTGTCAGACCTTATTTTTTCCACAAGAAAAATTAACAGCATTAACAACAAATAATAATATTGTCATGGTCTCTTTCCCTCCCTCTCCAATGGTTTATTCGAGGAGCCCTAGGGACCAGTGTGCTCTTTCACCAGAACTACGAGATCAGACCTGCTTTAGCATATCAAAGCAGTTTGCCGAGAAAGAAATGCTCTCATTATACAAAACCAGAAGCATATGACAGAGTCAAGCAAGAGGGGAGCAGTTTATTAATCTCTACTAGCATAACAGTACTGTAAGAAGCCCCATAACACCAAAATAGCCAGCCATTAAACATAATATCATCACTTTTGTCACACACACAAAAAATATCACTATCGTTATTTGAAAACATACCTGAAAAGAACAGGTGCAATAAAACTCTTGAAAATCTCCCTTTTTTGTTTTATGTCAGATTTATACTGGAGTATAAATGTCTGCCCTAAATTGGGTTGTAATGATGCTTGGATATTAACTGCACTTTTACAAATATAAAAAGTCTGTCATCATTTACTCACCTTCATTTTGTTCCAAACCCCCATGACATACTAACTTTCTAAAAAAGTGGTTTCGAATAATATTCTGGCTACTCTTTTCAATATAATGAACATGAATGAGAACAAAGACTGTCAGAAAAAGAGAGAGAGAGAGAGAGAGAGAGAGAAAAAAATACAAAAGCAGAAACGTCATAAAAATACCACAAAGTGCTCCACATGGCACATGCAAGTTTTCTGAAGCTCTTTGTGTAAGAAACAGACCAACTTGACTTGTCCCTGGCATGTCAATGAGAGAAGTATATATATGAACAGGGGCGGACTGGAACAAAATTTCAGGCCGGGAAATCTCATACTCATCCAAGCCATCCCATACACCCACAACAAATTCTGAAACATGGACAACCCTATTAGCCTGTTTGTATGACCATCACATAAAAAAGTCTTTAGTCTGGGGCCGTGGAAAATTATTAAAGGTTCTCTTTTGAACTGCACCTTCACTCAGAGGCGTCATGCCCATTCAAAGTGAGGGGCACGTGCCCCCTCAGATTTTTGAGCCAAGTGGATTTTGAATGCAGCTTCCAAAAGACAAAAAATAGCAGATTAATATTTTCTATATTTAATACAATCCCACCAGCGTGATTAGAACGTTCAGTGTGTCACATCATCAGCTGCTAAATTCAAATCTGCGTTAGCTGGCTGGCGCTGAGCCAGAGACAGACGTGTTTTTACAGCGCTGCATTATAACCAATCACACACGATGCTGTTGAGCTTATGAATGCACTGACCAATCAGAGGTGTTCAGAATGAGTCATCGCTAAAATGCCGGTGTTTTCTTCACTCGCTCGCTGACTGAATACCTCTTTCTGGCGAATTTTCTCATCAGAAACAGCAAAGTGAAAATGTGTGTATGAATCTGTAAGATATTAATTTCATAGTGTAAACAGCTTCAGTGATTTTAATGGGAGTTTTTGAGAGTGCTTGAACTCTAGACTGTCAGTGAAAATGTTATTTGATAATGTAAATGTTCTTTGCTCTCTTTCTATAGCTACAATGAAAGTGATTTGCAATGTTTATATTCACATTAACTTTCAATGTTAAATTCACATCAAATATCAAGTCAGTAATATTAAAAATATGTTATGACATGATACCCATAAACAGACAGGTTTTTATGCATAGTTAATAGACTACATTATTAGGGTACTTTGACCATCGCCCCCCATAGATCAACATAATCTATAAAGGAGAGAATAAAGATATTTCATGATAGTTAATGCGTTTGGGAATGTTTCGATTAAAAAGGAAAAAATAAATAAAACACAAGTGCTGTTGTGGCTGCAGTGTGTCTCATGATGACCCCCCCCCCCCAACTTGTGCCCCCTCAAAAATAATGAGTGCACGATGCCCCTGCCTTCATTTCCCTTTTCCTTTTCTTCATTTTCTCCAATATCTCTGTCACTCCCTTTTTTTCTTGTACCTGTCACTTCTTCAGAACTGGGACAGAACTGGGTTCATCTTGTTGCAAAACAACCACCTTATTGCAATTTGTTTGCACATAATGTTATTTCTCTTAAAATGACTTAAATACCCAATATTTAACAAACCTACAATTCATACAAATATATTAAAGGGGTGGTTGACTGTTTTTTTTCTAGGCTTGATTGTGTTTATGGGGTGCAGTCTAGCATGTGTTCATGCTTGTTTTTTTTTTAAAACGCATTACTTTTCACATAATTTACCTTTATTCCACACCTCTCTGTCCCTTCTATGACAAACGCCTCAATTTATTTCCTGGTTTTATGAAGCTCCTCCTTCAGAAATACGCGATGGGCTGAGATTGGTTAGCTGGCTCAGTTTGTTGTGATTGGCTAAACTGCCTCTACTGCACGTCTGAACGTCCCGCCCCTCACCTCAGCGGCATGTGCTCCGGTTGAATTGTAAACAGTGGCGTTGTCTATAATGCTTATCAATTTGAGCCCGATTGAGACCCAGAGGATATTAGTGAAGTAGGGGTGTAAGAAAATATCGATACACGCGAGTATCGCGATATTTTGTTTGGCGATACTGTATCGATTCTCAAAAACGGACTATCGATATTTAAAAAAAAAAATCATACAGGATTCATGTCAGTTGTTTCGTTTTTAGTTCATATCCCGGCCGCTAGATGGCAGTCTTCATCTCTGAACTTAAACAGTGACAGGAAATACTAGCATTAGAGCACACCACTAATGTTCGCGTTAATATAGTTCGCTCCCAGTAATGGAGGATGAAAGAACTGTTCCAGCTCTCGTTTCGGTGTACAAAGCTGAAGTGTGGCGTCATTTGGGCTTTTGTGGTAATGTCCGCCCCGGGACCGCGGCGCGAGCTCCACCTCGGTCCCACCGCTTGCCGCGCCCCGTGTGAAGAGCCTTCGTGCGGGGTGCGGCGGGCGGCAGGGAAAGCTCCAGCTTTCTCTCGTGTCGGGGGCACAGTTGCCAAGTCCGCGTATTATACCCGACTTTGGGCTTCTTTTTTTGTAAAGTTGCGGGAAAAAGTCCCTGGTCGCGGGTTGGATTGGATTGATTGACACTCTGTCTGCTCGCAATTAATAGCCAACCAGTGCAATAATATAAGAGCCATAGAGTAATTTGCCATATGTTCTGCCCAGGGGCGGACTTACCCATTAGGCAAAGGTAGGCGACCGCCTTGGGCCCCCAAAAGCCAAGGGCCCCCTAAAAAGCTTTACACGCGAACGGTTGCTGTTTACTGTGTTTATTGCCACGACAACCGTCTGCGTGTCCGAGTTGAATGTGCTTCTTGTGTATCCTGCTTGTAGCAAATATTAATATAATGCATCTGAAGATGACTGCCGCGCGAGCGCGAGGTCTCTCTCTTTCCCAGCGCGCGCACACACCTCTCTCTCTCTCTCTCTCTCTCTCTCTCTCTCTCTCTCTGCGTCTGCTCTGTTCTGAAAGGAGCTGCGCTTTCAGTTAAAACACAGATATATTGCTTCTCTAATTTTACATGCAAGTATAGCCGAGATCACAGCACAGCTATGGTCTTTATCTTATGTGTAGCCTATTTGATTTTATCAGACGACGGCACGATTATAAATCAGGATTTTTGTGCAGATTAACATCTTGGAAGGGAGAGCTGGTTATGTAGTCTTAATGGATCGCGTTTCAGTCACTATTTCATATTCATCCCATTGTCTGACAACAGAAACAGTAAAATATATTAATGAAAATTTATTGAGAATTTAGCTGCATCAAAATACAGTATGTGGCACAGAGAACCAAACAAATGTAATAATACATAATAAATGTACATTTTGCATGTTCAGAAGAAGTGAGCTGCCCTGTCTTGCGAAAATGTCAGTAAATTGCTCAGTACAAAGAAAGAGAAGTAATAGGAACCTGGTATTTCTATGTTCTTTTTTTGATGTGTCTAATAGACACGAACAAGTTCTTTGAAAAACATCTATGACCTATGAAACATGTCTACTCTTCATGCTCTATGTTGACTATGGTTTCACTACATTTACATTTACATTTAATCATTTAGCAGACGCTTTTATCCAAAGCGACGCACAAATGAGGATAACAATAGAAGCAATCAGACCATCGAGAGAGCAACAGTATACAAGTGCCATGACAAGTCTCAGTTAGACTAGCACAAAATAATCTAGCAAAAAAATTTTTTTTTTTTTATTAAATAGAATAGGTAAGTGTTAGTATTAGTTAGTCAGGTGCTGGCGAAAAAGATGTGTCTTTAGATGTTTTTTGAAAATGGCTGTTCGAATTGAGATCGGGAGGTCATTCCACCAGCTGGGCACAGTCCAGGAAAAGGTCCGTGAGAGTGATTTGGTACCTCTTTGGGATGGCACCACAAGACGTCGTTCACTTGCAGAACGCAAGCTTCTGGAGGGTGCATAAGTAATAATAATAATAATCACTAATAATAAACATATATTGCATAAAGCATCCATATTTATCCATGCCCATGTTGATTAGAGTATTAAAAACTTGAAAAGTATTAATTTAAGGTACATTTAGAACAGATAAAAATGTGCGATTAAGTTGTGATTATTCGCAAGTTAACTCATGACAATCATGCGATTAAATATTTGAATCGATTGACAGCCCTAATTTACAATGACTAAAATTAAATGTAGGCTTAAGCTGGTAACTCATCAGTGGACTTTCCTCGTTAATATTAGGCTATATTTTTCATATGAATGAACCTCTGAAGGGAACCGATTCTCTTCAGAAAAGTTTCGATGGCATTTTCTTTTTACCTGATAAAGTATCATTTATGAGCTGAGCGCTGCTTTGTTTACAGCCGTTACCGGGGAAACCCTACAACATGAAATAAATAAAAGTGTCTGCTAAATGAATAAATGTAAATGAAAGAATCCCATTATAACATGTACATGAAAAATGTAGAAACATTGGACACAACAATGGGGCACCATTGTGCAGCAGCAAGCATCACGACAAAAAAGAAACCTCAAGGTTGATCTAGGTAAATGTGTGCAAATGTATAGGGCCCCATTTCTATATTTGCCTGGGGCCCCCAATTCACTAAATCTGCCCCTGGTTCTGCCCATCATTGGAGAAAAATCACATTCAAAAAGACGCGTGACGCTGTAATCAAGCGATGATAGAAGAAGGCGTAGAGGAGAGGGAGGAGTTTCTTTCTTTTAGCCTAATTTTTACAATGTTTTGTAATGTATTAATTATCACGAGCTGTAATATATAAAAAACAAGTAGTCATATCCTAATACTGAGTAAATACATTTGGTTCAAATAGCCTGGTATGGCAAGATGTCTTAAAATATATTTCTTTTTTTAATATTTAAACTTAGACCACATTATTAGATTACCTTTTGACTTCATGAATACACTTTAATGACAGCTTAATGCTTTTTTAAAAATCTTTTTTATAATATTATTTAATATTTTCTTTTTTACTATAATATATATATTATAATTTAATATAATATTTTATATATTTCTCTATAATATTTATGTGGCATTTTGTTTGTTTTATGTAATTTATTTGATAGTTATGTATACATTATTTTATTTTAAATGGAAGAAAAACCTGTTTTTGACCTCATAATAAAGCACGTTCCCTCTGTACATGGCTGTAACGAGCAGTTTTGTGGAGCTTGGAATTCTTTATAATTAATTAAAAACAAATATTGCCACATTGATGGCTCAAGAGGGTGTAATTCATTACACATCATTGTTTCATTTTAATATATATATATATATATATATATATATATATATATATATATATATATATATATATATATATATATATATATATATATATATATAAAAAAATAATTGTAATCATTGTTTAAGTGTAATATTTCTGTAAAGTCTAGGGACAGAAAAATTGACATTTCCATAGAATGATCCCAATATATTTTAGGCTATATATATGTGTCTATGTTACAGCTCTCCTTTGAAGCTCTTGTGCTTTTCTCCTTTTTTCCATCTCTCCAATCCTATTCTGCTCACAGGTGATTGAAGATGAGTTTTGTTCCCACTTTTGTTGCAGTTTGCTAATTTTTGTAAAAATAGATAAAAGAGTGGTTTCACTGTAATATGTTGCAGGCTCATTTATTGGTAATAAATAATTGATAATAAATAATATTGATGATAATAAATCATCAAAAAATATTGGGCTTGTTTTTGAAGCCGCGGTTGCTTATTTGTCTCGCGAGAGTTGGCAACTGTGGTCGGGGGTGTTTTGTGCAGTCGCGTCGCGGTCTCGCTGATTCCACGCAGAACAAATACAAACTGAAAAACCTGTGAAATCTAAGTTGAAAGGTTCTGAGAATGTTCAACATCTGTATTTATTTTATTGTTTACATTTGTTTTGTTCTCATTAGGAATCCAGCAAGCACTTTATTTTTCATTAATACTAAGCAGATGTAATTTTTTGCTCAGATCAAAATGTTATGACATTGTATATTACAATTGTAAACTTAAACTGTGAACCTTTAAAGCAGGGTCTAAAAATATTTATAAAATTCTATAAATTTTATAAATTTTTCTTCTTTTTTATAAAATAAATTTTATACATACATTTAAGTAAAGAATCCTGCAAGCACTTAAATTTTTCCCCCTGGACTCGTGCTGCACAAAAAGTGGTTCAATAATGTTGAATATTACAGGGACTGATTATTGCAAATGCAGATCCCAGTGTGTTCTGGTTAAACAATTTTTATGTATTTATTTATTTCTAAGGTTTGCATATAGTGGTGTGCTCTTAATGACAGCTTTCCTAAAAATATATCCTATTCCTAAAATAAGAAATATCCCAATATATCGCCTTGCTTACAATATCGCAATTTATCGCAATATATCGTATCGCAACCCCTGTATCGTGATACGTATCGTATCGCCAGATTCTTGCCAATACACAGCCCTATAGTGAAGTGGATCCTGCAGAACCTGTGCAAGCACGGCTCTTAATGGTATGTTTGGTTGTTGTTGTCTCATACTTTTAAATAGGCTGCTATTTGTAAGTGCTACTGCTTCTGTTAGCTTTTAATATATGGTTTTATCCTGATTAAAGCTTTAATACAGCACAGCAACTGCACGTGTGTCCATTTATAATGCTTCTCATTGCTGTGTGAAAATAAGTGTATAATTGGAACAGTTTGTTGGAGCTTATCTGACGATCTGAATGAGAGAGAGAGAGAGAGAGAGAGAGAGAGAGAGAGAGATGCAGAGCAGGGCGACAGAGTAACAGTATTAAGAACTGCTGCTTTAATGATTTTGAAACTTGAGAATCCATTAGAATCGTTAGAAGACAGAATCACGATTCATATGAATAGATTTTTAGGTGCATCCCTAGTTTTCTCTTCCTCTTCTCTAAAGCAGCGCAGCATGGCCTCGCCCCCTTTGCTGCGTGTTCCCGGGGCCGGGGTTTATCTGGGTCTGTGACCCGGGAAGTAACTCGTTGTAGTCCCTTACCTGTCGTTTTTGTAGGCATTAAACTGCCAGAATTTTAAAAGAGGATATCTCCGTTTGCACTGAACTTTCAGCGCCGCAACTCTGCAGATATTGTTTATGCTCAAACAGCAACATTACACACTAACTAATGTTAAAAAAGTGAAATCGCAATCAACCACCCCTTTAAAACAAATTTTCTAAAGTGCCTAAATGCCAAACTTAGTACATTGAAAATCCTAATACTGACCACAATATTGTATTTTTGGGCTGACTGATATTTTTGTGTTGCTGTTTGCTCTAGCTCCCTCCCTTTCTATACAATAAATCCATGTGAATATATGCCTGCTAAATTTATTCATGTAACATTCCAATCGATAATGATGTCCTTTAGCACAGTATTCTGACTGATGATATAATGGGGTGCTACTGACAGCCTAACAGGTGCTAGCAGTTTAATACTCAACTAGGTTAATAAAGACAAAACTACAGTAGCGTATTACAGATGAAACTGACCTGCACTTGAAGCCCTGAACAGGTTAGTAATTTCGCTACATTTAACTGTTTCTTCTGGACATTCCTCTCCTTCCTCGAGTCCCGCACATCGACTGTGTTCAAAACCGTTTATTAGGCAATTAGTCAAGCGCGGCTAACCGATTTATGATTTATTATCGATTTATTAGGGAATGCCACAATCGGAAATGATCACTTTGGCACATTGGGAAGGCAAAAAATGAATAAATAAAATAATAAAAACATAAAAAATAATAATAATAATAAAAACACATGGCAGCGGGCCAAATCAGCCGCCAGGCCACCGGGAAACGTCCCGGTGCTCCCAATGGCCAGTCCACACCTGTATATGAATCATTTTAATCTTTTTAACAAATCAGTTGATCCAATTCAATAAATGTTCTAAATTATTCCTTCACAAATCACTGATCCAGTCACAATGGTTAACAGCCCACTGTGAAAGATAATCATTGAATAAAGATTTAAATTTCTATCAATTCATCACAATATACTGTCAAATGACTTAGGAAGAAACATGGATCAATGTTATCATAATTTATGGCATTGTATGGTGTATTTGAGTACTTCTTAAAGCCTAAAACCTCCAGTCACTGTAATTTTGTGTTTCACGGAAGAGAGCAAGTCACACACATTTGGAACAACATAAGGATGAGTAAACAATGACATAAATTGTAATTTCGGAATATAGGGTATCCTTTAAAATGTGCAGTGCAGTGCAGGTAAGTGATCCTATATCCTATCTGTTCTTATCTGTTCCCTCTTTTTTCTTTCCATCATGCATCCTGCACTCTGTCTGAACCTGATAGGCTGCTTTTGAAGAAGCATCAGGCCGCTGAGTTTCAGTCATGATTAATTAAGTCAGTGAGTCAGTATGGTGAGTAATTTGGGAATGTGCCCATCCATATCAGTTTAAGCCATCACTCAGGGGTTAAAGGTGGACCTGTTTACAGCTGCATGCATTAATAATATAGATTTGCCCTCTTCACTGTGTCAGGAAGTGACATGCTGTCAGTGAAACACAGATTTCCTTCATTCATATTCTGCAAGATTGTCCTCTTGGACATGTTGCACTCTTTGCTGCATACATCAATGTTACTGAAGTAGTATGTGTTTGATGGCATTGATTTCTATTAAGTCCCCCCTCCCCCCATCTAATTGTGTGTCAATTATATTATATATTTTTATATTATATATTTTAAACTTGATGACTTTCTAAAGTTGTTTTGGACCCCACTGACTTTGATTGTATGGACAATAAAACCGGAATTGTATGACACTTTAAAATATCTTCTTTTGTGTTGCTCAGAAGAAAGTCATACAGGTTTGGAACAACATGAGGGTGAGTAAATGATGACAATATTTCATTTATGGGTGAACTGTTTCTCTATGTATTTTAGGATTTGGAATCAAATTGTGACATGCAGGAAAATGATAATCGTGTGCTGCAAATTAAATCAAGAAGACTGAGTTCCCTCTTTGTCATGACCAGATTGGCATAATACACAGAGCGGCTACAAAATACCTCTTTGTATTCCATTTGCATAGGCCTACCATATTAATGATGGAAATTGTTTAGATATTGTCAGTCAGTCAACTGTCCTAGCAATCACTGTGAGCGTGCAATGTCCTCCCTAGTAACAAGGTACTTGTCTCTTGTGAGTGCATTTGCAGAGCTGCCTTCCATCAATTCATATAAAAAATGTCAGATTATTTTCCACTGTGGGTAATTCATTTCTGGATATGATTGTCTTTGGCAGTAAAAATGAATATCTGGTCCTTAAATCAGAATGTCAAAAGACTTTTCTAGATGCTATATGCTGGTACGCCCAAGAAATTGTTATACATAAAAATTAACTGAATCAACTGTTATTTAAAAGATGTCCCATCTTACTCTTACTAATGTCTTTTTCATAATTGTTAACAATTAAAATTGTTTTGTGATCACCCAATATAAGAACGATTTCAAAATGATCAGGTGACACTGAAGACTGGAGTAATGACTACTGAAAATTCAGCTTTGCCATCAAAGGAATAAGTTACATATGTAAATGCATTAAAATAGAAAACAGTTATTTTAAAATGTATTATTTATCACATAAATGCAGCCTTGGTGAGTATAAGAGACTTCTTTCAAAAAATATCAACAAATATGATCTTATTGGAAACACTCTTGTGATCGTTTTAAACTGCATAGTTGTAGATTTTTGACATATGCTTCACTGTTCAAACTTTAATAAATATTTGGCAGATCTAAAACAACCTCTTCTACCACTCTACCTCCTCATTTTTTCTATGAAAAGGAGAGTCGGCATTCCTCTCAAAAGGCGCTTTTTGTTATTTTGCTGAGTGCTGGATTCAAAGTGTTGTAATTAAGAGGAGCCAGCTCACTGCTGCAGCTACCGCACAAACTGGCACAGCAGCGAGGTGGGCAGCTCTTGTGCCAGAGGTTCATTAGGGTACTGTGCACGTTTCTATGCCTGCCGACCTTAAAAGCTGTGATTTGATCGCAGTTTGATGTGGTGAGACTAGCTTTAAAAGCACTTTGTTGTAATGCCATATAGCTGGCACCAAATACCAGCATGGCTAGGCATTCAAGAAATGCAATTTAAAGATCCTGTAATGTTGTTTCAGAAAATCATTTACATTTTTAGCATGAACGAGTCTGCATTGCAGACGTTCAAGCAGAGCCAGGAAGTGTATTAGCCAAGATCCTTCAAGGTGCGTAAGTGATCTAACCACTTAGAAGATAAAACTAATTGATCCAGATATGGTCTTACAGTCGTTTGTATTGGCATCCAAGCACTATGAGCTTTTTGGATCATTTAGTTGTAAGCCAATATCATTTTGAAATTATGCCAAAATGATCCTTCTATCAAATACTGCAATGGACATCTTAAAGAGGCTTATGCTAACTATTTCTTTGCACAGCAAAGAGATTTTAATGAACCATTTATAACCAACATAAGACTTACATGTATTGACAATACAATGAGAGGTTTCTGTAGTTAATTGAGTGAAAATAAGCACTAAACATAAACTGAACACCAATGTAAAGGAAATATGCTGCAGACGTTTTTGTAAAATGTCTTTGCCAGTTCATTTTGGCACAATCATTCAGTCCCTAAAATAAATAAATAAAACAAATCTCTATCTATATCAAAATCAAAACACCACAAGCAAGAACATAGGCCTATATGTACAGAAATAAACACCACACTGAGCTCCGTGGTCTATTCAGGGATAGGGAAGTTTCCAGAGAGCGATGTGGGTGTGGAGGGAAAGAGTGATGAACACTCATAGCCAAGGTCGCCGGCTGATTTGCCATACTGAAGAGTCATCTGCTGAGCCCATCGCGGGCCACGGCAGTCATTTAAATCTGCTCTTATTGGTGCTGATTTTCCTCATCGGTACACACTCCTCTCTGTTAGCGACAGAACATTAATCCCACTAAAGGCCTATATTGATAACAGGCACTGTATTTATCAAGGATATACACACTTGAATGGAAGTCCTTCTCTGGATTGCCAGTATCTGCAGGCAGGAATGCTGTTACTGGAGTCAGGGGAAAGACAATTTTAACCTTGGTGAAAATATATATATTTCTGTAGCTAAATTAATTATATCTATCTATCTATCTATAATAAAATTATTAAATAATGCTTAAATAATGCTGAATTAAATTATTTAGCAACAGACAGCAATTAGTAGATTGCATTTTTTACTTTAAATATGTTTATACATCAAATCTACAGATGAATAAACAGTAAGCAATAATACCATCCACTTGTAAACTCAAATATGTTCTAAATAGATTATAAATGTTGTCTCATCATACGTTTACAAGTATATAGCTCACAGTGTTTAACCATCCACCCCCGAAACAAGCTGTTTTAAATGGTTTTGGAGAATCCTAACAAGCAATATTTTCAGATTTAATTTACTCGTCTGTTGAATCTGCTGTTCATCTGTCTGAATGACATTTGTGCTTACTTGTTTGAATCACACAGAATACAGATGTAGACAGAACAGACTTTCTCAGATTTTTTTGTTACAATATTATATAATTTCAATTATCACCAGTAAAGTATGGAGTACCACAAGGATCTGTCCTAGGTCCTCTGCTATTTTCAATATACATGTTGCCCCTTGGTAATATTATTAGAAAATACGGGATTAGTTTCCATTGCTATGCTGATGATACTCAACTATATATCTCAACAAGACCAGATGAAACTTCTAAATTATCTAAGTTAACTGAGTGTTTTAAAAATGTAAAAGATTGGATGACCAATCATTTTCTCCTATTAAATTCAGATAAGACAGAGATATTACTAAATGGACCAAATAACAGTACACAGAATCTCTTGGATTACAATTTGCAACTAGACGGATGTCCTGTTACTTCCTCTACAGTCAAAAATCTGGGTGTTATATTAGACAGAAACTTGTCTTTTTAAAAACATATTTCCAATGTTACAAAAACAGCATTCTTCCATCTTAGAAACTTTGCCAAGCTACGGAACATGTTACCTGTTTCTGATGCAGAAAAGCATTCATGACCTCTAGACTGGACTATTGTAATGCACTGCTAGGTGGTTGTCCTGCATCTTCAATAAACAAGCTACAGGTAGTCCAAAATGCAGCGGCTAGGTCAAGAACATATGGTCATATTACCCCAATTTTACAGTCTCTGCACTGGCTACCTATTAAGTACTGTATCAGTTACAAAATATTATTACTTGCCTATAAGGCCCTAAATGGTTTAGCTCCTGCGTACCTAACTAGTCTTCTATCTCGCTACAATCCATCACGCTACATAAGGTCGCAAAACTCTGGACTCTTGGTAGTACCTAGAATAGCAAAGTCCACTAAAGGAGGTAGAGCTTTTTCATATTTGGCTCCCAAACTCTGTAATAGCCTTCCTGATAACGTTCGGGGTTCAGACACACTCTCTCTGTTTAAATCTAAATTAAAGACACATCTCTTTAGCCAAGCATTCACATAATGCATTCATACAATGCATCTCATAATCTTGTACTGCAGTTATATCTGATCAAACGCACATTATTCTTTAGCTTGGGTTGAACAAATAATTTATGTTTGAATGGAACAACAGCTACGCTAATTATGTCTCTTTGTTTCTCTGTTTCTGCCACGGGATTAACATCCCGTGGTAACTAGGAATTACACAAGCTTCAGTCTAGATCCAGCCCTTAAATGATCTGAGATGACCAAACACCTGAGAAGAGATGATGCCAACCCCTCAGAGGACCTCAGAGGATGCCAACCTCTGATCCCCAACAACATGCAGAATTAACAAATTTTGCCATAAGTTAATATATTAAGTTTCTACAATGTATAAATATATTGTAGAAACTTAATTTCCTGTAAAGCGCTTTGCAACGATTGTATTGTAAAAAGCGCTATACAAATAAATTTAAATTGAATTGAATTGAATATATGAATTGAACAAATTTTGAGCCGGCCCTGCTCCTGCACTCTCACAAGTATACATCTTTAGCACAATGTTTTAACTGCTCCACACAACTCACAACAACTGTGTTAACCTACAACTGTGTTAACCTTGTTTTGGAGAATCCTGAGAAGCCTCCATTACTTTCAGATGTCATCTGTTTGTCTGTTGCATCTGTTGTTCATCTGTCTGAGGTTGTAATCGCTTGTTTGAATCACACAGAATACAGATGTAGACAGAGGAGACTTATTCATATTTTTAGTTACAGTATCATATGATTTGTTTGAACAGATTTCGATTGCTGGGCACCATGTCACAAAATGTAAATATATTTACAAATATGATAATGAAATTCTCATATTTAAATTCTCATAATTTACACAATTCTCAACAAAAAATAGGACAGAGGAATACCAAGGCTTCAAAAATACACCCAAAACAAATTCAAAGCAGCACCAAACCGGTTTTGGGGGTGTAAGGATAAAATTAACTTAATTTCTTTGTCGAGAATTGACCCATTTCCCAGTAGGACTTTATGGTAATCACACACAATGAACAACAAAAACGCAGCTCACAGGCTGGGCGTATCTTTACAGAAATACTGTACAAGGTAACAAGCTGGGATATTCACAGCTAAAAAAATTACACATTTGAGCGAGTTGAGGAGGGGGTTTGAGAGAAGCATCTTGACTGCTCAAGACGTTCTCCACTTCTCCCTTCCAGACTGGTTTCTCTAACATACTTTCAGCTTGCACTTAAAACCAAGATGGCTCAAATCTGTTTTTCTTTTAAAAACATTGAGACAGTTCTTGGGGTGAGACAGACAGCGTATGTTCCCTTACTTTACATGAATGATGCAGCAGGTACAACCTGGAATAGAGATGGTCCCCTGCTCCTGCCCCATCCTGAGGGGGCGTGAAGTTGAAGATGCAGTCCTGGAGGGCTGGGGAGGGCTTTGGTGTTCTGTCTCTCTCTCTCTGTCAGACTGTATGAGGAAATGAGAGGTGCAAAGATATTGAATTATGAATGATTTTTATCTCACAGTTCACAGATGAGAGTGAGTAACTGGATTAGCATTCAGGGAATGTCTTGCGAGTGAAGGGGAAAGAGCAAAGGGAAGAAAGAAGTGAACAGAAGTGCAACCGCTTCACCACACCACCCAGAAAATGCCCTGAAGTACATCACATCTACAAATGTAACAAGTCACATTAGTAGAGCTTTACTACATGTAAAAGCATCCTGTTTAAGACCTGTCTGACACACTGTTAATATCTATTACTGTATCTGTATGCTGTATGCATATTTGGATTCCATTAACATATACCAGTTTAATTAGGCTGACATATTCTTAGATGTTGTTGTGTTGTTTAATCCTCTCAGGGACAAAACGTTTTTCAAGGGCGATTAATCTGATTTAAAAAAAAAACAAAAAAAAACCAAGTGTAGTATTTCTAAATAAGAGACATTACAAAAATACACATTTGAAAGTGCTACACAGAGCATGGAGGAAACTGACCAAAAGATTTTGGTAAAACTAAGGATCCTTTAAGATTTCCTAAATGGATTTTGTTGTTGTTTTTAAATTATGGGCACTTTGGCCCTTTGGACTTTTAGAAAACAAACTACATTGCTGCAATATTAAATACATGAATTCAAACATTTTCACTTTTTTGCATAATTTGAAAAAAATTACAGAAAAAAAACTGCACAATAAAATGTATTTACCTTATTTTTTTATTTAAAAATATTTATCTAGATTTTTCTTATTTTTTTCTTTGTTTTCTTTGTTTTTACACATTACAATTCTAAATCTGCAAAGATGGTGGAATTCAAATTGCACAAATCCAGGTTCCCTTTCAGTCGGTCACTCCGAGTCACGTCGGATGACCGACGAAATTGGGATCTCGCCAGAGAGACCTATCCACTTCGAGTGTAACTAAACGAGCCAATGGACATTGGCATTCGATCATTGCATCCAGTTGCCGCTGATCACCGCGTGAGTATAAGATGCAGCAGGTGCACCGCATTAATTCATCCTTTTGCTTCGGAGCCGAGCGGTAGTGGTTGAAGCTACTGCTCTCGCCTTCCACAGAGTGTTTGGCGAACGAGTGTGGGCGTTACGGCACATCAGCGGTGGTCACGTTGTGCGGGAGATCATCTTCCTGCTGATAGTCACACCAGGAGTGTGCGGTGGCCAGCTCCCCTGCGTGCTTCAGCACTAAAAGAGCATTTCTCTGAAAGAGCAATTTCTCTAAAAGAGTTTCACGGGTGATCGCGTCTTTTTAAAGATGTCTTATCACCCATGCGTTTCTGGGTGTGGTCGTTTCCTGGCGCTCAGAACGATCATGATTGCTGCCTCACGTGTCTGGGCGTTCAGCACGCTGAGGAAGCTTTCGTGGATGGTTCATGTTCTTCTTCAAAGAAAAAAAAAAGAAAGGGGGACATGACCATCTCGGAGTTGCGTATAGACTCCGATGTGTCAAACATGGCGGAGTCCCTCTGCCTCTGCCGCGATTCAGCGTTCGTCCTGGCACCCGGGGCGGCGCTGCATCCGGGGGAGTCAGAGGTGATTGAGGGTCACGGACGGTGAGGGCTTCCTAAGAGGGAAGGGTTCCTGTGTTTCCTTCCACACGAGGAGGAATCAGGTGAGTGTTACACTACACACCCAGACCCCGCCCCCTGCCGTCACAGGCCAGGCCGTCACAGGCCCCGGGCCAGGTCCCTGTGTTCCACCACGCTGCCCCACTGCGGGTACGTCTGTGGCCCGTTGATTCTGCTGGCACGGGGTCTCGGAGCCTGGTTAGCGCTCCCCGGTCCGTCTCGGTGGCTCCTGCGGACCATCAGACTTGGCTACGCGATTCAGTTTGCCCGGCGTCCCCCCAAGTTCAGGGGTGTCCACTTCAGTGAAAGCTGTTGATGCTCCTGTCCTGTGTGCGGAAATCGCAGTCCTGCTGGCGAAGGATGCGATAGAACCGGTCCCTCCAGCCGATATGAGGTCGGGGTTTTACAGCCCCTACTTCATTGTGCCCAAGAAAAGCAGTGGGTTACGACCGATCTTGGATCTGCGAGTTTTGAACCGTGCACTTCACAAGCTGCCGTTCAAGATGATGACGCGGAAACGCATTTTCGGGTGCGTCTGTCCCCTAGATTGGTTTGCAGCTATCGACCTGAAGGACGTGTGCTTTCATGACTCAATCCTACCGCGACACAGGGCATTCCTGCAATTCACGTTCGAGGGTCATGCATGTCAGTACAAGATCCTGCCTTTCGGGCACCTCAGCCAGTTGGGTTTTCAGGTCAACTGGGGAAAGAGCAAACTCGTGCCAATGCAGAGGATCTCTTTTCTCGGCATGGAGTTGGATTCGGTCAACCAGACAGCACGCCTCACCCAGTACGTGCTGAGTCGGTGCTGAACTGCCTCAAGACTTTATCAGGCAGGACGGCGGTCCCACTGAAACTCTTTCAGAGGCTCCTGGGGCATATGGCTGCAGCTGCGGCGAAGTTCTGCCCGGTCTGCTCCATATGAGACCGCTTCAGCACTGGCTCCATGGCCGAGTCCCGGGGTGGGCGTGGAAACGCGGTACTCACCGGGTTCAGATTACACCGGCCTGCTGCAAGACCTTCAGCCCGTGGACAGATCCTTTGTTCCTTCGGGCAGGAGTGCCCTTGGAACAGGTCTCCAGGCATGCTGTGGTATTCACAGATGCCTCGGCCACCGGCTGGGGAGCCACGTACAACGGGCACGCAGTGTCAGGGGTATGGACGGGTCCCCAACTGCGTTGGCATATCAATTGCCTCGAGTTGCTGGCAGTATGCCTTGCCTTGATCCGCCTCAGAGGGCGCCTTCGGAGCAAGGACGTTCTGGTCCGTACGGACAACACGGCGACCATTGCGTATATCAACCGGCAAGGCGGTTTATGCTCCTGTCGCAACTCGCCCGCCACCTCCTCCTCTGGAGTCAGAAGCATCTGAGGTCCCTTCGTGCCATCCACATCCCAGGAGTGTTCAACCAGGCGGCTGACGAGCTGTCTCGAGTGGCACTTCCTGGGGAGTGGAGACTCCATCCCCAGGCGGTCCAGCTGATTGGAGTTGGTTCAGAACTGCTCAGTTAGACCTGTTTGCATATCCAGAAACCACCCACTGCCAGTGGTTCTACTCCCTAACCGAGGCAACGCTCGGCACAGATGCACTGGCACACAGCTGGCCCCGGGGCCTGCGCAAGTATGCGTTCCCCCCAGTGAGCCTACTAGCACAGACACTGTGCAGGGAGGACGAGGAGCAAGTGTTGTTAGTGGCTCCATATTGGCCCAACAGGATCTGGTTCCCAGAACTCATGCTCCTCGCGACAGCCCCTCCCTGGCCGATTCCTCTGAGGAAGGATCTTCTTTCTCAGAGACGGGGCACCCTCTGGCACCCGTGTCCAGACTTGTGGAAACTCCATGTGTGGTCCCTGGACGGGACGCGGAAGTTCTAGGTGACCTGCCCCAGGGGGTAGCTCTCACTATTGCTTCAGCACGAGCACCGTCCACAAGACGGGCCTATGCGCTGAAGTGGAACCTGTTCATCGAATGGTGTTCCTCTCACCGTGAGGACCGCCGGAGATGTTTGATCAGAGCCGTGCTGTCCGTCCTGCAGCAAGTGTTGGAGCGTAGGCTGCCCCCCTCCACCCTTAAAGTTTACGTTGCTGCTATTTCAGCCCACCACGACCCCATAGAGGCGAGATCGGTGGGGAAACACGATCTGGTCGTCAGGTTTCTTAGGGGGGCTAGGAGTTTAAATCCTCCTAGGCCTCCCTCCTTACCCTCTTGGGATTTGGCATTGGTGCTAAGAGCCCTACAAATTTCCCCCTTTGAGCCTTTGCTGTCAGTCGAGTTGAAGTTTCACTCTATGAAAACCCTACTCCTGACTGCCAGTACAACACTGAGACCCCGGCCCGGCTATGTGCCCAAGGTTCCTACCACTCCCTTCAGGGACCAGGTGGTGAACCTGCAAGTGCTGCCCCTGGAGGAGGCAGACCCAGCCCTAGCTTTGCTCTGTCCTGTACGTGCATTGCGACAGTACGTGGATAGAACTCGGAGCTTCAGGACCTCAGAACAGCTCTTTGTTTGTTACGGAGGGCAGCAGAAGGGGAATGCTGTCTCCAAGCAGAGGATGGCCCACTGGATAGTGGACGCCATCACCTTGGCTTATGAAGCACAAGGTGTGCCCTGCCCGCTCAGGCTGCGTGCTCACTCCACTAGGGGTGTCGCATCGTCCTGGGCCCTGGCTCGTGGTGCCTCGCTAGCAGACATCTGTAGAGCTGCGGGTTGGGCGACTCCCAACACGTTTGCTAGGTTTTATAGCCTACGTGTCGAACCGGTTTCCTCCTGTGTTCTCACCTCAAACGGGTAGTGGCACTGAGAGGCCCGGCTCAGAGTCGGCTTGCGGCGTCCTTACGCCTAATTCTCCAGAGAGTTCCTTAACCAGGTAAACCCTGTCGAGTTCTTCAGCACTCTAGCGTCCAGACGTGGCGGAGCATCCGGCGCCTGGCCTTTTCAGCCAATGAATTCTTGAAATCTGGTGTGAGGGTAGTGCCCATATGAAAGACCCTGCTGGGATCCCATATGTGTAATGTGTATTCCACGGTATGCTTATTAGAGCCGTGTTTTCCCTGGCAGACCACGTTCTGCCATCTCTAATGATGCAGCCTAAGCCATCTCCGAGACTTCCATGTGCATAGGGCCCTACGGGGTTACTTCACATGAGTAATGTCACTTATCCTCCTCCGGGAGGAGGTGACTCCGCAGTGTGCCTCTTCCAAGCGGAAGGGTACTCTTCCCAGTGTTATCCAAGTCCTACTGTTTGGGTTGCTCAAGGAACAACAGTAGTTGACCTTCTCTGTGTAGAGCCCGGTCCTATCGTCTGCCTTATAGGAGGGGTCAGGAGGCCTACACAGGGCACTGGAAGGGGCAGCTCCTGTGGCGCTTTGGTAGGGATCCCAATTTCGTCGGTCATCCGACGTGACTCGGAGTGACCGACTGAAAGGGTATGTATGTTACAACGTATGTAACCCTCGTTCCCTGAAGGAGGGAACGGAGACGTCACGTCCCGTCGCCACAGTCGCTGTACCACCGCTGAGCTGCCGGGTCAACGGCTCGGTTCCTCAGCGAATGCATGAATTAATGCGGTGCACCTGCTGCCTCTTATACTCACGCGGTGATCAGCGGCAGCTGGATGCAATGATCGCATGCCAATGTCCATTGGCTCGTTTAGTTACACTCGAAGGGGATAGGTCTCTCTGGCGAGATCCCAATTTCGTCGGTCATCCGACGTGACGTCTCCGTTCCTTCCTTTAGGGAACGAGGGTTACATATGTAACCGAGACGTTTTTCAGGTTCAACCATATATAAGCAACTGTGTTTGAGATTAATTTTAAATGGTAGCTTTCATTATAGGTATTACAGACTTCATTGTACAAAGCATTACTGTCATGAATATGTCAATTCTGGGTTCAGCCTCATTTTCAATTGGCACAACATAATACAAAGGATGTAACATCAGCATTAAGAATAAATGTCAGCTGTCAAAGTTTGTTACAACTGTCTTTGTCAGTGCCGATAAACAGCTTGGTAAATGGCATTCAGGTGTCCAGAAAAACGGCTAATTTCTTAAAGAATGAATTTCACTCTTCTGTTTGTGCAACCTATTTTTTATGTTTTTGAAACACTAATGTGCAATTTAAAAAAATATTTTAATATCACATTCAAATTTGCCACATCAATTATTTTGAACACAATGTGCAAAAAAAAAAAAAACAAGTACTACACCACACTTTTCAAGTTGTATCAGCGAATCTGCTCTAAACTGTTCAAAGGATCATGCAGGTAACTGGCCCACACTGCACAGTTTAGTTGAGAAGCACAATGTCACACTTTAGAGTGTCTGACTTACCATACAGAATATATCAGTTCTGATTTCAAGCTGTCTGCTATGCCTACTCTCAGGGTGCGAACTACGGGGGAGCTCGGGGGAGCTCGGCTGCGCGCAAAAGTCCTTGAAATCCATTCTGCAGTTAGCATCATATAGCCACCATGGCAAATAGAACACAAGGCATTCTGTGTTAAGGTAAGGCATGTTATTCAGAATTGTGTGTTGTGGCTGGGTTGTTATATAGGTCTGCGTGACTCTCGATTGACAGCCTGATGCTAAATAGACTATTTGTGTCAGGGAAAAACACGGATTCAATTGCAGGTTACAACTCAAATATTTATTAAAGTCTCAGAACACAAGACTCGGCCGGGGCAGAGGGCCGGGAGCCAAAATTGAGGGCAAAGAAAGGTGGCAGGAAGAGGTGTTCAGTCCGATCAAGCCTCCAGACACTCCATGAGGCAGAGAGGGTAAGGTGAAGGGAGATCAGCGCTCACTGTCCCAATGTGGGTGCTGACGCAACGTCAGAGTAGCGAGAGAACTGCACACAGAGTCTCAGCGTCAGGGCTGACGCAACGTCAGAGTAGCGAGAGAACTGCACACAGAGTCCCAGCGTCAGGGCTGACGCAACGTCAGAGTAGCGAGAGAACTGCACACAGAGTCCCAGCGTCAGGGCTGATGCAACGTCCGAGTGGGGAGTTCCCTGTTGAGTGCACAAAGATGGGCAGGAGTGGAGAAGCCACAAAACACAGCTCCGGGATCGCCAGGGCAGGAACTGGGGAACAGAGAACTGGAGAAACGAGAGGCAGATAGGGAATAGATGAGAAGTCAAAATAAACCCTAACTAAACTTGGAGAATAAGAAAACAAAGCAGGACAAAACACGACTAAACTGAAGGTAGGTCACGAGCAAGGAGTAGCGTGTTCACACCACAACGGTCAGACACAAGACTACACACGAGAGGGCCTAAAATAGAGGGGAATAGATGGATTAACTAGTCACAGGTGTGATGGCAGCTAAAGTAGTTAATGAGATAACGATGGGGAGGGGAACCACGAAGACAACGAGCACATGGCAAACTGGCAAAATAAAAAACCCACATGGTCTCAAACACGTACAAACAACAAGACACACACAACAACCTGCCGATCAGACCGAAGTCATGACAATTTGTGGGTGGCTGTTTGTTGTTTCACCTATCAATTCGTGTCGATAAAGTATAATAGGGTAAATCCTGTATAGTGATTTATCCTATACAATGCTTGCATAAAGCAAGTAGTGCATACACTTGTAGCCAGGGGCGGACTGGGACAAAATTTCAGGCCGGGAAATCTCACACTCATCCAGGCCATCCCATACACCCACAACAAATTCTGAAACATGGACAACCCTATTAGCTTATTTGAATGACCATCACTTAAAAAGGTCTAAGTCTTTAGTCAGGGCCGTGGAAAATAATTAAAGGTTCTCTTTTGAACTGCATCTTCACTTCCCTTTTCCTTTTCTTCATTTTCTCCAATATCTCTGTCACTCCCCTTTTTTCTTGTACCTGTCACTTCTTTACCAGCAGGTCTACTGTTATTAACAGAACTGTGTTCACCTTGTTGCAAAACCACCTCATTGCAATTAGTTTTCTCTTAAAATGACTTAAAAACCCAAGATTTAACAAACCTATAATTCATACAAATATATTAAAACTAATTTTCTAAAGTGCCTATATGCCAAAATTAGTACAGTGAAAATCCTAATACTGAACACACTATTGTATTTTTGAGCTGACTGATATTTTTGTGTTGCTGTTTGCTCTAGCTCCCACGCTTTCTATACAAGAAATCCATGTGAATATCTGCCTGCTAAATTTATTAATGTAACTTTACAATCGATAATGATGTCCTTTAGCACAGTATTCTGACTGATGATAATAATGGGGTGCTACTGACAGCCTAACAGGTGCTAGCAGTTTAATACTCAACTAGTTTAATAAAGACAAACCTACAGTAGCGTATTACAGATGAAACTGACCTGCACTTGAAGCCCTGAACAGGTTAGTAATTTCGCTACATTTAACTGTTTCTTCTGGCCGTTTCCTCTCCTTCCTCGAGTCCCGCACATCAACTGTGTTCAAAACCGTTTGAACCAAAGGCAAGGAACAGACGTGAAGCGCGGAGCTGACAGTCAAGACTAACCGATTTATGATTTATTATCGATTTATTAGGGAATGTCACAATCGGAAATGATCGCTTTGGCACATTGGGAAGGCAAAAAAAAAATAAAAATAAATAAATAATAATAATAAAAAAAACAAAGGGCAGCAGGCCAAATCAGCCGCCAGGCCACCGGGAAACCTCCTGGTGCTCCCAATGGCCAGTCCGCGCCTACTTGTAGCTGTTATTCTTTGTAAGACGTTGTAAGCGCACGACCCCCCCCCCAAAAAAAAATGTTGTGATATTCAATTGAGGTTCATATATTTCTTCTTTTTCGTTTTCTTACCGCACACACCCACATACGTGCTAATACTATATTTTCGCGCATCAGGGAGCTGCTATCAATGTGCGTGGAATTGAAATCATTTTGAATGGGCACTCGCGCCTTTCACTTTCGATTTGGCGATCATGCATACAGTGCGCTGTGTAAAGGGAGAAAATCTTACAAGATCAGATATTTGTCAATAAACTAAGAATCTGTTGATGCATGGTCTTGTCAGTCTCAGTGGTGTAGTGCAGGGTATATTCAGGTATTCGGCGTATCAGTCGGCTTTGCGTATACCCACTTCTAAATATCCCTCTGATGCGCATTCAGTAGTGTCTCGCATTAGCCAAAATCATGACAGTCCACCACATGAGTTGCTAATCAAATCGTCTGTGAATAAATGCAAATATTCCCTTAAAACACCCAGTGAAGCGGTCAGGATGCGCCGGCTTCCCTTTAAATATGATAAAAAATACATTTGCCTGTCACTGCCATGGGAGAAACAGTCAGTCAAATATAGGAATATGCACAATTGTGGATAAATTTATCACTTTTTTGTTGTTGTTTTTGTTTCAAATAGAGATCATATTATCCTAAGATACTGAATAGACAACTAAACAAATAGCTTGTAATTTACTAGCGGTTCTGACAAAATGTTAATTGCTGCAGTCTATTTAATTTTTAAAATTTGAATTATTTATTGCAAAATTTGCACCTCTGTTGTGGCTAATATTAATTTCATAATTATCCTTACTCCGTGAAGTAGCAGAAGTTAAGTGAAAATGTGCAAATGGCCCATTTTGGGGTGAATTAAATGCAAGTCTTAAATGTCACTGTTTATAATATAAGGCGTTCATCCTTTCACTTAAAAAAAATGGGGGCATAAAAAGAGTAGCCTATACCCACTTCTCCAGGCACCACTACACCATTGCTCCTTACTCTCCACCCATAATCAGTTAAATCTGACTGCAACAAGACTTGTGTTGGATGCAGGGTTGTCAAGTCCGAGTTTTTTTTTTTTTTTTACTTAATTTGGCTACTTTTAAACTGCTGCTGTGGGTTGATTCTTCCCCCATGGGTTAAAGGCTTGAAATATTGAATATAGGGCCTAAATTAAATTTCACTGAAATGCTTAAATTTATAAAAATATTCTGGATGTTAAGTTTTGTGAAGAAGGGCCACAGGTAGGAAGGCTACTTTCAGTTTAGAATTGTAGTGTACATTTTCCAACTGATCTAAATTATTTTTATATTTAAAAAAATATAACCCCCCCAACTCATAACCTCGGCCCACCTGGAATATCACTTGGCCCACCCTTCATCTGTTACCAGTGTTACCAGCACTGCTCATCGGTAAATCCTCTGTGTATTCCAAATTACCCTTTGTAATTATCAGCTCGCACTCACGAAACGAACAGGACATGTCTGAAAACTGTTCTTGGTGAGTTGATGACTCGAGATCCGCAAGCACCGACTCCCAAATTGTGGTGGCGTTCATGTGTGTTCAACTCGTAAATAAGCTGCAGCCGGTGTTCTGGGTTCTGGGTATTCAGTTCCCCTGTTTCCCCCTCACAGTGCATGCGCAACTTCAGTATGAAAATCAGGACGTCAAAATCTGAAATAGCAGAAAGTTTCCTTTAAGGGGTAGGGTTAGGTGTAGGGTGATAGAAAATACGGTTTGTACAGTATAAAAACCACTACACCTATGGAGAGTCCCCACAACAAATGGAAACCAGTGTGTGTGTGTGTGTGTGTGTGTGTGTGTGTGTGTGTGTGTGTGTGTGTGTACTTGTTTATGCTACATTGTGAGGACCAAATGTCCCCACAATGATAGTAAATCCTGAAATTATTGACATTTCCCCCATGAGGGGAATTTCTTTTTATTAAAAATAGTAAATGATGTTTATGACTGTAAATGCAGACCTTGAGCCAAAAACTCAATGACTTGTACATACACTATATAGACAAAAGTATTGGGACACCCCCTTCTTTAGAACAGAAAAATGCACTTCCAAAACTGTGGCAACAACGATGGGAACATAATTCATGTATTTAAAAATTGTATTTCCATCTCTGTTGCAACAGTTTTGGAAGTGTCTAAAATGACTGAACCCATATGTACAAGTCATTGTTGTTTGGTGATGAGTTTTTGGCTCAAGGTCTGCATTTACAGTCACACCAGAAGTGTTAAACTGGGATTAGGACTTGGTTTTATGCAGACCAGTCACATTCTTCCACACTGACTGAATCAATCATTTTCTTTTTGAACCTTGCCTTATACACAGAGACATTGTCATGTTAGAATAGAAAAGGGTCCTGTCCAAACTGTTGCTATAATATTAGAAGCACACACTTTCCTAGAATATCATTATATGCTTAAACATTAAGATTTGTACATCATAGAAATTACTAAAGTAGTCAAACCTGTTCATTAGAAGGGGGCGACCCAATACTTTTGGCAATATAGTGTATATCTCATCTATGACAGCAATAATCAGTGCTTGAAGTGGGGCATACCTTTATTTTTCTTGCATACCACCACTTCTCACATGTTGATAATATTTTGCCACTCAGAGTCAATGTGTCAGTGTCTGGGTTATTAGTAATTACACTATAAAAATCACACTAAGTGTGAATCGCACTAAGTGGTTGCGTTCTACAGGAACATCTGAATATGAAGATTCCTAGAGTCATTTTACAGACACTCAGTGAGAATGAAGTAGGCTTAGACACTGGGCCAAATGCGTGCAGAACTGCTTACCTCACAAACTCATCAACAGGTTTGGAATACCTATACTGTGTTCTGGACACTCACTTTCCAAGATCTGGGGAATCTTCTGAAGTTCCAGAAGTGGATGACAGTATGTGTTGCAGCGAGAGGAACTGGGAGGCAAATCATGTCAGGTTACAATGTGCTGTTTGATACCAGAAGATCCAAGCAGATGGCAGATGCAGACCAGCACCCACTTTCCAACTTTGACAGATGGTCTGGCTCTTTACTAGAGATCTCGCTCTGAATGTCCCAAGCCATAAACTCAGTCCAAGGAATGTAAACTCCTTCAAAGTAATAGGACATATCAATCTGGTTTCATACTGTTTACATCTCCCACCTACTTACCATATCTTACCCCCTTTTCATGACTCCCTGCTGATGCTTGTGTCCTCAATCACACCCAATCTTCTGACACCACCTGCTAGATGTAACCAGAAGTCTGGCTAACCTGACTTCCCAAAGCAGTTAGATGTAACCTTGTGGATTACAAGGATGGATGAGGACTGAAAACATCTCTGAAAACTTTTGCTATGAAAATCCAAACCATCCCGCTCAAAGGTCAATAGGAACATCCAAAACAGACAGGATAATATTTGGAGATCATAAAAGGTTTGGTGACCTGCACCTCCACCTCCCCACCATATATCTATAAGTCATATATCTAATTTATATATATATATGCGAGACATGGATGCTCTACCGGAGACACATCAAACAGCTGGAGCAGTTCCACCATCGCTCCCTCCGGTCAATCATGAAGATCTGCTGGCAGGACAAAGTCACCAACAAAGAAGTCCTGGACAGAGCTGGCTCAACAAGCATTGATTCCATGATTCTGAAAATGCAGCTCCGATGGTCTTGCCACGTCATCCGCATGGAACCGCAGAGGATGCCAAAGCAAGTGTTCTTTGGAGAGATGGCCGTAGGATCCAGACACCAAGGGTGCCCAAAGAAAAGATTCAAAGACAACCTCAAGTCACATCTAAAATGGGCTGACCTGAACCCAAAGCATTTGGAGCTTGCCGCCTCTGACAGAGCCAGTTGGCACGCCTGAACTAATAAAGCAGCCACCGCATTTGAAGAGGACAGTCACCATCATCTAGCAGCTGTAAGAGAACACAGACACAGAGCCGCCGCTGCCCCTGCCCCAACTACTGACGAACCTTGCCCCCTTTGCAACCGCCTCTGTCATATAACATATATACAGTATATATATATATATATATATAATATATATATATATATATATATATATATATACAACCCCAAATCAGAAAAAGTTGGGACAGTATGGAAACGCAAATAAAAACAGAAAGTAGTGATTTCTAAATTTACTTTGACTTGTATTTCATTGCAGACAATATGAACACAAAATATTTCATGTTTTGTCTGGTCAACTTCATGTCATTTGTAAATATACATCCTTTCCTGTCATTCAGACCTGCAACACATTCCAAAAAAAGTTGGGACAGGAGCAATTTAGGGCTAGTAATGAGGTAAATTGGTTAAATAATGATGTGTTTTGAAACAGTTGATGTCAACAGGTGATTGAAATTATGATTTGGTACAAAAGCAGCATCCAAGAAAGGTCTAGTCCTTTAGGAGCAAAGATGGGCCGAGGATCGCCAGTTTGCCAACAAATACGTGAGAAAATTATTGAAATGTTTAAAAACAATGTTCCTCAAAGAAAGATAGGAAGAGATTTGGATATTTCACCTTCAACAGTGCATAACATAATTAAAAGATTCAAGGAATCTGGAGGAATTTCAGTGCGTAAAGGACAAGGGCGCAAGCCTAAGTTGAACAACCGTGATCTCCGATCCCTCAGGCGGCACTGCATCAAGAATCGTCATTCATCTATAAGCGATATCACCACATGGGCTCAGGACTACTTTGGCAAACCTTTGTCAAGTACCACAATACGTAGTTACATCCACAAATGCCAGTTAAAAATGTACTGTGCCAAAAGGAAGCCCTATGTTAACAGTGTCCAGAAGCGTCGTCGACTTCTCTGGGCTCGGAGGCATCTGGGATGGACCATCACACAGTGGAAACGTGTACTGTGGTCAGATGAATCAGTATTTCAGGTATTTTTTTGGGAGGAATGGACGCCGTGTGCTCCGGACCAAAGAAGAAAAGGATCATCCAGACTGTTACCAGCAACAAGTCCAAAAGCCAGGGTCTGTCATGGTATGGGGTTGTGTCAGTGCCCTTGGCAAAGGTAACTTGCACTTCTGTGATGGCACCATTAATGCTGAAAAGTACATAGAGATTTTGGAGCACAATATGCTGCCTTCAAGAAGACATCTTTTCCAGGGACGTCCATGCATATTTCAACAAGACAATGCAAAACCACATTCTGCACACATTACAAAGTCCTGGCTGCGGAGGAAGAGGGTACGGGTACTTGACTGGCCTGCCTGCAGTCCCGACCTGTCTCCAATAGAGAATGTGTGGCGCATTTTGAAGCGCAAAATGCGACAACGAAGACCCTGTACTGTTGCCCACCTTAAGACTTGTTTGCAGGAAGAATGGGTCAAAATTACACCTGAAACACTTCATCACTTGGTGTCTTCAGTCCCTAAACGTCTTTTAAGTGTTGTGAAAAGGAATGGCAACATTACAAAGTGGTAAATGCTTTACTGTCCCAACTTTTTTTGGAATGTGTTGCAGGTCTGAATGACAGGAAAGAATGTATATTTACAAATGACATGAAGTTGACCAGACAAAACATGAAATATTTTGTGTTCATATTGTCTGCAATGAAATACAAGTCAAAGTAAATTTAGAAATCACTACTTTCTTTTTTTATTTGCGTTTTCCATACTGTCCCAACTTTTTCTGATTTGGGGTTGTATATATATATATATGTTAAAGTTATATTTTTAAGAAAAAAAAATCTAAATAACTGTTTTCTGTTTTAATATATTTACAGGGTTACTGTATATCCAGTTACTTCATTACTCCAGTCTTCAGTGTCACATGATCATTCAGAAATTATTCTAATATGATGATTTGGAGCTCAAGAAACATTTATAATAATAATAATAATAGTTATTATTATTATTATTACTATCATCATCAAATGTTGAATACAGTTGTGCTGCTTAATATTTTTTGTGGTAACCATTACAACTGAAACTTCAAAAAAACAGTATTTTTTTTATATATAAAAATCTTTTGTAACACTTATAAATGTATTTTTACTGTCCCATTTGATCAATTCAATGCATCCTTGCTAAATAAAAGTATTGATTTCTTTAGAAATAAATAAATAAATCTTACTGATCACAAACTTTTGAACTGCAAACTCTCAACATTGGGACTGCCCAATTTGTATCAGCACCTGTTCTATAAATAAACTGCTAGGTTTTCTTAATGTCTCAGGCATCAAGCACATCATTAGTAGCGAAGAGAGGAGTCTGACAGCCAAATTAAACTCAATTATGTCAGCTATTCCAATACAGTTCTCCATTGCGAGTGACATGTATTCAAAACTGTCAAATTGTGCTGCTAATAAGCTAATACAGCCAACAATTGGTAATTAGGCGTCCCAGAGTAAGCAATTAATTATCATTTTACAATGTGGCTTCCCTCGTTAATAGTTGGTAAAAGACAGCTCACTTGATGTTTTGTTTAATAGTCATAAACTTTATTGCCTCTCAAACATGAAAAGTCAATTACATGTGACTGAGGATGCTTAACATAGGTCCCTGCAGAAGGGGAGGTTGATTGAGGGCACACAATTCCTCAAAGCATTAAACGGATGCCGGCCAAATAAATGAAAGGCTGATAATTAAAAATCCTCAAGAGACAAAAGACTCTCTCGGTTTCCCTCTCTCTTTCAGTCTTGCCACAACTCTGTAAAGGTGTCACAGTAAGACATCTGGATTGCCAAATCCCTTCGGCAGGCGCTTTTCTCTGTAACCTTCATCTTTTCATTCTTTTTTTCTTTAAAGAAAGGAAGACCATTTTGAATATTTTACCATCTTAAATGATTTAGATGGTAAACTAAAAAGTTCAGCATCCTTAAAACATGATAAAAGTGTAAAAATTAAATGTCTCAAGAGGGCATCCGAACAATTGCACATTTATAATGGTCTCTCTTATATTTAAGAGGCTTGCAGTGAGTGGATGCTATAAATGGATACAGCGGTGCTCCAGTAGTTTCCACATCAGACCAAGCTGGCTGATGATTCATTCACCCAATACTCTCACAGTCACAGCGGCTCAGAGGTTTCTGGCATGTCATATATTGTTAAGAAAGCTACTTGTAAGAAGACTAAGTTTGGATGGTTGACAGGATTAAGTTTAGGTGGCTGACAGGGCTAAATTTGGGTGGCTGCCAGTGCCAAGTTCTGATGGCTGATTAGGGTCGTCCTACGGGGCGAAACCCAAGTGTGCTGAACTGTTTTTTTTTTGTTGTTTTTTTGATGAAATATTGGAGACGGAATGGTTGAAACAATTTTTGCTTTATTGTCTGTAGCTTTATTTATCTCAGACGTTGACTTAATTTTCCCACATGTCTCTGCTACAAATTAAAGCTGTTTAAAAACCTACAACTTATCCCTAAATGTTATGAATTAATGTCAAGTACAAAGAGCACCGTTGTGACAACGTAACACTATTAGAAAACTTTGGACATTAGTTTTAGTTTTGTACAATAGCGTTCAAAATTTTGTGATCAGTAATATATCTCTTATGCACCTGGCTGCTTTTTATTGGATTAAAAATGAAATAAAAACACTAATATTGTGAAATATAATTGTTATTTATAGCTGAGTTTTCATCAGCCGTTACTCCAATCTTCAGTTTATTATATTGTATGTTGAAACAGTTGTTTAATATTTTTGTTTAAATTTTTTGTAACATTATAAACGACTGTTTAAATGTCTGTAAAATGTACATGTCTTTATGGTCACGTCTGAACAAAAAAGTTTGTGCTGAATTAAAGTATGAATTCCTTTCAATCAATTAATCTTACTGACATTTTTTTTAAATGAAGCATATGTATTTTTACTTATTTACTGAAATTTACTTTAAAAATATCCAAAAATATTTGTATTAAAGTATTTTAATAAATAAGAAAAGAATATGTTATTCTAATAAATTATTATATTCTAATTCTAATAAAATAAGTATTTTGGGCTCACATGTATATAATCACAGACACTGATGAGAAATATAGCCTAAAGAAAATAGAACAGAGAAAATGCATACTGATTTCTCAGACTCTATGAAACCAGAGTGTGTTTGGCTTGTGTTCTTTCGTGTTTATTTGTTTGTTTTGACATGTTAACGGGACAGCTGATGGACTTGTTTTCTGATATAATATGGCTGCTTGAAGTTTCAGCTGACAGTGCTTGAGAAGGTCAGCAGTCAGTCAGATCACCTTCTCTCTGCTGTCCTCAGTCACTGAGGCAAAGCTAAAGGCTGGACAGATGTCAAGCCAACCTCTGGAACATGCCACCTGTCACCAGCACATCAAGACAGAAGGTTTCCTGAAGTGAATTGCAGAAGAGGGCCAATATATGAGGGCATGAACTAGTGGCACTTCCAAAGGAACAAAAGAACACTCTTCCTAAAGTGTTTTCTGATTGCCAGTTGATTTTAATGGGACATAAAATGACAGGTCATTGTAAGTATTAGTAATTATACAAAATCATGCGTGCGGAAAAGATTCTCACGCAAAATAGCCTATCTGCTGGAACAGGTGCACAAGCACTTAAAATTATTGTGTTTACTGTGGAGTCTCGAGGCTGTGGCTGGGAAAGTTGTTTTGTTGTTTTCAGTTACAATTAGGCCTACATTTTAATTACACAAAAATTGCTCTTAGAATATCCCAAAATAATGTACTCACGATCACCTTATTTGAAAACATTATGTTTTCATTCGTGAAAAACAGGAATGAGAAAACACTTAAGTAGTTCATATTGAAACATGCACGTTATTCCAGGTCTTCTGAATTCATTCGATTGATTGTTTGACAAACAGACCAAATTTAATCGCCGATGGCCATACATTTCCGTGAACCGGTTCTTTCTGACGGTTTAATTCAATGAACCGGTGAAAACTGAGCTTTTACACGCAGTGTATTTCTGTAGTCTATTACTTTTCTCACTGAAGCTGTCACCCCTCTTCCTTTCTTCTAAAGGTAGGCTATGTGACCATACTCTCATGGCAACTCTTGATTTTATGTTTTGGCAAATAATTTTGTATGATTCGCATTAGTCGTCTTCTTCCTCTTCTCCTAAAAAATCATACATTTCTGTACAAATCACAATGTACGAATTCCTATGACATAGCCACCTTGCTAAATAGTTGTGTTTTCTCATCAGGTTGTTGTGATGAAGCTCTGACAGAACACGATGAGATTCCAGCAAATACAATCAAGGTGTGCCCAGTTACCCTCAAACTGGCTGTAAAGTGTTACATTATTTAAAACCCTGTACTTTTGGGCATTGGTGTTCCTGTTGACTGCAAAAAAAGCAACTAATCCTACAACTCCAATTGTCTGTTGTTCTCCTGCCCGAGGAGCAGCCCTACAGGCAAGTGTATATCAGCAATTCCTTACGCAGCATGTACTCACTATTGCAGACTATCACTTTCCAATTCTTGGTGAAATGTCCTTCAGCAGACCGGAAAACAAAAGGTTGCTTTTTTGCCAGAAAATTGCATCTACAAGAGCACAAGATGCTCTTTCTGACTGCCTTCTCTCCTTCTCCACTGCCTCAAAAACCAGAAAGATGCACATGACCGATCAGCCATAATAAAATGTAGATTGTTTATTTGTGTGGAGTTTCAATCTTGACAAGAAGGTTATATTGAACAGCTGCTGGTTTTACAGCAGTGTTTGTAATGTATGGAGAACAATAGGGTGGATTGCACCTGTATATCTATGGATCTACAGTGACCCCTGATGGTTGGGTGAAGCAGTCTTGCTGCAGGCAGTACAGTGAATGCAATCCTTGACCTACTTAGTGCCTTTCTGAGTTTCTTACTAATCTCAAAGAACTGTGTGCAGAACTAATGTAAATAGATCTGTACAGAGTAAAGCAAAATTACACAGTCAAATAATATATATAAAATTTATTGATATGATTTAACACCTTATACACACACACACACACACACACACACACATGTTGTTTTTTGTGGTTTATGGGGACTCTCCATAGGCGTAATGGTTTTTATACTGAACAAACTGTGTGTGCTATTGCCCTACACCAACCCTACACCTAAACTTAGCCCTCACAGGAGACTTTGTGCATTTTTAGATTTTCAAAAAAACACCATTTAGTATGTGTTTTAAGCCTTTTGAATTACGGGGACATAGGCAGTGTCCTCATAAAACACCTTCAAATACTAATACCTCTGTCATACCCATGTCATTATACAAATTTGTGTCCTCATAAACCACATAAACCCGCACACACACACACACACACACACACACACACACACACATAGTGTATATATATATATATATATATATAATGTATATATCAAATAATTAATCAGTTTTGCAAATTAATCTTTATAATTAATAATAAAAATACATAATGTAAAAATTATTATTATAATTATTTATAATTATAACAATACATTATTATAGATAATAATAATAACATGATTACATTTTGATCATCATTTTTTATTAAATAACTTTATCTATGCTTATCTGTATGTATTTACATTTTGCTGTTGAATTCTCAGTGGCTGTTTGTTATTCATTTCCCAATCCTCAGTTTTGTCTCTGAATAGCAGGATTATTGTGGATCCTAGGATTAGCAGACAAAGTGAGAGCATGTACGCTTGCAAAGACCATTTCAGTTTAACCTAATCTCAGAGGAAAATTCATATGTTGATTCAATATTACGGCATACAGCCTTTCCTTTCATTATGATTTTACCCCACAGACGTGTAGTACATCTCTGATGCTGCACCCACTAGATCATGAAGGGAATGATTTCATCCCTTTAAAGGCTCTGATATTTGCAGGCTCAGTAATAATGAAAGCCAGCGCTTGTTTACACAGGCCATTTACTCAGACCTACTAAATGTATGCAAAGTGTTTTGAGTGTCACTCTTACAATTATACGAGGTTTGCCTGCACTATTGAATTGCTATTTTAGGTCACAGGCAACAAAACCAGCATCTGACAGTGAAATGCAGGTCAAAGCATGTGAAGTAGTTAAATATATATATATATAGGGTGCTGGTCATATAATTAGAATATCATCAAAAAGTTGATTTATTTCACTATTTCCATTCAAAAAGTAAAACTTGTATAATGTATACATTCATTCCACACAGACTGATATATTTCAAGTGTTTATTTCTTTTAATTTTGATGATTATAACTGACAACTACTGAAAACCCCAAATTCAGTATCTCAGAAAATTAGAATATTACTTAAGACCAATACAAAGAAAGGATTTTTAGGAATCTTGGCCAACTGAAAAGTATGAACATGAAAAGTATGAGCATGTACAGCACTCAATACTTAGTTGGGGCTCCTTTTGCCTGAATTACTGCAGCAATGCGGCGTGGCATGGAGTCGATCAGTCTGTGGCACTGCTCAGGTGTTATGAGAGCCCAGGTTGCTCTGATAGTGGCCTTCAGCTCTTCTGCATTGTTGGGTCTGGCATATCGCATCTTCCTCTTCACAATACCCCATAGATTTTCTATGGGGTTAAGGTCAGGCGAGTTTGCTGGCCAATTAAGAACAGGGATACCATGGTCCTTAAACCAGGTACTGGTAGCTTTGGCACTGTGTGCAGGTGCCAAGTCCTGTTGGAAAATGAAATCGGCATCTCCATAAAGTTGGTCAGCAGCAGGAAGCATGAAGTGCTCTGAAACTTCCTGGTATACGGCTGTGTTGACCTTGGACCTCAGAAAACACAGTGGACCAACACCAGCAGATGACATGGCACCCCAAACCATCACTGACTGTGGAAACTTTACACTGGACCTCAAGCAACGTGGATTCTGTGCCTCTCCTCTCTTCCTCCAGACTCTGGGACCCTGATTTCCAAAGGAAATGCAAAATTTACTTTCATCAGAGAACATTACTTTAGACCACTCAGCAGCAGTCCAGTCGAGACGCTTCTGACACTGTCTGTTGTTCAAGAGTGGCTTGACACAAGGAATGCGACAGCTGAAACCCATGTCTTGCATACGTCTGTGCGTAGTGGTTCTTGAAGCACTGACTCCAGCTGCAGTCCACTCTTTGTGAATCTCCCCCACATTTTTGAATGGGTTTTGTTTCACAATCCTCTCCAGGGTGCGGTTATCCCTATTGCTTGTACACTTTTTTCTACCACATCTTTTCCTTCCCTTCGCCTCTCTATTAATGTGCTTGGACACAGAGCTCTGTGAATAGCCAGCCTCTTTTGCAATGACCTTTTGTGTCTTGCCCTCCTTGTGCAAGGTGTCAATGGTCGTCTTTTGGACAACTGTCAAGTCAGCAGTCTTCCCCATGATTGTATAGTCTACAGAACTAGACTGAGAGACCATTTAAAGGCCTTTGCAGGTGTTTTGAGTTAATTAGCTGATTAGAGTGTGGCACCAGGTGTCTTCAATATTGAACCTTTTCACAATATTCTAATTTTCTGAGATACTGAATTTGGGGTTTTCATTAGTTGTCACTTATAATCATCAAAATTAAAAGAAATAAACACTTGAAATATATCAGTCTGTGTGGAATGAATGCATACATTATACAAGTTTTACTTTTTGAATGGAAATAGTGAAATAAATCAACTTTTTGAAGATATTCTAATTATATGACCAGCACCTGTATATATAAAAGATATAAAAGATCGAGGGAGTTCAGACAACTTTAAACCCAAAGATCAAGAGAAAATATAGTGAGGCACCACCATGAGTGGGAGATCATCACCAAGGCAAGATCTTTTTTTTTCTTCTTTTTTTTCTTTCTAAAAGTGTGCTAAACATATTTTTACTGTCAAAACCATGTAACCATTACAGTGTTGAGGATCCTTAATCTACAATACTCGTAATTTCAAGTAACAAAACTACCACATTTTAATTATAGTTTAAAGTTGTTACTTTACAGGCAACAAACAAAGAGTAGCTAATACATTAGAAAGTTATGTAAGGGAACACTATCCTCCGGTTTCACAAACAAGGCTTAAGGCTAGTCCCAGACTAAAATGCATGTTTGAGCTGCCTCAACTGAAAATATCTTGCACTGACATATCTTAAAATATGTCAGTGCCATTGTTATGTCACAAGATGCACACCTATAATGTTTTCTTCTAAGGAATTTTTATGAAAGCTGCTTAAATACCTTTATTTAACTAAGGCCTAGTCCTGGCTTAAGCTAAGCCCCGTCTGTGAAACTGGGCCTATATTTTTAGAATTAAAATATCCAATAATATTTAGTACTGAATCATATTTTTTGCTTATTCAAAAACCATGAGGAGTTGAAAAGAGTTACAGTATCAAAACTGAAAAAAAATGTTTTTATTTTTATGCTACATACTATAAAAGAAAAAAAAACATGCTTCATTGATTTACTGCTCATATATTTTACAGTGTGAGGGAGAGGAACATTTAAAATGAATCGATTTTCAAGAATAACTCACTAATGTACCATTGAGAAAGAGGACCATTTAAGATGAACTGATTCAACTCAAACCCTCTCATGTTTTTATATGAGAGAGGTTTCATCGTATTACACTACAGCATGAATAAAGAAGCTTACTGTAAAAGCTACAAAATTACAAGCTACTACTTCTACTGAAGATTAGTTTAGATTAGTTAGTTGCTTCCCAACAATGCCTCATGAAAGCCTCAGCTTTCTCAACCACATCAGACCTCAATGGGGACTTTTCCATCCAGACTACCTAAGGGCACTTTGTGTAGGGTTGCTCTGGTTAATTTTTGACATTCATATAAAGTTAGGTTCTGTGGGAATGATTTTCCATCCACAAAGCAAGTTTACCATATCTTCCACCAAAGCTCAATGGCTCCCACCAATCGAACACTTCCCGCTAGGTCCTATAAAGTCTCAGTCTGTTAATTTCCTCAAGGACCCAGTACCTCAGTCCAGGGTTTAACCTCTCCGAGTGTACCCTTGCCCTTCTTTTGGCAACAGCACTATTTGACTTTAAACTCTGTTGTCCTTGCTCTGATCTAAGAGGATGTGTTACCCAGACTGCACATCAGTAACCTCTCAGAGTCCAGTCTGCAATTTTTATTTTCTGACATCCTCAATACATGATTATTGACTTTATTCTTATTTTGAGATGAAAAGGTAATTTTTGTAAAATGTGTATTTTAGCATCTAGCTATACGGTTATATAATAATAATAACAACACATACATATATAACAAACATTTACAACAGGTGAAAGGGAAAGTCTAACAGTGTATAGACAATAGCAGCCTGAAGGTAAGAAAAAATAATAAGCAAACTATTCCAAACTGTTAATTACATTTTTGCTTCTTTTTCATATTCCTTAATACAACAAATTACTACAAGTGTTAACACAGTACTGGAGTAGGTTTTAACACTATAATTATTTTTATTTAACATGAATTTTTGAAGCCAGCTATATTATCACAGATGTTTAAATGTCTGATTATTATAATAGACAAATGTAGCTTTGAAATGTGAAAGATTTAGGACAGAAACTCAAAAGTCTGGGGTCAGAAGTCTCTTATGAAAGAAGTCTCCTTCTGTATGCTCACCAAGACTGCAATTATTTGGTCAAAATACAGTAAAAACAGTAATATTGTAAAATAATATTACTGTCACAGTGCACACAGCAGGAAGGACCGAGGAACAAGGAGACGAGGATGTAACTCAAAATAACAGTCTTTAATAAATCCAAAAGTGCAAGGCAAGGCAAGGCTGAGACAGACAGGAACACAGAGAGTAACGAGTAGACCAGACGAACACAAACTGAACAGACAGGAACTAAATAGACAGGATAATTACTAGGGTTGGGTATCGTTTGCTTTTTTTCGATACCGGTGCCAAATCGATACTTTTAAAACGGTGCCGGTGCCTAAACGGTGCCTGAACCGATACTTGTTATATATATATATACATACATGCATACATACATACATACATACATACATACATACACACATACACACACATACTGTATATGGAACTAATGAAGCTCCAGGAAATCCTCAATATGGACAAAGGCATTGCTATTCCTGTAACTGAGTAAACAGAAGATATAAACGTTTTGAATGATAAAACAAATACATTAAACACTCGACTACGACAATATATAGTTTGTCTGTGTTATTCAAGCCATCTCTGGTATTTTCATAATAATTAAGTATATTTAAAATCCATTGCTAATCAATGCATTAGTAGCCTATGGAACATATTTTCTGCCTCATTCTGTGACAAGAAGCTATCAGATCACAAAAGGAAGCATGTAACTGGTGTTGTGGACTAAAAAGGTTATAATGTTCTCTTTTGTTTAAACAGGTTTAAAAACGCGAATACAAGAGAATTTTAGCTTTAGGCATTTTAATTAAAGCTAGGGCTGGGCGGTATATAGAGTTTGTAGGATATATCGATATATTCTTTATAATCGATACGTTATTATGAAGCAATACAGTTAATATTGATATACAGTAGTTTGATACGAGCGCATCTGATAAAATATCTAGTGAGGACACAGACTGAACTGCGGAGAAAGTGCATAATACAATTTGTTCTAATTTAAACATGTGACAAGCTTTATATGAAGGGCTATAAAAAAAAAACTCGTAAGATACAGTAGCCTATAGTTTCAGTTTAAAGCGGCTCGCGCTCTCCCTGTCATCAGATGCTCTGACAGAAAGACTGCGTGTGCTGCTGACAGAGACGCTGTTTAATGTGTTTGAGACATGCTGTTTTCCCTAATGCATAACTTACATTTCACAGGTATATTCTCCATCTGTAAATGTTAGAAAGCCATGGAAATATTTCCATTTTGCTGTCAGAAGTGCGTGAGCTTTTGCTTTGCGATTCTCTGCTAAACTTCACAGACTTCATTTAGAATGAGCGCCGCCGCGCGCCAAACAGACGGCGCGTAATGAAATAGGAGCGCAATAATGCTGACTAAAATATACATTTTGCTGAAATATTTGTAGTTGTAGCCTGTGATGCTTCTTACGTGCGTTTCGGAGAAACAAAGGACAAATATTTTAATCGATCGCTCGTGCATGGCACCGAAATGTGGCACCGAAATCTGCGTTCTGATTCGGTTCTAGTACATACCGGTTCCATAGGTACCGGTGCCATATTGGTACCGGGTTTCGGTACCCAACCCTAATAATTACTGATAATAACAAAAATACACCTGGAACAGAATTAACTAATAATCAAACTAAACAAGGACAGGAAACTAACCATATATGGACACAAGAGGGCGGAAAACACAGGACACACAAGACAGGGGACTGACAATTACACTTTTAAGTAACTGCTTTCTATTTTAATACAATTTAGTATGTCATTTATTCCTGTGATAACAAAGCTGAATTTTCACCACCAATCCACTCCTGTCTTCAGTGTCACATGATGCTTCGGAAATCATTCTAATATGCTGATTTGGTGCTCAAGAAACATTTCTTATTATTTTTAGTGTTGTGCTGCTTATTTTATTTTTTATTTTATTATTTTTTTTTTCAGGATTCTTTGATATAAATAAATAAATAAATGAACAAATGAATGACCCTAAACCTCTTGTAAAGAGGACCACAGAGTAGAAGTGACATATCTTTGGATGAAGCTTATGATTGGTATCACAACACAACCATTTCATAATTATTGTTACCTTGACGCCCCCCGAAGAAAGAGCAGATAAGGGGCAGTGTATAATTCTCTTTTTCACATTGGCACTGAAACCATCATCACTCACTTGTATATTTCTTAGAGTGGAGCAGACCTCCTGGGCCTCTTAAAGAAGAAAGTGATGCTTTAAAGGTTCAGTCACTCTGCATTGCCTGACACCAGACTGATATATTTCCAGCTGCTCAGGCTCTCTGTCAGCAACAGCTAATGGAATCAACATGGGTGACGGATATACCAAGGAAAATAAGTTGTCAAATAAACCTGGGCCTTTCATCAATGAGTCTGCTGTGTTTGATGCTGCCATGACCCTCCTGAAGTTTCACAGAAGGTTTATCATCTGTAGACCGAAATTGTGGTTCGAGTGGTTTGACGTAAGGAATAGGGAATAGGCTGCTTGTGAAGGTCAGCGAGATGGATGCAAAAGAATCCCTCCCATGTTCTTAGACCATAAAAGGGTCAATGGATATTAAGGTTGAGGTGGAACAAAACAGATATCTCTTTACCTACATCAAGCAGACACAATATTGAGACCTGGGATGTAACACTTTACTGTACAGTACAAAATGCGGGGTCAGTATTTTTATTTATTTACTTATTTGTTTGTTTGTTTTTGTTTTTTTATTTTTTGAAAAAAAAATTGCTGTTGTTTTATTTGAAAGAAAGAAAGAAATATACTTTTATTTGGTAATGTTTCTTGAGCAGCAAATCATCATTTTTTTTTTTTTTTTTTTCCATCTTTGCCATTACAAGAATAAATCGCTTTTTAAAACATATACTGAAAAATTAACAACCTGTTTAAAAAATGTTATAATTTTTCACATTTTTCACAGCTTTCATCAAAACATGCAGCCTTAATACGCATACGAGACTTTTAAAAAGCATACCAAATACCAAACTTTCAAATGATAATCTGATGTCTGCTTGTTACAGAATGTCAATCAGGTGAACAAATCTTAAAAGTACACTATCTATTATCTTAATCATTAATATCTGATTATTTATTTAGTTATTGTACTTAATTACACTTGGAATCGCACATTTCTAATTTCTTCCTCTGAAAACAGGTCTCTCTTTTTTTCTTCACTTCTAATCCCTATTTGCATCCTTTACTGAGAAGTTTTATGAAGAAGGTAAACACAGAAAATAATGAAAAACATTTTAAATTGTCCATTAATTTTTAAAATAATGGAAACGCTTCAGTCAATGCAACCTCTCATGCAATATGTAAGGGTGATTTGCATTTTGTGTGGGTAGAGATGCTTTGGAATGAACATGTACATAAAAATTTGCTAGATATGAAATGGCAGGGTGTAAAGGGGCCTTGTGTGAAGTATTGCTAAGAAAATGTGCCATGTAATACAGTACATTTCCATTGTCACTGACTGACTTAAACCTTCACTGGTTTTTCTGTTTTCTCTGCCTTGCGTGAAATGGGTAATTCTTTGTGAAGAGACATTGTTTAATGCAGCTGATTCTGCCATTCTCAAGACATCTTTGCTGGTATATCTTATTGATATAAATTCCCATGGAATCGTGTTTCAGAAGACTGGAGAGTAGTCTTTTCAAGTGGCGTTTCAGCATCTCAAACCTCCCTTCTTATACAGTTTGGAGTAAAAAAAAGAATATGCAAATCAGAGACCTATTTAATCTTTAATACTGACACTTGAATTTTTCAGTCTGTTTGCACTCTCTTCATTTCAGTGACGGTGCCAGCAATCACACTACGACTGCTCGCCAATCGCGTCAGCCAGCTCCGGCCCTGTTTGATAGGAGTGCGAACCTGTCCCCCTTTTGGAGGGCAGATTAGGAAATCAATATTCTTATCCCTCTTGACATTTTTATTAACTTCATATCCGGCATCTTCTCAGATGCCAAGATTGTCATGCGCAGCAATCACAACCTGCAAACGTAATAGGAACATAAAATCATACGAGATCTCTAAATTTCAGTCAAGAAAATAGCTAAATGTCCTTCCGTATCAAATACATCATATGCAGCTCATTTTTTTATTCTGTCTAGGAAGGGAGTCATGGAGAGATTCATTATGCATCTGAGCAAAGATGTGTATGAATGTGTTCACTGTTGCCATTTAATAAAGGCCGTTGGTACTGAGAGTTGCATTTTGAGTATTGCATTAGTTGCCGCAGATAGATAACACATATATCTTTGTTTGTCATATTAAAAGAAAGGGTACCATATACTTTAAAATGTTTAGAATATAAGGATATTGATCTGAGATGTTCCTCATTTGTAAGTTGGTTTGGGTAAAAGCATCCGATAGATAAATAAACGTAAATGGAATTTGCAACAGAAAAATTGAAGTGACATGAGGGTAGGAACATAATGACATAATTTATTTATTCATTTATTTATTTATTTTTTTAATTACAATAACCACCAAAATATCTCAGATACAAACAAAATATTTAGCATTTAAAATCTATTTTTTTAAAGAAATAAATACTTTTATTCAGTAAGGAAATGTTCTTTGAACTGTCTATACTGTATCTCAAAAAATCCTGAAAAATGTATCATGGTTTCCACAAAAAAATATTAATCAGCACAACTGATTTCAACACTGATAATATAAAGAAATGTTACTTGAGCACCAAATCATCTGCGGGGCTCACAATTTTCATAGAAATCTAATGCATTATTATTTTTATATTAGCTGGCCTACTATGTTTATTGCATTATAACATTACATGTGTTAATTATTTTCCCTCAGTAATATTCACTGTAATGCAGTAGCATACATTTTAATGTTTTTACTGAAGAAAAAAAAAATCTTGTGTGTGTGTGTAGTACTTTAATTAGAAAGTGTTAGTTATGTTAATGTTAATCACCTTGTGTGTGGTTGGACATAATTAATAAAAGTGTGGTGAGGTCTTTAAAAACAAGTAGAGATTTGGTTTTAATTGGCCAAAGACTGACAGAAAACATAAGCATTAGATATTTTTAGGTTTAGAAAGCTACAGTAATTAACACTATTTGAATGTGTCTATTACAATTTTTCTCAGTCGCTTTGGTACATTTCTCAGATCAGAATTGAAATTCTCAAAACAGTATGTGCATTTCTCAAAACAACTCGTACAAATAGCAAAAAAAAAACATGTATTACCTGCAAAAGCCATCCTCTTGCTCAAAATACTTAGTTCATCTCTCAAAAATAAATATATGTGTCAAAAAACATGTCAGTGCCATCAGAATGACAAGTCCTTGTGTCATTGAGTACGGATAAGACAGTCAAATTGCTTAGTCATGTTGTCAATATAACAGTGCATTCTCTTAGTATTACCTGATGTAATCTATATGGCAACAGTTTGGATGACAGTTACTGTATATTGAAATGCAGAAAGGCTGCACTTTTTATGTATGCCATATATCCATTAAGTACAAAACACTTTACTGTACGTGGGATATTGATTGTAAGAGACTGTTTCGAAATGTTTGAATTATTGAGGATATGGTCGATCTCCCAATATTTGGCTTCACCCTTCAACCCGCCTCAGCCATTGTAAGGCCCTGATTGACAGCATGGTCCACAACAGTGGCCCTTATTTCATCTGATATGCACTGTAAGACCATGGGGAAGGTAGAACGCACACACATCTGAACATAATGGCGAGCACATTCCTGAGTTCCGATTTCCTGCCATAAAACCTCCTTATCTGAAGAGACTTTGTTAAAACAAGGAGGAATTGGAGGAGAACATCTTGAATGTGGGTTAAAACAGGACTTCACTTGGTTCTTATCACTTAACCATAACTCGACTGAAACAGGACGAAACCCCTGCTAATGGTCCAGCGACAAACTTTATGATATCTCCTGATCGTTTAACGCAATAAGTCAATGATTTTTATCAACGAGAAAAAGACGTTTTTACGACAGACGTTCAGCTAAGAAATACCAGATCTCCACAAACGTGACATTCTCATGACCTGGACAACTGACTTTCCTGACCTCCCGTTTCTCTCACATTCCAATCTGAAACACCCCTCAATTTCTCTTCTTGAACAAAGAACATCCAAACTCTCATAAACTTTATACCCAAAAGACAAATAATACCTGTTGCTGTTATCAAAAGCAATATATATATTTTATTTACAATATATATATAGTCAGGTTGCATTTTATGAAATGAAAGTAAGCTTACTGTGTTATTGTAATCAATGGTATTTTTGTGTAATATTTGGAGGTATAATTTTCTCCTGTAAAGTGAGTACTACACTTATAAGCATCATATGCATGATGTGTTGTTTTCAATCTTTAATTTGAACCCCTTTTGTGTGTCTTAGCAGGAAAACTATTAACGTGTAGGAAATATGCTGAATTTGGTTTCATTTTAACAGCCACGATAAATGCAACAAGTTGGCGTAAATGAAAGTTAACTTTTCTATTATAATAATGTATGATTACAACGCATACAGAATGTGTTAAGATATTTTCCTCATGAGAGGATTTACGGCATGGAAAATGAGCCGTGTAGGCGGAGCTCCGTCTACAGGAACCCTTTCATTGGAAGAGCGCTGGTGGACGCCCTGACGTCAGTCCATCTAAAAAGCGGACCCCCGCTCTCTTCTCCCTCTCTCTGCTCGGAAATCGCGCGTTTCTTTGAAACTTGGAGCTACTCCAAAAGAGCTCGCAGCCTTAACATCTGGCCGAGTTTGAACATTGAACCAACATCTAGTCAAATCTCTGAAGAAATCCTTGAAAGTCTGAAGCTACGGAACTCAAGGAAGAACTCAAGAGCGTCAAACAACACCAAGCAGCAAACCACCAGAAGGACATCCCCAGAGTGACGTCACACAACGACGCGTGGAATTCCTTCAACCAGCCAGGAAATGAAATGACAGATCAGCGATCATTTCAACTTAAAAGCAAATATCAAACAACCTCTATTCTGCTGAATCGTGTCGTATCTATCTCTAAAGTAAGTATAATAGTTCTCCTCTTGATGATCGACACGTGTAAAATCGTGTGGAAATAGCAGAACAGTGCTATATTTTAATCATTCTCAATTGCAACAATTCATTGCCTATGGTTGTGTATGTATGTATTTTGTTTTATGTTATTTAGCTTAGTTCATGTATTTTAGTAAGATAGCAAATACACTCTTGTTTGATTTATAGAGAAGTGTTCTGTGTTTTGATGTGAAATATTCAAATCAAACTTTGCCCAGATTACGTTACCTATGCTCATAACTGTCATAAGGTTATTTAAATAATTCTGTATTATTATATCGTGGCCACGAGAATAAACAGAATTTCTCAGACATACTGAAATCTAACAACTCGCTGGACGATTGTTAAACAAGGTATAATTTGGACGTTTTGATTAATATCAATTGATCATATCAATACCAAGTCTTAAGATTCAGGTTAAAACTAAAATTAAAGTGATGGATAAAAGTAAAATCATTACAGCACCTCTGTCCTTGGCCTCTTCTTCCTCTTCCTCTGTTTTGCCTCTGTACCCTTCCACCATGCATCCTTACTCCTCTTCTTCCTCTCGGCTGTTGACCCTGAACGTGTCCTGGATGTTCATCCATTGTCAGAATTTGTAAATCTTGTGTTGTCCTCTGTCTATATATGCGTTCCAATTGAAGGTCCATGAGATGCACCTTTGAGCTATTTCAGAGAACTGGTTTATACGGGTTGATCTATATTATCTTTATTAGTGAAAGTCAAGATTCACTTGGACAATTCATGGCAAATTTACAAAAAGTCTAAAAGAAATGTGTAGAAAATATGCTTGACAGTTTATGACAAATAGATCAACCATTTTGCATGTAATGACTTATACGATCAACTAATGACTAGATGTTTTGAGGGGTAAGACTATTGCACAGAGAACTATATAATACATTTTGAGCAATATGATATTAGCAACTGATAATATAGGAAACCGCAGACAAATGTACATAATCAATTGCATGAAAGTACCAAAGCAATTGCAACTTGTTCAAAAGAATGAGAAACTGCTTTTATGATGTGCACAAGTGACTAGATGATGTGGAGGTTGAACAAGCAGTTTTGAAAAATTAATTTCTGTTCTGATAAATGCACCAAAGCGACTGAGAAAAACTGTAATGCAGCCCGGTGTTAGGATTTATACAGATGCATTTATTCAGATTTTTATTTACTTATTTTTATTAAATGTCTTGTTGTTCAGGTTATTTGATTAATTACAGAGTAACTGTTAAATTCACATGCAGCAGTAGGCATTATTTAATTAATTATGAACATGTACGTACATACTGTACATGTTGGTGAATTTGAGCGTCTCTTAGCTGATAACTTAAAACTCTTGTTTAGAAAGAAATCTGGGAAAATGGAGCCTTCTAATATGGTGTAACCTGTTTTTTTCTCTCTGCATGCCATGTTTTCACAGGCAACAAGCATTTACTTTGTGGGTTTGGCAGAACAAGACGTGTGTCTATGTGAAAAGAATATGAAATTTTCATCCAACACGAGTTCCCTAATCAGCGTCATCTTGAATTCATATATACTGTATGTACACCTGTAAGCTTGCCCCTTTCCATTTTGGGAAATGGAGATGTGATAGTCTCTTGAGATAATCACAGCAGAAGTGCATTTGCTTAAGGGGTCTCTCCTACTGTTTTAGAAGAGTGCAATGCATTTCAGGGGGGCATAACTAATGTCCTTGAACATATTGCTGCTATGGCTGGTTATTCTCATCTCCAGCTAATGAGTTCTGCTGAAATCACAATTACTGTCACAGTGAATGAATTAATAAATGAATGGGTTGCATCCTGCTGGTGAACTCTTATGTCTGTCATTATATAATAATCATCAGTTCTCTGTATATATTCTTTTTTGTATGAATTGGACTTTGTTCATAAGGGGTTAACCCACACTGCAATATTTATTTATTTATTTATTTTTCTTGTACAAAAGAACTAAAAAAAATTATAATTTATTATGCAATGCCACTGAATGAAACCTTGACCTCTACAGGGTTTCTGGAAACCCAAGAGTCATGATAATGATGCTGAACCGTTTAATAATTGATGATAAAAGCATTATTAGTGGGCAAGTGCATGTAAAATAAAACACAAATATAAATACTGAATATACATGAACTTGTTAAGTGAGTCACTCAAATATCTGCATTTTATCACAGTATGTAGATAAACATTTTATTATACTGTTATATTTATTATATTATATTTATATAACTAATTTTTATTTTTTTATACTCACCAAAGTCAGTTTTACTTATATTTGGCACATTTTTTAACAAGTCATTTTAGACTTGTTCAGATTGTGGAAAAAGGCTACTGGGAATGTTGTAAATAATGATTCAATAGACAGGATTATTATTGTTAACTAAAACAATTAAAAAAATATATATAAAAAAAATTGTTAACTGGAATAAAAGTAATACTAAAATAAAATATAAACATAAATATTAAATGAAAAATGTAAACTAAATGAAAATGTTAGAAATGTTCCATGGCAAATAACTAAAATTACTAACTGAGAGTAAATACAAACTAAAACTGAAATAAAAAAAATTAAATTAAATCTCAATAGTAATATTTAATATATTTAATAGACAGATAGACAGTCAGACAGACAGACAGACAGACAGTCAGACAGACAGACAGACAGACAGACAGATACTGTACGTACTGTAGATAAACATTGAATAAAACATTACAGTATAAATGGTCCATATTTGTATGTTAACAAATTCTTTATATTATATAATATTAACAGGTAACATCAGGTTCTCAGTTTGCATGTTGTGTTGAAAGAGGAGAGCGTTGTTTTTATGAAAGTTCCATATAAGGTCTGCCAGACTGAACCCTAAGGACTTAAAGAAGTCAAGGCTCTCACAATTTATGTTGTGAGAGTGAAAACTGCAATTTAAATATGTTTGGACTTCAGGGTGTTTAGATACGCCACAGAAACATACCTCAGGGCCTGTTTGTCACTGAGCCCTTTTCTATTTTCATGAAAGTCAAATTCTGTGATTGAGAGGTATGAGTGATTGTTTTTCACTCAAACACACATGCATGTGTATCGGTTCTATTGTTTAGCAAAGTGTGTTTGACTCTTAACTGAAGAGCATCATTTGAAGGGATTTTTTGATGGATAGCAGCCCAAGAGGAAATGCTAATTTATAGCCACTTCAGCAGTTTGTTGCTGTGTTCCAAACAAGCCAGTATTTCAAAATTAATTCTTATGAACTTAGCTGGGTAGTTTACTACAGCATGACTTGTGGCAATTCTGCAGTGTGAGTTAAGAAGGCGAATAATGACATCTCTTGTACGTGTAGTAGTAAAATGCCCACTGGGAGCTGACCTTCAAATTACAGCTAAATGTCCATCACTGCAGGCCAACAAGAGTCAGTACTGTGCTCCAACTGAGCCCTAGTTTTTGAAGTCACAGTAATTAGAGGCTTGATGAGTCTGTTCTTAATGTCAGGGGAAAACACCAAGTACTATAATCAGTTTCTTTTTAACAAAGCTTAGCCTATACCTTGCAAAATGCAGTGCCAAAATTAGACACAAATAAAACTGACAGAGTCAAAGATGAAACTCTCTCCATTTGTGATTTCATGGGTAAAAACTACATTTACTTATTAAGACACAATAAACATTTCTTACCAGCCATGAAACTGTATCTTATATTTTCATAAAAAATATATTTTTGTCCATACAGTAATGAAAGTACTTTGTTAATGTGAAATTATTAATAATTAATGAAATTATTTTTCTATGCAAAAAAGCACAAGTCATTGTGTCACTTGCAGCACTATATGCAGGATGAGTCTGCATCTTTTGCTGAAACTGAATCTGTCACAAATCCATTGTGTTGACACGTCAGTTTGGGAGAAAAATAAACATTTTCTAGGCATCCTAGAAAAATATATGAGGGTAATTTTCCACATTTTTTTCTTTTCACTGTCACTTTCTCTTTTTTATTGCACATACTGTATAATTTATCAGTTTACTGTTCAATTTAAACCATGCTTTATGTTGCGGCTGGGCTGGGCTGCAATGTGATCTCATGATAATTCATATGTATTTTACGTAAAATATGGTTCTATAAAACATACATTTAATAAACTTACTAGAGATTATCTCTATTATTTGTTTTATTTAGTCACCAAAATCAGATTTTACATTTATTTGGCACTTAAGTAATTTAAGTATTTTGAGACTGAAAAAAAAGAACTAAGAATGTTATAAATAACAATGATGTAAAAGACCCCTTATTGGTTTATTGTCATTAAACAAAATCACATTCTGGTTTCCACTGGCTTCTATTAGATGGACATAAAAACAAAGAAAATATCTTCTTTTGTGTTCCACGGAATAAATAATGTCATAGAGGGTTGGAGTGACAAGAATGTGAGTAAAGGATGACAAAATTGTAATTTTTGGGTGAACTATCATTTTAAATTAAAATTAGAAATGTTGTCATGACAGCTAAATAGTGATATTGAAAAAGGAATGACAAAAGTTTATACCAAAATTACTAAAAATGTAGCAAATATTAATATGAAACTGAAATATAAAAATAAAAGCTAACTGAAAATATTAATAAAAACTATAATATAATACCTTAAATAACACTGGCAATAGACACTATTTGCAAAGAAAATAAAAAATAATAATAATAGTTTTTAAAAAATTGTACAGTAGTATAAAAGTATAACGTATAAAACAAAGTGTAACTTTGCTGTAAACTCACTAATGAACTTTGAATATCATGCACTGTGGAACACACTCATAATGTTCATTTATACTGGGACTCTTGAATGAGAAGTTTTGCAAATTTGAAATGGCTCAGTGGATTCTAGACGAGTGTCATTTACTCCCTCTCTCTGCACAGATGCTGTATGCTAGTGCAAATTAAAAATGCTCATAGGCATATTTTATCATGCTACTCCTCACCTAAAATTACCTGGGGTCAAATACAGTTGCTCTCATTTGCCTCTTCTAAGCTGAGTTTTGGAGTTAAGACTCTTCTGACCGTGAATAAGTTTTCTCTTCATTTTTCCTGAAGTCCCCTAAGCCCACGAGAGACCTTAAGCGTTGCTAAAGGACCCTGCAGAGCAGATGTGCCGCCCACCTGCTGTATAAACACTAATTCTGTATCATTTGCTTCACCCCTTCTTCATCATCTTCCTCCTGTTTCTCAGTCTCTCTTGGAAGCTTTGGACTCTCAGAGCAGGTGATGTGTGCCAGAGGCCTTTACACACACTTACTTTTGCCCTACCGCCATGAAGAGAGAGGCAGTCATGTGGAGGATATTATGGCATCTGGCCCTTAAGTCAAGAACTGACATGGCAGCAAAGTCTTAGCGAGATGACAGCTAAGGCTGAAATACTTAACCACTTCCATTTTCAAATCTAGTAGATCTTTTTCATTTCAAATTTACTGCTTGTAATTTTTCCACTTGACTTGGATTGCTGAGCATATATATCTTATCATATATCAGATATTATCTTCTTTACAGTTTATGCACAACTTGAACCATTGAGCTGCCATCTTTTTCAAGATTTTATTAATAGAAAATTCAAAAGAACAGCATTTGAAATCAAAACCTTATATTACATTATAAATGTATTTATTCACTGTCACTTTTGATAAACTTAATGCAACCTTGTTGAAAGAAAGAAAGAAAGAAAGAAAGAAAGAAAGAAAGAAAGAAAGAAAGAAAGAAAGAAAGAAAGAAATATCTTACTGACCCCAAACTTTTGAACTAACTCCATTAAATAAATAAATCAATTAATAAGTCAACCAATAATATAATAAAATTAATAGAAAAATAGAAAAAAAAACAAATAAATGTAAAATATTGTATCTAATAATAAAAAAATATAAAGGTAATAAAAATATATAAAAGTTAAAAAATATTTAATTATATAATAATAATAATAATAATAAAGATTTATAATACCATGGCTACACACAGTTAAATGCTCAACAGTTGTCTGCTTGTTTTTACTCAATTATTTATATTTTTTATTATAAACACACTATTAAGTTGGGTCATCAATTATAACCTGATTGGCCCGAGTAAATGTTTCTGGCTTCCTTTTACAAAACTAGGTTGTTCATAATATATCATATCGCCTGCCAAAAAAATTTTCTCCAGACCATCTGCTCAGGAATTTTGGAGTTTCACATGACAGAAAATAAGCACTTTTTTCTAGCCCTCGTGAAAAATGTCCCATTTATAGCTGTTGTAACACAAACATATTCTTCATCATTTTCGGCAATCTTTAAATAAAACATTTTTATGAAGAAGAATTGTTCCTTGTGTTATTTGCTGTACTACAAACAATATATGTTAAACAGGCTCTGCTGGTTTTAGATAAATGGTGTTATAGTTCAGAGTGAGAAAATTATTCTTCTGTGGACTGTTGATTTGAAAAAGCCATATAAAGATTGAAATAACAGATAATATTACGCCCTGGGATTTGAAGCTTATGAGAAGACCAGTGCTTTGGAGAAGAATACCAAAATTCAGCATGACTTGCAAATGAGCTCAGACACATGTGGGAAATAGAACGCTATGCATAGAAACCAACCATAAAAGAGGTTTCAAATCAAATCAAATCTCACTCTTTGGTACTTGACAAAGTCCCTGTTGAGAGGGCAAGTTTGATGGGCTATGAGGTTTTTATTCAGGCTTTCAAAAACAAATGAGTGCACCAGCACACAAAGTTAAAATGCATCAGTGCTCTTTCACCAGTTCAGTAAATGGACCCTTTGAACCTCACACTTTCTCACATCTCCAGGTCACTCTAGGAAGCTGACTCTGAGAGGTAATGGTGTTTTTGCCAGGTTTATCAGCACCTTCTCATCTCACCGTGCTTGTACTTGAAGGATTGGGATGAATTGAGAAGGGATATATTGGAGGGTCAAGTGTAGGAGCACAAAATGGCTTAGGAACAGTGCTGGCAACAATGAGCTGCAGTGTGTATAGCGAGGGAGCAGAAAATGTCATGAGAAGGGGAAAAAAATCAATGGGCTAGACTTAATTTCATCCAGCCATCAGATATGCCATGACAACTGGTGCGTGAGGCTTATTTCTGCAGTTCAGAGGCACTCAATAGCACTCAATACAGATTGCGGTGGAAAGTTTACTAAGTATGCAACCCACTATTCAGTATTTAACAGGAAGCTAATGTAAAAAGATACTGATATACTATAGTAATATGATTATTGTGTTGTGAGCTTGTCCACTTTGTCGTTATTGGTATATGGTTATTAGCGACGGGTGAAGAAAAGATTTAAATCAACAGAACCAATTGCTTCACAAAGTGATTCACTGTTTCAAAGCGCTACACGCTAAAAGCCAACAACAACACACCAAAAATGTTCAACGACATGTTCCACAAAACTACTGTATATTACAAATGTTTTCTTTAAACTTTATAACATCTGTATATAATCCATTCATGTGTATTTAGATAAATATTAATTTTAGGTTACACTTTATTTTGATAGTCCACTTTAGACATTCTACTAACTATAAGTAACTTTGCAACTACATGTCAGTAGCATTTAACTACAGTAAATACTTTTACACTGTTTTTTTATTATTATTTAAAATAAATGTTGTTCTTTCTATTATAATAACAAAATAAACAATTTAGTTATATTAGATGAGTCTTTTGCTTATTTAACTGTACATTTTCCTCTCCTCTTCAAATGAAGTGATGTGCCTTTATTCCGACTGTCGTTTGCAGTGTGAACTTAACATGCTCGCTCCCTTCAGACTGGAATCTCACTTAACACAGCACAATACCTTGTAAAGTCCACTTCACTGGGCACTTACAGTGGTAGAATTGAATGCATCTTCAGTCAGTTGCTCCAGTCAGCACTGTAAAGCAAAAGACTTCGATCTTCATGCTTCAAACATGCTCATCACTTGTTATCACTAGACCTGATTCTACCAGTGTTAATTTTGACAGCAAATTTTGATTTAGTTTTAGTCATAGTCTTTTGACTAAAATACCATTTAGTTTTAGTCATATTTTAGTCATTTGAATTGTTTTTAGTTTTAGTCTAGTTTTAGTCGACTAAATATCATAACATTTTAGTCGACTAAATCTACAGTAAATTTAGTCGGCTAAAATCTAATGGGTTTAGTTACAGTGCATTTATTAAGCATTTCTCTAAAATTTCCAAACTCATTATATAGGTTTGATATTAAGGTATTATCATGATAGACATCAATTTAACTGCGGTGACACACAACATGCCTTTATGTTAAAATTAAATAAAACCACTTCTCATAAAGAACAAGAACAAGGTCTTCTTTTTAATGAAATACCAATGGTTATATAGGATAATTATCCATTCTTTATACCAACTTGTTTACCATATTCTTCATTCTTTCAAGCAGACATATTTATTTCTATAAATAAATTGAAATGAACCTTTAGGGCTACTAAAGTTTTTCAGTCAAGAGCAGTGAGTGATTTTCTGTCTTTCTTCTGTTGCTTGCTTAACATCAATGCATTAGACTACTATCCCTTTAAAACCGAACGCACAGCTGCAATGGATGCAATGTACTGATGCACGTTCTGCCTACTGTTTATGTTCACTTAAGACGTCATCGACTGTGTTTATGTGAATGCTCGTCAACACGGCATCATTTCATGTGTAATTCTCCGCTCACGCGACACAAGAGAGTACTCGCGCGCTGTGAGACTCTCTTCTGTGTGTGTATGCTTCAGTGTCTGTGCTCAGAAAACCGGACCGAATCGAGTTCTCTCTTGCGTCGTCAGATTTATCCATATGTCTGCTCTTCTCTTTCTCCCACATATTGATATTTTTTAACGTTTTATGAGACGTGCTGCAAGTGTATTATAGCTTATGTCCTGCCGGTTCATATGTATGCATCTAACCTCCTAACTACACACTACAGAACTATGTTTTGATTGAATCTCTTTCCAAATCGTCCCTCCCTAACATTTTCGTCTCGTTTTTATTCGTTGACGAATATGTCAATAGATTTTCGTCATAGTTTTTGTCATTCAAAAAGAGTTTTCGTTCGTCATCGTCTCGTTGTCGTCGGTGAAAAACATGTCGTTGACGACAATTATGACGAAAATTATTCGTCAACGAAATTAACACTGGATTCTACTTCTTGTTTCAGTGTGATTTTCCACAAACGCTTGCAATACATCTGTGGCAGGCAAGCTGCAATCTGTTCATTTTCTGGTAAATCCGAAGCAACAAAACATGAATAAAACAGCAAAGTTGGCATGTTCTTGTCCTGAATCATCTGGTAAACAGGTGAAACAAGCCTGAGACTCACATGCTTGAGGCAAAGTGGTGTCAAGAGAAGGGCATTTGATGGGAATGGGTCCTGATGGAGCTGATGTAAAATTTATTTGGTGAGCGTATGGGACATCGGCTGGATAAGAAATGCACACGTGTAATGGTCCAACGTGATCTCATGATAATTCGTATGTATTTTACGTAAAATATGGTTCTATTAAACGTACATTTACTTACGTTTTTACAGGCACTAAAACGTACAATACTGACGTATTTGTAGCATCTAAACGTACAAAACTAACGTATTGACGAGAATGACGACATCTAAAAATGAATCCTTATGAATATTGAAATTGTGGCATTAATTTTATTATTAGTTGTTATATCAATTATTTTCAATTGCATCATTCAATTGTTTACTCGTTTTGTTGTGTGATTTCTGCTGCCAGCTCGTTTCCAATAACAGGCCTACATAATGTTAAAACAAGACTACACTTTAAACCTTAAAATAACATTTGAAATCGTTTAACCTTTACTTGTTATGTAATGTTTACTTTGTTTGCCGTGGGCCACAAAAGCAGCGATTTCTTCGACATGCTGTGACTGACAATAGAACTATAAAAAACACCAAAACCGCAACATAATTACGAAATGAAACAATTTTATTTGTGCGCTGTATTCCAGATCTTCAGAATCCATACGACTGCGAGGAATAGACCCAAATCCAAGCTTTTATTCGGCGATCTTCATCTCCATCAGCAAATCCAGTGACCGTAACCCGCAAAGCCCGCGCTGACTGACGCGCTCGTTAAGGCTGATTTTTACGAATTCAAATGTTGCCACTTCAAACGACAGGTTTACGGCAGAAGAATCTAACGCTCATTGGCTCTCGCCTGCATTCATCACAAATTGCGACATGCCGTGTGTGACGAGTGGGGCGGGGCCGAGAGCCGTGGGAACGGAGCGAGGCCGGTGGAGTTAATGATAATGAACGACACCTGCGCCACTCACCGGTCTCGAGTCCCACGGAGGAGCTCCGGAAGGATAATAGGAGGAGTGACGACAGTGGAAGACGAGAGAGGACCAGGCCTGGATTTTATTTTGTGTTTTGTGTGCGGCAGTCGTCCGTGAGGGGCTGCCGCTTTACTTTTGTGTTTGTTTATTTATTTGTATTAAAGTTTGTTTGAATGTTCGCCGGTTCCCGCCTCCTTCTTCCCGATCTACGAACTTTGTTACATTGGTGCCGAAACCCGGGAGGAAGGAGGGACATGCTGTCAGAAGAAGCCCTCGCTGCTGAGGGGATCGCGGTGCTGAGGAGGTCGGGCAGCACGGAGAAGCGGAGACCGCGAGTGGCTGCCCGAGGCGGTGGTGCTGGAACGATAGAAGATCAGGTGGGACGGAAGGCTCGCTGCCGTGCTCCTGGGTCGAGGAGGGGTGGCTGCCGTCCAAGAGGGAGCGGAGGAGTCGGCGCCGTTCGCCAGGAGGCCGGAGCCTGCTGCCATCCGCCATGTCTGGGGAGGAGCAGGGAACGGGGGACTCGCTGCCGGCTACCCTCGACCGGAGGAGCCATCGCCGGCCGCCAGGAGGCGGAGGAGCGTTAGGCCATCCACCAAAGATGTCCAGTACCATCGCATGGCACCGCGAGTGAGAGCCTCTCAGCTGGTTGAGGGCCGAGCGGCAGTGTGTCGGGGAACCGGACCGAGAATTTTTTTTTTTCCTCTCTCCCCTCTGTCTCTCCTCATCCTTCCGTCTCCTTTTCTCTCACCTCGTCTGTCCTTACCCCCAGGTACGCCGCGGCCGCCCGGACGGGCCCCCCCAGGAGGGGGGGGGGGGTAGAGCGCAGTCTCGGGAGTACCCCCCGGCCTGCGAGGGGCGATGGGGGTATGTGACGAGTGGGGCGGGGCCGAGAGCCATGGGAACGGAGCGAGGCCGGTGGAGTTAATGATAATGAACGACACCTGCGCCACTCACCGGTCTCGTGTCCCACGGAGGAGCTCCGGAAGGATAAAAGGAGGAGTGACGACAGTGGAAGACGAGAGAGGACCAGGACTGGATTTTATTTTGTGTTTTGTGTGCGGCAGTCGTCCGTGAGGGGCTGCCGCTTTACTTTTGTGTTTGTTTATTTATTTGTATTAAAGTTGTTTGAATGTTCGCCGGTTCCCGCCTCCTTCTTCCCGATCTACGAACTTTGTTACACCGTGTTTCTGGTGAGGTGTGTTTTTGAAAGATGCGATCACGCGCGCGGGCGCTTTCAGGAGTTTGCTGAGAGGATCAGGAAAATAATCTGGATAATATTTTCAGCGATTAACAACATAAATTCTGCTCTGCACCTCACACAAGCCTACTGTATTCTGCCAGAGAGGACTGCGGCTCGTCATTTGGATTACTTTTGGTAGTTCTCTTGACTTTTTTTGCAATAAATAAATGATTGTAATTATATTTCTCTATCATGTTTTTCTTATGCTGTACAGAAATAACGTTAGCTATTTATAGGTTTAGAGGTAGGAGTGGGATTAGCGACTATAAAAACATTTTTAATGCTATTATTGTTACTAAAATTTTTATTTTCCTGCATATTTCGGTCAATTGCGTTTTATATCCTTTTATATTTGCTATAAAATGGGTAGGTTTTGGGGTAGGTTAAGGGGTCTAAAATCTAAATTGCTTATTAATATAATGATAAAAATGCATATTCGCTGTAAAATGGGTAGGTTTGGGGTTACGTTAGGTTAAGGGGTCTAAAAATCTAAATCGCTTATTGACAAAATGATAAAAATGCATTGATACGAATATGTAAATATTTGTACATTTTTTTAGCTAAAAACACGTATCGATTTGTACGTTTTAAACATTGAAATACGTCTAAATTGTAAGTTTTAGCATCAATAAAAACATACACAAACGTACGTTTTGTGCTTGTAAATGTTACGTATTAATACCTACGTATGAACATGAGACCAGGCTGAATGGTCATATATCACCTGTATTTGTCTCTGCAATTATTAGACCCTCTTTGGACGCAATAACTGCACTATTAAAAAAAAGAAAAGAACAAAACTTTAACATGAAATGGCTGCAACATTTGAAATTTTACATACTGAGATTAAATTTACAGTATAAAAACAGATTAACATAAACATTAGTAACTGATAAAATATACCAAATCACTCAAATCTGTTAATAAACTGGTTAAACATAATTTTGCTTTCTCCAAAAGTCATCTTGTCTAAATAAGACAAATATGCACCGATCAAGCACCATACATGCGAATCTATACCAAAACAGTTCTAAACAAATATTCTAAACAAATGGATTTTGATGTGAGAGGACAACAGGGGATGGAGTTTTCACTGGAGAAAGTATTATTATGGATAATGGACTCATATTTTGACCAGAATCAATGGTTTAAAGTTAAAATACCTTAACAATGGACCTTCTTCTTACAAACACACAGCTTTTCACTTCAAAATACATTAATTTATGGACTGGAGTCATGTGGATTATTATTGTGATATTTTTATCAGCTGTTGGACTCTCATTCCGACGGCACCCATTCAGGATACATTGGTGAGCAAGTGAAGTAATGCTACATTTCTCAAAATCTGTTTCAATGAAGAAAAAACAACTCATCTACATCTTGGATGGCCTGAAGGTGAGTACATTTTCAGCATTTTTTTATTTGTGGGTGAAATATTCCATTTAAAGGGGTGGTTGATTGTGATTTCACTTTTTTAACATTAGTTAGTGTGTAATGTTGCTGTTTGAGCATAATATCTGCAGAGTTGCGGCGCTGAAAGTCAGAGATGGAAACTCGAGTCAGAGACTTGGACTCGAGTCACACTTAAGTCGCATAAATAAAGACTCGAGACTTGACTTGGACTCGTGAACAGCTGACTCGAGACTTGACTTGGACTCGTGACTCGTGAGACTCGTAAAAAACGAGTCATTTGGTATAGGAGTTTATATGAATGTATCTCTGAGGGAAACCGGCTGTCTTAAAAAAAGTTTAGATGGTATTTTCTTTTCATCTTGCCTCCGTGTAATGCATATTAGTGTTCATAACCGCAGCTCTGCTTTGTTTACAGCGGAAACCAAGGAAACAATGTTTAATTGATGTTCAAGCGCCACCCGCTGGCAGAGAGTCAATCTGCATTAATTCAGCCTGTGCAGTTTTGTGTCCTACAGATGGTTTATGTAGAATAGTTTCACAAAACTAAAGTCAGACCATTTTGTTTTTGCTTCAAATTTCGAAATTATACAATTCAATTTAGATTAGAAACTGTTCATGCTGGATGTACAGGTACATCTCAGAAAATTAGAATATGGTAAAAAAGTTCGTTTTTTTCTAGTAACTTATTTCAAAAACTGAAACTTTCAAATATTTTAGATTCATTACATGTAAAGTAAAACACTTCAAAAGTTTTTTTGTTTTAATTTTGATGATTAGAGCTTACAGCTAATGAAAGTCAAAAATCAGTATCTCAAAATATTTACATTTGAGTTTCAATAAATATCTATCCATACAATATAAATTCAGGGTATCTCTTGTTCTTTGAAACCACAATAATGGGGTGTACATGAGATGATTACATGAGATGTACCTGTATGCAGCCTCTTTGTTTGGATTGTGTTGTGTTTAAAATACAGTGGTTGCCTCTCATTTTAACTCGAAAAAGAGCACAGACAAAGCCTTAGTTTGTTTATATGAGATTTATTTAATTTGTGTAATTCATTTGATTAATTGGGGTTTGTTTTAACATTTTGTTTTGTTGTTTGTCATTTCAATTTTACAAAGAAATGTGCTGCATTTTTTTTTACAATTAATAAATGGACACCTTTTCATTTCTAATTTGTCTTAAATTTTGTTCAAGTTTTTTTTTGTTGTTGTTGAGAAAATCATATCGTGAAATCAGTATTTCAAAACTGATTTAGCCTCAATAACAAGCTGAAAGAACTGTTGCTAATAAATAGAACAAAGACTTGAGACGTGACTTGGACTCCACAAAAAGACTTAAGACTTGACTTGGACTCCGCTTTAAAGACTTGAGACTTGACTTGGACTTGACCTCAAAGACTTGAGACTTGACTTGGACTTGGACCTCAGAGACTTGTGAACATGTCTGCTGAAAGTAAAATGCAAACGGAGATATCATCTTTTAAAATTCTGGCAGTTTAATGCCTACAAAAACGACAGGTAAGGGACTACAACGAGTTACTTCCCGGGTCACAGACCCAGATAAACCCTGCCCCCGGGAACACGCAGCAAAGGGGGCGAGGCAATGCTGCGCTGCTTTAGAGAAGAGGAAGAGAAAACTAGGGATGCACGTAAAAAGCTATTCATATGAATCGCGATTCTGTCTTCTAACGATTCTAATGGATTCTCAAGTTTCAAAATCATTAAAGCAACGGTTCTTAATACTGTTACTCTGTCGCCCTGCTCTGCATCTCTCTCTCTCTCTCTCTCTCTCTCTCTCTCTCTCTCTCATTCAGATCGTCAGATCAGCTCCAACAAACTGTTCCAATTATACACTTATTTTCACACAGCAATGAGAAGCATTATAAATGTACATGCATACGGTTGCTGTGCTGTATTAAAGCTTTAATCAGGATAAAACCGTATATTAAAAGCTAACAGAAGCAGTATGTGAGAAAGTCACATTAACTGCCACCGCTGGGGAAGCAGCACTGACACACACGCACACAGACACACACACACAGACAGACACACACACAGACACACACACACACACACACACACACACACACACATGCATACACACCCGCCTACTTACCTCATTCATCCTCCGTACCGTTCCTCTCTGCCGTTGCCTATCAGAGTAGCGGGTGCACACGCAATCCTGATAGCACATGGACATTCTCCCATTGCAGCACTCTCCCCTGTCCATATTCATTTCCCTGTTATTTCATACACTTACACTGCACTTGTGTCGTTTCCTCCCTGTGATGTTTGTCTGTGTGGGCGTAGTCAGTCTTCCGGCGGGAAACATCGTGCCGGCCAAACCGAACAAACAAGCGGCGGCCGATTATGACATCACTGGCTTGGTCGCGTTGCGCAGTGCAACCGGAAGCTGGCGAAACCATTGTCTAGTATGAATAGGTGTTACTGAGTGTATTTAAGGGTGAGAATTATGTGTTAAATGTATTGTGTTAATGGATTATGTGTTTATTAAGATATATATATGGATCGGAAGTGATTATAATTGATTGAGTATAGCAGATAACAAATAGATGTGGTATTTGTGTGTGTGTTAAATGTTATTCTTACCTGTAAATGGTATGGCCCAACAAAGGGGCGGGGTTTGGCCTATATAAGCCGAGGCCAAACATAAAGACAGTACTTGTTTACCAAGTCGATGCAAGAGTGCTACTGCGGTGCCTCAAGCAAACCCCCAACCCCCAACCCCCAACCCCCAACCCCCAACCCCCAAACCCCTTTCGTATATTGTGGATACCTGTTTGTTACCTGAATATATCATTGTTGGATTATTTTCTGGTTTATTTTTCCTTTTTTGTTTATTTGGTACTTTGGATTTTTAGGTGCACTTGTATATATTCTTCACTGTGGACAATCTTTCTGGCACTGTAAATAAATTCCACCTTGCACGAGAGTGCTTTTGCGAGTGAGCCATCGTTTTTAAATCCCTTCACGGACTCACATTTTCCCCCCGAAGGCGAGCTGGTGGGCTCGTCTTCATCACATTTGGTGGCAGCGGTGGGATGGCTACTCGCAAGACAGCGCCGAAAGGTAGAAAACCCAGGCCGGGTTTACGATCCCAAGTGAAGGTGGCGTCAGAGGAGGAGGCAGCCTGGAATTCGGTTGAGACTACGGAGGATGAGGAGGGAGCCACAAATTTTCCCAAAGTCTCCCCAAAGTCCAGTCAACCACCGCCCAAGCCCATCACTCCTGATGCTACAGCTGGCGAGGGAATGATTTCCCTGATGCGCAGATTTCTCGACACTCAAGAGCAGAGAGAGGATCGATATCTGCGGGAGCTCCGAAGTCTTCGTGAGTCCATCTTGCAGTCGATTCGTCCTGCTGAGACCTCGCTTGACGCGGAGAGCATCCGAATGGAGCTACCGACGCCAGCACCAAAGGTATCCACAAGACACAGACCCGCCTTCATCCAAGACTCCCCGAAAGTCACTGCGCCAAGAGAGCCAACGCAGTGGGCTGATCCGAAGATGCCGAGCTTCCAGCAGGGGGAAGACATTGAGAATTATCTTCGGTGGTTCGAGCGTCTGGCCAGGACCTGGAGGTGGCCCGAGGAGGAGTGGAGCTATCGTCTGGTTCCGTTGCTGACGGGGCAAGCATTGGAGGCGTACCTGGCAATGGACGAGGAGCAGGTGGAGATCTACGATGACCTGAAGGAAGCACTGCTGGAGAAATTCAACATTTCTCCAGAGACCTACCGTCAGCGCTTCCGATCGACTACAGTCCCAGGTGGAGAGTCGCCAACAGAGACTTACCACCGGCTAAAGAATCTTTACAAGCGTTGGGTGCGACCGGAGGAGCACTCTAAAGAGGAGATCGGCGAGGCCATCATCCTGGAACAGCTTCTTTGGGTGTTACCCTACGACGCACGCACCTGGGTGAGAGAGCACGAGCCGCGGTCAGGACTGGCGGCAGCAAAGTTGGCACAGCAGTACCTGAATGCTCATCGCGGTGGTCTTCGTACTCAACCACTCAAAGGTACTGTACGTGGCTTTCCTCATAACTCTGGGTCTGAAAGGGGTCGTGTTGAACTATCTGACAATGCACAAGGTCCAAAGTCAATGGCCAAAGACTTGCTTTGCTTTTACTGCCAGCAGCCAGGTCACAAAGCAGCTGTGTGTCCTGCTCGCAAAGCGAAACTTACGGGGTTTTGTTATGTGCCTAGAGAAGGGGACTGTGACTTTGATTCTGTGGGGGAGAGTCAGAATTTATATGATGTGAGTGTTAATGGACATGAACTGAAAGCCCTCTTGGACACTGGGAGTTCTCTGTCAATGTTGAAACCATGCTTTGTAAATAATGTCAATTATGTGAATACTACCTCTGTTCAATGCGTGCATGGGGACGTAAAGCAGTATCCCCGAGCTGAGGTAATGGTGGAGGTACAAGAACAAATGTACTTACTTAATGTGGCCATAGTTGACAATTTACCAGCTGACATGATTCTAGGAAGAGACTTGCCAGTGCTGTATGAACTCTTGCAACCCACCCTCAAAGACTCTGAACATTCTGTTACCACCACCACTGTCAATTTGTCATGTCCTGCTCTTACTAGAGCTCAGGCCAGGGCAGGTCTGCAGCCACTGCCAGACTTGGATAGTAGTCTGCTGCAGGGCGGGACTAAAGGCCCTAAAAAGTCACGACGCCAACGGCAGCTTGAGAAGTACCTGGGTACCCCAGCCTCGGATGCCTCAGTGGAGGGTCTTGAAGTCAATGGCTGGAAGGTCCTAGGGAATATAGCACAACTTCAAAAGGAAGATGAAACTCTGAAACCTTTATTTGTCAAAGCTGAGTGTGACAAACCATCAAATCTGTGCAATGAAGAATATGTTGTGATGAATGGTGTGTTGTATGTGCGAACCAGTGATGTGATGCGTTTAATTGTACCATCTTGTTGTCGTCCTCTTGTTCTGCACCTTGCACACACTGTTCCATGGGCTGGCCACCTGGGCCAACAGAAAACATACGCATGCATTAGCTCACGATTTTACTGGCCCACACTATACACTGATGTACAAACACACTGTAACACATGTGCCATCTGCCAAAAGACAAGTGCTGTGTCCCAGCGGGGCAGAGCACCCCTGCAACCTCTTCCTATCATTTCTGCACCTTTTAGGCGGATCGCCATGGACGTTGTGGGGCCGTTGGAAAAGAGCAGTGCTGGACATCGCTACATCCTGGTAGTCAGTGACTATGCCACAAGGTATCCTGAGGCCTTCCCACTCCGTTCTATCACCACACCTAAGATCATTCATGCCCTGGTTCAACTCTTCTCCAGAGTCGGCATACCCGAGGAGATACTCACAGACCAGGGAACGAACTTCACGTCACGGCTGATGGGGCAGCTGAATAAGCAGTTGGGCATTACAGCCATTCGAACAACTCCCTACCACCCGCAGACGGACGGTCTTGTGGAGAGATTTAACCAAACTCTCAAGAACATGCTGCGGAAGTTTGTTGCAGACACAGGACGAGACTGGGACAAGTGGCTACCATTTGTTCTCTTCGCTTACCGAGAGGTACCCCAAGCGTCAACAGGATTCTCACCGTACGAGCTCCTCTACGGATGGCAGGTACAAGGACCCCTTGACCTGCTGAAGAAAGGCTGGGAGGAGGAACCTGCATCCAAGAAGGAGGAGAAAGGCATCGTGCAGTACGTGCTAGAGATGCGAGATCGACTGGAGCAGTACAGAGAACAAGCTAAAGAGAACCTACAAGAAAAACAACAAGCGCAGAAAAGATGGTATGACCAACACGCCAGGCTACGACAGTTTCAACCGGGGCAGAAGGTATTACTCCTGTTGCCAACTTCAACGAGCAAGCTACTGGCTAAATGGCAGGGGCCATACACTGTGGTCCGCAAGATGGGGCCAGTAACGTATGAAGTTCATCATCCGGACAAGGGCAAGGCCAGGCAGACCTACCACGTGAACCTTTTAAAGGAGTGGAAGGTGCCACCTGGTAAGGGACCAGAAACATCACTGCTGGTAAGGAAGGTGGAGGTGGAAGAGGAATCAGAGGATGCAAAGCAACAGCCGTCTGTCGTGAGTCTAACTCACCTAGAAGACTCCAAAAGGAAAGAACTGCAGGACCTCCTGAGCCAGTTTCCTGCTTTGTTCTGTCAGAGGCCTGGACGGACTGAGCTGACCCATCCACCTTTCCACTCCATCACCATCACGTCAACGTCCTTACCGGGTGCCTGAGAGGCTGGTGGAACCCTTGAAGGAGGAGATCAAGATGATGAAGGAACTAGGAGTGATTGAAACTTCAATGAGCGAATGGAGCAGCCCAATGGTGATCGTACCCAAGAAAGATGGATCCCTGCGTGTCTGCATTGACTTCCGCAAGCTCAACGCCCAATCTAAGTTTGATGCATACCCCATGCCAAGAGTGGATGATCTGCTGGAGAAGATTGGAAGAGCCCAGTACATCACCACGCTAGACCTGTGTAAGTGGTACTGGCAGGTACCCCTCAACCCTGAGTCCAGACCCTACACCGCATTCCGAACACCTCTAGGACTATTCCAATTCACGGTCCTTCCTTTTGGCCTTCACGGGGCACCAGCCACATTCCAGAGGCTGATGGACCGAGTACTCCAAGGATGTGAAGACTGGTCGGCGGCGTATCTGGATGATGTGGTAATCCACAGCAACTCTTGGGTAGAGCATCTTCAACATCTCCAGCAAATCCTAAAGAGGATAGAGGAAGCAGGATTGACATTAAACGTTTCAAAATGTGAGTGGGCAAGGCAAGAGGCGAACTACCTGGGGTATCACCTGGGCAACGGACAGCTGAGACCACAGGTGGACAAGGTGGAAGCAATTTGAAGGAGCCCACAACCAAAGACCAAGAAGGAAGTGAGGTCGTTCATAGGATTGGTGGGCTGGTACAGGAGATTTGTGCCAAACTTCGCCTCCATCGCGGCTCCTCTGACCAACCTGCTGTCCAAGACGGTGACAAACACTATTCCCTGGACTGATGACTGTGAGACAGGTTTTACTAGCCTAAAAGAAAAGATGTGCTCCAGCCCAGTCCTGCAGAGTCCAGACTTCTCTCAGAGATTCCTGGTGCAAGTAGATGCGTCCGCAACAGGGATTGGAGAGGTCCTTGCTCAGGGAAGCGTAGGAGAAGAGAGGCCAGTGGTCTGTCTCAGCCGCAAGCTACTCCCCAGGGAGACAAGATATTCAACGGTCGAGAAGGAAGGTCTCGCCATCAAGTGGTCCCTGGACAGCTTGCGCCATTACCTCCTTGGTCGAGAGTTCGATCTAGAAACTGACCACCGGGCCCTAACATGGATCCAGTCCATGAAGGACCACAATGCCAGAGTCACACGATGGTACCTTGCACTGCAGCCGTACCACTTCAAGATACGGCATCGACCTGGCAGACTCAACGTGGTAGCCGACTACCTGTCCAGGTTTCCGGCCAGTACGCGGCTTGGAGAGGGGGAAGGTGATGTGAGAAAGTCACATTAGCTGCCACCGCTGGGGAAGCAGCACTGACACACACACACACATGCATACACACCCGCCTACTTACCTCATTCATCCTCCGTACCGTTCCTCTCTGCCGTTGCCGCTATCAGAGTAGCGGGTGCACACGCAATCCTGATAGCACATGGACATTCTCCCATTGCAGCACTCTCCCCTGTCCATATTCATTTCCCTGTTATTTCATACACTTACACTGCACTTGTTGTGTCGTTTCGTCCCTGTGATGTTTGTCTGTGTGGGCGTAGTCAGTCTTCCGGCGGGAAACATCGTGCCGGCCAAACCGAACAAACAAGCGGCGGCCGATTATGACATCACTGGCTTGGTCGCGTTGCGCAGTGCAACCGGAAGCTGGCGAAACCATTGTCTAGTATGAATAGGTGTTACTGAGTGTATTTAAGGGTGAGAATTATGTGTTAAATGTATTGTGTTAATGGATTATGTTTATTAATATATATATATATATATATATATGGATCGGAAGTGATTATAATTGATTAAGTATAGCAGATAACAAATAGATGTGGTATTTGTGTGTGTGTTAAATGTTATTCTTACCTGTAAATGGTATGGCCCAACAACGGGGCGGGGTTTGGCCTATATAAGCCGAGGCCAAACATAAAGACAGTACTTGTTTACCAAGTCGATGCAAGAGTGCTACTGCGGTGCCTCAAGCAAAACCCAAACCCCTTTCGTATATTGTGGATACCTGTTTGTTACCTGAATATATCATTGTTGGATTATTTTCTGGTTTATTTTTCCTTTTTTGTTTATTTGGTACTTTGGATTTTTAGGTGCACTTGTATATATTCTTCACTGTGGACAATCTTTCTGGCACTGTAAATAAATTCCACCTTGCACGAGAGTGCTTTTGCGAGTGAGCCATCGTTTTTAAATCCCTTCACGGACTCACATTTTCCCCCCGAAGGCGAGCTGGTGGGCTCGTCTTCATCACACAGTAGCATTTACAAATAGCAGCGTATTTAAAAGTATGAGACAACAACAACCAAACATACCATTAAGAGCCGTGCTTGCACAGGTTCTGCACGATCCTCTTCACTAATATCCTCTGGGTCTCAATCGGGCTCAAATTGATAAGCATTATAGACAACGCCACTGTTTACATTTCAACCAGAGCACATGCCACTGAGGAGAGGGGCGGGACGTTCAGACGTGCAGTAGAGGCAGTTTAAAAACACAGATGGTAAAAGCAAAAGCCATGTGATGAATCAACGTGTAGTAGCTTTTCCACAAAGTGAGGTAAATACTACTACAGTCATAGAAGGTACACAGAATCATACGCACAAATACTAGAGAAGATCTGTTAAAAGCAATGCCTAAAGTGGGAAAATAAATGTGCAGGAAAAAAAAGTGCAGGATGGAATATGTAAATCATTATCACATTTAAAATTTCTGCATTTCAACCATTTGCCAAACATCAGATTTGATACTATTGTGTGTGCATGCATCTGTGATAATAGAAGTCCTCATCGGTGATAGGGCGGTAGGGTAGGGTAGGGTAGACCAGACCAACTCTGCTTGCATTCATGTGCTTTGTCGAGATGAGAAGTAATTCATGTAGTGCCCCTGGGTAGTGTGATTTATATAGTGTCATTACTAATAACCCAGACACTGACGCATTGACTCTGAGTTTCAAATTAATGTATCAGCAACATGTGAGAAGTGGCAGTAGGCCTACACAAGAAAAAGTGAAGGTACTCTAAAGATTAAAATATAGAAGTGCTGGTACTGTGCAGCGGTGTGAACGGCTTACTTCGATCACTCTTTATTGCTGTCATGTGATCTATATTCACCACTGTGATGACTCAAACCATGGCATGTGGTTGGAAAGAGTCATGCAAAGAAAGAAACAGAGAAGAACCTGTTCAGAAATAGTGATTTTCTTGAATAAAAAAGTCATGTTGCATTTTAACACACGCAAATACAGTTTTTAATGTAGGCTATTGCAGTACTGAAAGCTCCAATTACAAGTTCAGCATTTGAAATAAAGCAAACTAGCCTATTGATTCTTAGATCATTTCAGCACATGTCCCAAACACTTTAACACTAATCATTTGTTGTTATACTTTTGAAAATTAAATGAAAATATACCTGCACAGAAAACAAAATGCACATATTGACAAAGTTTTCCATTTTATTCTAGTAAATAATTTTAGATTACATCATCGTCTATCTACGGTTTCTGTCAAATCGGTTAAAACTTTTCACAAAACCTCCAAGCAATTAATTCAAGAATCAGAATCGGTGCTAGCAGATCTGAGTCCCCAACTCACTGAACCAAGAACAGTTTGTAGACATGTCCGGCTCATTTCACAATGAGTGCGAGCTGACAGAAAGTGAATTTGTAATATTCTGAGGATTTTCCCAATAAGCAGTGTCAGGTAAGTTACAAAACAGCAGTCCACTGCCATTTACCAATTATTTGAGTAACGGGGTTAACTTAAGCAAGTTTACAAAATTTCCCCCACAAACACTTTAAAAAAACGGAGTAACCCATTTTTGTGAGCTTATCCACATGTTCTTATGTTCCATGTTCTGCATGTGCAGCCAAGTGTCTTTGTATGTCAGTTACCTGGGATAGATCTATGCTCTAATAAATTGTACGTCAGTGTTAAATTTACAGTGGCAGAAAGTTACTTTAGGGGATGTTTACATTTCACAGAGAGACTTTTGTTTTCCTCCTCAACGAATTCCTAATAATGTCTGTTATTTTCCCTTGTCTGCTGCCACAAGCAAACCATACATTTAGCAGCACGTGCTCATCGCATGCACGCCCTTTACAGGTGTCAAGTGCAAACAGATGTACACTATAGAAGTGTTACGGTCGTGGCTGTAGAAGAGGCGCGAGACGAAGGAGTAGAACAAAACAGGAGTATTTAATCAAACAAGGAAGACATTTAATAAACTTCAGCACATAAGCCATACAATAACTTTAAACACAGACAAAGACAAGGGGAGAACTCAAGACTTATAAAGGGACAAACCAATGAGCTAAACCAGATGATTAATAAGACACAGGTGATACGACTTAACGATAATTAAAACACAACAGGTGACAGGAGTAAACGATAATGACTAAAGACAGGAAACAGACCAAATAAGGGCAAACAGGAACTAAACAGAAACTGACATGTAACAAGAAGCGCAATTCGTATCAAATGAAGGCAGTGCTTTAAGTGGAAAAAAGTGCTGGTACTCTCTTGTGCACAGGCTGGCATTTGCAAATCATTGTCACAGTTAATTTTTTTTTCACAATGCATTAAAAATACTTGGAGGTATTGCTGGTACATGATAAATGTATTTACTACAGGGCACAGGGGCCAAAGTGGCACCAACACCAGATAGTATGATATATATAGTCTCATTACTAACCCAGACACTGACGTTTTGACTCTGAAAATAGAATATAGAGAAGAGAATAAATATAGAAGTGTTGTACTGCAAACTGGCCCACTTAGAGCACTGATTACGAGCATTTTTACAGTGTTCAATCAACAATGTTATACAAAGGTCAAAAGAGCAAAACAGCACGTGACCTTGAGGATAATGTGCCTTTTTCGTTTGACTACAACTATTTCGGTCAATTTGAGAGAATTTTAAAAGCCATGGCAAAACTTGAAATAGAAGCCTAAAATAGAATGATATCTCTCTTCATTAAACACCCAAGGTCACTGAAATTGCCGCTTGAGCCCCGAAGGGTTGCATCAGTCAGGAAACACTTGCAGCAGCATGAGAGCACCACAAGGGGGGCAAAAGAGAGACAGTGGTGTCCAATGGACGCATCATTGTCTATCGCTGCATTGATGCGTCTGCACGTCTGATATCTGACCAGCTTTTTAAATGTCAGGCCTGAAGGTGTTTGAATAATACATCAGCCATCCTGCTTGAGATCATCTTCAGCTCAGCTTTCACGGCCGTGGGCCATCTCCTAGCACTGACCTCTATCCACATTAAGAGTCTGTGAGGTGTCACTTAAAACCCACCTTCTCTTCCACTGACCCTTCATTAGCAGTCCCAAAGAGCCATTTTACTCTGCAAACAAACAGGGAAACCTTGACCCCTGCCCACACTGACAGTCATTGATAGTACAGTTCATAAATACATAAATAAATGTGTTTATTCATTATACGCAAACAAGCTCATCTTCACATACATCTGGTTAATGATAAACAGACAATGTGTCTCTAAATATAGGATGTTTTCTGTAATGATGAGTAATGATGGACAACATGGCCTGTGTAGGCAAAGCTCATTACCTCTCTCTGGTCTAAGGCAACTGTGCATGTTAGCGCAGCGTGAGCTCACTGCTAATCACTGGCCATGGCCCAGCCCCTCTGTACTGTTATGACAGTAATGAGTGCATCAGATCGCATCTGTGCAGAGGTGAAATAAGTGCAATGTGGGATGTTTTTTTCAGTGCTAATGTAAGAATGTAACTGATTTTCCAGGTTTTGCACAACATACATATTTCCAATTTAGTTACATCTATTTTTTTCTGTAAGCTTTTCAAAGAAGCATAATGGAATACTTACAATAAGTGCCAGTATTCAGTGTAAGGCAGTATTTAAATGACTACATTTCACTTCATGGAGAACAGACTCATTTTATTATGTTATTTACTTTTATCTTGTTTACACTATCAATCAAAAGTTTAGGGTCAGTGGAATTTTCTTTTCAGCAAGGAGACATTCAATTAATCAAAAGTGACAGTAAAGACAGTTACAAAATATTCAATCAATTCAAATGATTTTTTTGTATCAATGTATAATGGTTTTCTCAAACAAACAAACAAACAAACAAACAATTAAACATAGAAACAATTAAAATAGTATAAAATAAATAAATATAATAATTATATTAAATATTAATGTCAAATATAAATATCTAATTAAAATAATTATTTTCTGAAATATATTAAAATATAAAAGAGTTATATTAATAATAACAATTCACAATATTACTATTTTTCTGTATTTTGATAAAACAAACACAGCCTTGGTGAGGATAAGACTTTCAAAAAATCAAATCTTACCTAATCTATTTATTTTTTAACATCAGTGTATATTTATTATTTTTTATGTAATATTTTATGAGGGGTACATTATTATTGTGTCCCTGATGGATTTCTTTAATGAAGATGAAAAATGTATAAAGGGCTCTATTTTTCCTTGGCCCTCTGGAACTGAAAACCTTAAATTCCTAACATGCTCTTCTTACATCCAATATTTTTACACCCTGCTTAAAATATTCTCATTAATGGGGACAATGGCACACTGAAACCTAACAAAAATGTATGTGGTGCAGAAAGATCTGTCAAATGAGAATGTTCAAGTTCTTGAGCTAGTTTCTGACCATCATTTCTATTTCTAGAAACAAGCTAGGGTCGGCTGAGCAATAGATTTCTGAATCAGAAGTGAAACTTAGAAGTTTTTGAAATTATACGTCCATGCGTCCAACTATTTTGAACTTTTAGGTTCTTTCATATAATTGATCATTTGTGAGTTTAAGATTATGGTTGATGGTTTAACTAGGGATCATCATCTTATCACCATCAGATAAGACCAGACCATCAGAAATACTCTTAGTTGTAGATGTCCAAATTTTTCCATCTTGAAATGCATTGGGAAATTAAAACTTATAAATGTCAATGCAGCAATTAGCTCTAATTGAGCCTTCTGGATAAATTCATGATGTGAGTCATGGGGAGAGCAGATACAAACAGGGCCATTTGCAGTGCTTAAGGAAATAAAGGTTATTAAAATGCATTTCTAAATAAATTGTGATCGTTGGTTTTCTGCACTGAAATTATAAATGGCAAGCTCTGATGTGAAGCATTGTGAGCACAACATGTGCTGTGGGACTTACTGTACTGTGCATTTCAATTAGCATGGTCTGCAGGACCCCGTTATATTCCCATCGCTCTATATGCTTTTTGCAAAGTGTCTTATTTTTCAACTAAAACTTGAATTTAAACGCAATGTTCCCCTTTTCTTGACATTTTGATTGACGGTTGGTGGTGTAGTGAATTTGAAGTTGACAAGCCCAAGGCTCTATGTACACATTCAGTCGACAGACCTACTTCATTGCATTGTTTTTCTCCTCTCTCAGCACACCGCAATGGAGACACCCAAGCACGACAGAAGAAAAATAACTTTTATTCCATAATACAGTTTCATACTCTGCTTCCTTGCATCGGTTTCTCTCTCTCTTCCTGCCTCCTCTTCACACACAGGAGGGAGCCAGTCAACAAGTAGCCAGGGGTCATACCAACAATTTTATTTGCTCTTCATGTTCACTCCTAATACATATGCTATTGGAAGAGGGGAGTTTAAAAAAAGAGCTAAATAAATAATTAAGCCTATTAACTCATGGCCTGCATTTCCCATCGGAATCAAATATTTATTTTGTGCCCTGGGTCAAGTCTGTGCCTTGCTTTAATAGATTCTGTCATGATTTTTCACGCTTTTCCCTAAGATCTCTTTGAGGTGGAAGAAGAAGGAGACACCTCAGCTGTCAGGGTTGAACTGGAGCCTGAGTTATAATTATACTAAAGCTTCAAGAAAGTAGGCTATTAAATATTTTAAAAAGTTTACTTTTTTAGATATTTACTTACTTTATCATATTTACACAATACTTACATATACTCATAAGCTAAGCATGTAAATAAATTATAATCTAAAGTAAATTTCATAAAATTGTTCTATTGTTATTCCATTATATATTATTTTATATTTTGTCAAAGTAAATTACACATAAAACACTAAAGTGTATTTAGCTCCCATACAATATGAAAAATGGATATTCATTTTGAGATTTCATAAGATTTGTTATTAAATTATTAGTGTTTTGAAAGATTACATTTAAATGAGCATTCAATGAAGATAAATTAAGAACAGGGGAAATTAGCATGCGCAATTATTTGGCTTTATACATCCAGACAGATCCAATCCAAATCCAATATACTTATAAATTAAAAAGCTCCAAGTGGCACCGTTATTGTGCATATTGCACTACTGAGAAAATTCAGCTTTGCTATCTGGAGAATAAATTACATTATAAAATATATTCAAATATAAAAGTTATTTTAAATTGTAATAATATTTCACAATATTGCTGTTTTTGTGTGCCTTAGTGAGGAAAAGATACTTAAAAAAAAAAAAAAGCTTATCAACCCCTAAATTGAACTGTAGTGTAATTCATCTGTAAACTGATCCCTGATGATGTCTGCTGCACATAAACACATCTAGATTGCTATTTCACATGCACCACCACTAAATCATCTTGACAATATAGCAGAGCGCATGAACAATCTGTATTGTTGGTTTCCTTTCAGAAATGACACTTCAAAGTGCAGTTGAGGAGCCCCCTCTCAAGTTGATCTTGGCCCCCATCAAGCCCTCCTCTTAATTCGAACACTAGGTGTAGGCATTATTGCTCCACGTGCATCCTCTTGAGAAAGATCCCTCCTTTTGGAATGACAACAGCAGAGTGCATAAGCCAGAGTCGGTACTCTTTTATATGTAAATATGCTGTTGGAAATAATAAGCTCAAGTAAAATGAAATGGAAACAAGGTTGAACAAATGGAGTGGATGATTTACCACAATATAACATTCAGTTCATTAGGCGTTGCTCTGAATAGCTTAACAAATTAACATCAGAATCTAAGAGTCGAGATGAAAAACAACTGAAATAAATAAATACAATATATTCTTCTTTTTGCATATGCAGCATAAGAAGACACCCCATCACAGAGAAGGAAAGACCCTAGACTTTGAAGTGCTAATAGGTTAGATCATTACCCAGCCGACGCTGACAGATGACTAGGTTCGCAGATGCATTTTCAGCAACAACATGTTCTCTGTATTTCAACAGCATTAACAAGCCCATTCTGATGGTCTTCCAGCATTTTTGACTCTCACTTGTTAGTGTACAAATCATTAACAGATTTCTGATGCCTTATGAGCAAATATCACATGATTCCCCCACCAATCGTCCCTTTTTTTCTAGCCCTCCATTCGGCCATTGTTTGAGACAACGGCATAAAAGAGTCGCCTCGCAATAGTTATGACTGACATGCATAAGAAGTTGCGACAAAAATAGAATGATAAGAGAGAAAAGGAAAAGCAGAGTAGAGAAAAACTCCCTATCAGCTCTGTTTTCCAAATACTCAGCTTCTATTTTGTTCTAGAAGCATGGTGTGTGTGCTGTTTATGAGTCTCCAGTGCCCCCTGCTGGCAACAAGAAACATTTCGTCTGCAAACATGATTAAACACACTACATGTAAACAAACAAACTGAGAGAGAACGCAAAAACCGTTTTCATTCGAGGTCAGTAGTCTCTGCTCTGCTGAGCCATCAGTATCACACCGTCCCCTAGATTCATTATGGCACATCCCTGACTTCACCTGTCTTCACATCTGGTCCACCATGTGGAACTGAGGCCGGACAGAGATTTATGTGTGGAAACCATGCACACCCTCCCTACTGAGCTTGCTTTCTTCTCTGTTCACTTGCTCAAGAGGATGATAAATTCTTGGAGGTGCTCAAAGGCTCTACTGGTGTGGAACCCCTTGTCAGTGTAGGGCATCTCATTTGCACAGTGAACCAAGTCGGTATTATGATGGCGTCAAGTCAAGTCAAGTCACCTTTATTTATATAGCGCTTTTAACAATACAAATTGTGACAAAGCAACTGCACAATATCAAAATGGGAAAATAGTGTCAATAATGTAAAATGACAAGATTAAACACTCAATTCTCAGTGTTGACAGAACTGGGCTAATGTGGTCATACTTCCTGGTTCTAGTAAGAACTCTAGCTGCGGCATTTTGAACCATCTGTAATTTGTTTATTAAGCGTGCAGAACAACCACCCAATAAAGCATTACAATAATCTAACCTTGAGGTCATAAACGCATGAATTAATATTTCTGCATTTGACATTGAGAGCATAGGTCTCAGTTTAGATATATTTTTAAGATGAAAAAATGCAGTTTTACAAATGCTAGAAACGTGGCTGTCAAAGGAGAGATTACTATTAAATAGCACACCTAGGTTCCTGACTGATGACGAAGAATTTACATAGCAGCCATCAAGTGTTAGACAGTGTTCTAGGTTATTACTTGTGGGGGTTTTAGGTCCGATAATTAACACCTGTTTTTTCAGAATTTAGCAGTAAGAAATTACTAGTCATCCAGTTTTTTATATCGACTATGCATTCCATAAGTTTCTCAATTTGGTGTGTTTCACCAGGCCGTGAAGAAATATAGAGCTGAGTATCATCAGCATAACAGTGAAAGCTAACCCCGTGTTTCCTAGTGATATTTCCCAAGGGTAACATATAAAGCGTGAAAAGTAACGGCCCTAGTACTGAGCCTTGAGGAACTCCATACTGCACTTGTGATCGATATGATACCTCATACTGTCAGTGTTACCTCATACTGTCAGTGTCATTTGCTCATTTGCACACTTGCACACTTGCACACAACACGTTCTGTATCTTGTAAATCGTATCTTATTTTTATATTTATTTTATTTTTGTGATTGGCTGCTTCATGTCAACCATGTATAACCTGTTGCACATTCCTCTCTGTACAGTCATGCTTATATTAATATTTAGTTCTACAGCTTACTGTCATGCACATTCTTTTATATTTTATATTTTATTCTTATATCTTATTTTTCATTCATTGTATCTTATGTTTACTTCCCTTGTGTTGTTTTTTCAATATTTGCACTGTCCATGGAGCGGACCCGACTCTCATTTCACTGCTGGTTATACAGTCTCTGTATAGTCGTGTATGTGACAAATAAAACTTGAAACTTGAAACTTGAAACTTCATTCACTGCTACGAATTGATGGCGGTCAGATAAGTACGATTTGAACCATGCTAATGCACTTCCACTAATGCCAACAAAGTTTTCTAGTCTATTCAAAAGAATGGTGTGATCGATAGGGTCGAACGCAGCGCTAAGATCCAGTAGAACTAATAGAGAGATACAACCACGATCAGATGATAAGAGCAGGTCATTTGTAACTCTAATGAGAGCAGTCTCAGTACTATGATACGGTCTAAATCCTGACTGGAAATCCTCACAGATATCTTTTTTCTCTAAGAAGGAATATAAATGTGAGGATACAACCTTTTCTAATATCTTTGACAGAAAAGGGAGATTCGAGATCGGTCTGTAATTAACTAGATCTTTGGGGTCAAGTTGTGTTTTTTTAATGAGAGGCTTAATAACAGCCAATTTAAAGTTTTTGGGGGCATATCCTAATGACAATGACGAGTTAATAATAGCCAAAAGAGGATCTATGACTTCTGGAAGCACCTCTTTTAGTAGTTTAGATGGAATAGGGTCTAACATACATGTTGTTGGTTTAGATGCTTTAACAAGTTTATACAATTCTTCCTCTCCTATAGTAGAGAATGAGTGGAATTGTTCCTCGGGGGATCTATAGTACACTATTTGATGTGATAATATAGCTGACGGCTGCATGGTTACAATTTGATCTCTAATAGTATCAATTTTGGAAGTAAAATAGTTCATAAAGTCATTACTGCTGTGCTGCTGGGAAATGTCAACACCTGTTGATGCTTTATTTTTTGTTAATTTTGCCAGTGTATTGATTAAATACCTGGGGTTATGTTTGTTTTGTTCTAAAAAGTAATCAGATCTAGCAGTTTTAAAGCTTTTCTGTAGGATAGGGTACTTTCCCGCCAAGCTATACGAAATACCTCTAGTTTTGTTTTCCTCCAACTGCGCTCCATTTTCCGGGCTGCTCTCTTTAGAGTGCGAGTGTGCTCATTATACCACGGTGTTGGACTCTTTTCCTTAATCTTCCTTAAGCGTAAAGGAGCAACTGTATCTAAAGTGCTAGAAAAGAGAGAGTTAATAGTTTCTGTTACATCATCAAGTTGTTCTGAGCTGTTGGATATGCTAAGGAATTGAGATAAATCAGGAAGATTACTTACAAAGCAGTCTTTTGTGGTAGAAGTGATTGTTCTACCATATTTGTAAGAAGGAGTTGAATTTACAGCTTTAACTATATGGAGTTTACACAAGACTAGATAATGATCTGATATATCATCGCTTTGCTGCAGAATTTCAACACCATTAACATCAATTCCATGTGACAGTATTAAATCTAGAGTATGATTTCGACTATGAGTAGGTCCTGAAACGTGTTGTCTATCCCCAATGGAGTTCAGAATGTCTATGAATGCTGATCCTAATGCATCTTTTTCATTATCAACATGGATATTAAAATCACCCACAATTAGGACTCTATCTGCAGCCAGCACTAACTCTGATAGAAAATCAGCAATTTCTTTAAAGTCTGTATGGTGCCCTGGTGGCCTGTATACAGTAGCCAGTACAAACGTCACGGAGGATTTATCATTAATACTTTTTTCTCTAGATAATTTTATATGAAGCACCATTACTTCAAATGAGTTATACTTAAAGCCTGTCTTCTGAGAAATACTGAGAATATTGTTATAAATTGTAGCAACACCTCCACCTTTGCCTTTTGGATGCGGCTCATTTTTGTAACAGTAATCTTGGGGTTTAGACTCGTTTAAAATAATGTATTCATCTGGTTTTAGCCATGTTTCTGTCAAACAGAGCAAATCTAGGTTATGATCATTAATCAAATCATTTACAAAAAGTGCTTTTGTAGAAAGGGACCTGATATTCAGTAAGCCAAGTTTTATCAATTGTTTCTGTGTATTGTAAACATTTTTTATTTGTTGAACATCAATTAAATGGTTACTCATAAATAGTTTTTGACGTTTTATGTATTTTCTAGTTCGGGGAACAGACACAGTCTCTATAGTGTGATATCTAGGTGAAGGAGTCTCTATGTGCTGAGAATTAACTGACTTCTGTGACGTGAGGCGGCTAGCAGATGGTCGGTTTAGCCAGTCTGTCTGCTTCCTGACCTGGTCTCCAGTTAGTCAAGTATGAACTCTAAGACTATGTGCCAAATTTCTAGAGAGAATAGCGGCACCACCCCAGGAGGGATAAACACCATCTCTTTTCAACAGGTCAGGTCTGCCCCAAAAACTCGTCCAATTGTCTATAAAACCTATGTTGTTTTGCGGGCACCACTTAGACATCCAGTCATTTAATGATGAAAGTCTGCTATGAATCTCATCACCCCGGTAAGCAGGGAGGGGGCCAGAGCATATTACAGTGTCTGACATCGTACTTGCAAGTTGACACACCTCTTTAACATTATTTTTAGTGATCTCCGACTGGCGAAGTCGAACATCATTAGCGCCGGCGTGGATAACAATCTTACTGAATTTACGTTTAGCATTAGCCAGCACTTTTAAATTTGCCAAGATGTCAGGCGCTTTGGCTCCCGGTAAACAATGGACTATGGTGGCTGGTGTCTCTATTTTCACGTTCCTTACAATAGAATCGCCAATAACTAGAGCACTTTCACCAGGTTTCTCAGTGGGTGAGTCACTGAGTGGGGAGAACCTGTTTGATGTTCTGATCGGAACGGAAGAGCGGTGTTTTGACCCGTGACTATGCTGCCTCACAGCCACCCAGTTGCCCTGCTGCACAGGCTCTACCGGAACCGAACAATGTACAGGGGTCCCTGAGCTAGTTACATCCAAAGCAGTATCTACAGCCCTCACATTCTTACTGTCCTCAACTAAAGTTTGGATGCGTGTCTCTAGTTCTAAAACCTTCTCTGTCAGCCTAACTATTTCCCTGCATTTATCACATGTGAATCCCTCATCGCTGACAGAGATAGATAAACTGTACATGTGGCAAACTGTGCAAATAACAATAGCAGGAGAAGAAGCCATTACTCACCGTGATTGATGAATGATACCAACTTAACTTACCACTTACCACTCCACTTACCACTGTTGTTTGATGAACTCGTGAAAAACGGAGCGAGAGAGAAATGAAAACGGAGCGAGAAAAAAGAAAACAATAATAGGCGCGAATAGCAACACGAATGGAACCGCGAGTGACAAGCTAACGGGCTAACGAATGCTAACGCGCTGCTCTAACGGTTTTTGAAGCGAGCGATCAAATTAGTTTGATAGATAATACCAGAAACATGGTTGGAATTAAGTTATATATTTTCACTTTAGAATGGCTGGCAAATCAATGCAGATTCTCATGTGAAAGAGCACGGCAGTTAAGTCTTCTCGCTCTCTGGCCACGGATGAATGGGGTTGTAGACCAGAGCATTAAATCATGACAGTAGTAGCATGACTAAGTGCTGAGTGTGAACAGAGGTCAGCAGGCCAAAAGAGCCAGCCTCTGAGAAGTGTTTTATAGGAACAGCCTTTATTGAATGATTCATCAAGCGATTGGCATAAAAGCGGGGCTAATATAGACTCTTAACACGCTGCAGTCAGTCTTCCACAGCAGCTTTAAACCAAACCTGCTGCTTTTGCAATTATGAAAATGGCAGAGTGCAAGCGTAGACAACACCACAGTAATTACCTCATAGTGCATTTGAGGTTGTTTCCTGCCCCGTGTTCCAGCAGAGCTCTCACCGCTGCTGAATCTCTAGCGCCACAGCAAAATAAGTGAGTTTTCAGTCTGTATTGAATGCAATAAAAAGGAGCGTACTGTGAAATAATGCCAAGAAACGTCTTTCTGTTGAGCTGTTGTCACGAGCTGTATGTAAAAACAAACATACAGCGTGTCCAGTGTAGTGGTTCACTATATGACTCCTCAAAAGGTGGATCTTTTTAGATCCGCCTTTTTAGAACACTTAGTGTGACATGTTGTTTGATTTCCGAACAAAGGACTCTTCTGAAACTCTTCTTTTTAGTGAATCAATGCTGTGAGTCTAGTCTGATTCCCAAATGAATGACTCCTACAAACCTGTTAATGAATCAAAAGTATGCAATTTGATCAGTGTAACCTGACTCCCGAATGAATGTCTTTTAAATCGTTTCTTTTAGCGAATCAAAAACATACACCACAACCAGTGTAGCCTGATTCACAAACAAATTACTCTTATAACCTGGTTCTATTTAGGTAAATAAATAAATAAATAATCTGATTTCCAAATGAATGAGTAGTTTAATGAATAGTTTGATGACTTGCCGGTTTGAATCAGTCAATGAATCATTCACTTCACTCAGTTGAATTGATTGAGCATTTACTGAATCAATATTTCTCACCTAATTAACTGCATGGTATTCATAAGTTATTATTTTCAGTCACGTCAGTATCGCATTTTTTTCTGTTTGATTAAACATTCATTTTGCTAAACATACATGTAACATATTACATATTTACATATCATTAAACATGTAAAGAAGGAATATTCCTATAGGCCTATATTGTATGGAAGGTTGGAACAGAATTCTGTACAAAGTCTGATTTGATGTCTGTTGTTTTATTACAAATATATATTTATAATGAAAGGTATGCTAATAAAACATACACCTGTTTCAGTGTCTTGAGCGCTTTTATAGAGGTATTCTCTCTTAAACCCTTTAAAAGCACTAGAATGGGAGAATAAATCTCAGAAGAACTGATGTTCATCTGGATGGAGGAGGAAGATAGGTTAGTGTTTTCCAAGACAGACATTGGGCTCAAACATCAACTATCAACTAAATGTGAGCACTGATCAGCCATTCCAGTTCATTGCATTTTACATTGGAAGAGTTTGCTATACAGGGAGATAAAAGATTTATGGTGCAAATTGTGTCTGTTTCTGCAGACTAAACAAACAAAACTGAGACAGATTGAATGGCTACAATGACATGGGCACAAGCTGTCCAATGCTCAAGTTGTTCATAATTTTCATTGATGTTACCAGCTTGTTTGGATGATTTGGCTGTGAGTAAAGTCAAATGGCCCATTTGTGAGAGTCTCTTCCTGCTTTTAGAAGTCCACAGGCCGTATCATCATAGTGGTCATTGTCGCCATCCAGCTCGGCCCTTTCCAGTAGTACCACTTTATGCTGTTATACCGTATCACATTGGAGCTTCCAGAATAGTATATCCCATTGAGATTGGATGGACCGCAAGCTTCAAACCACCACCCTGCAGGGACAAAAGGCAAGTGATTTCAGTTATTTTGTGATTGGTTTTAATTTCCTTCATTAATATTTAAAAGGTCATAATGATCAGATTTTCTTTTTATCTTATGAAATTTAAAAAAGCAGCGACAGGTTTTGAAGTGGTTTTATTTACATAATGATGTTCCTTAATACTGCTGGACTGACCATTTGCATGATCTATTTAATATCCATTAGCCAAGCCATTGCCATATAGACAGTGTTATTTTAATATTTAAATACTATTATTGTATGTATTAATATTTTGAATACTAAAAATCTATTTAGATTTATTTATTTTCAGTTTTAGTAATATTTGTATTTCAATGTTAACTTTTTTATTTTTATATATTTTTTTTATACATAGATATTTTTACATTTTATTTCAGTTAGCTGCCAGGGCAATAATTATTCTGTTTGTTTGTTTTTTTCATCTAATATTTATATTATTAAAATATTTAATTTCAGCTTTTCTTTCAATAAATAGTTCTAGTTTAAAAAAAAAAATAGTTCATCCAAAAATTAAAATTTGCTAAAATTTACTCACCCTCAGGCCATCCAAGATGTAGATGAGTTTGTTTCTTCATCAGCACAAATTTGGAGAAATTTAGCATTACATCACTTGCTCACCATTGAATCCTCTGAGTAAATGGGTGCCGTCAGAATGAGAGTCCTAACAGCTGATAAAAAAATGTCAAAAATCCACACAACTCCAGTCGCCATTATTGTGATGTTTTTATCAGCTCTTTGAACTCTCATTCTATCAGCACCCATTCACTGCACAACTCACTCACCAGAGCATTGGTGAGAAAATTATGTAATGCAAAATTTCTCCTAAAGAAAAAAAAACAGATCTTGGATGGCCTGAGGGTGAGTACATTTTCAGCAAATTTTCCATTTTGGGATTAAATATTCCTTTAAAGTGCCCCTATTATGGGTTATGAAAGGTTCATATTTTGGTTTTGGGAGTCCCCAACAACATGTTGACATGCATGCAAGGTCAAAAAACACTTTAATTTTCTTATAATATGCATTTATTTTTACCTTGTTTGCTCAACGACTCCCAAAGGATTCGCTCAACAATTAATTTTTCCAAACCCCTCCTTTGTGTGACGCTAATCTGTGGTGATTGGTCAATTTCATTTAAAGCATGCGTTTGTGAGCACAGTGCTGCTTTGTGTACAGCCGTTACCGGGGAAACAACTATTTTTAATGCTCCAAAAGCGGCACCTAGTGGCAAAGAATGAATTTGCATTTTCATTCAGACCAATGTGAAAATCAAGTTTTCCCAGGTTTGCGCGCATGGGCAATATCCTAATGTTTCATGTTGATGTCAACATGAAACGGCTTGGGATTCGTTTTAAAAATGACTCGTTTCAATGATTCAGAGTCGACTCTTTCTTTTGAGAGACAATAACTTTATACACGGTGCACTTTCAGATTTAAAACTTTTCAGGATGTTTTCATTCACTTAGAGCTGTGTTACACACTGCATGAAAGGTCATTTTCAAAAATCCATAATAGGGGCACATTAATAATAACAACACCGAATATAGGCTTTTTAAATTCAGGCAGTATCTGCACAGGACTCTGCAGAGGTGCATCACACTGACTTGGCATTGAGATAAAATAGTAGATATGCTTTGCATTTGATCAAATATTTTTACACAAACTTCTACTGTTTTGATATATTGTAAGCAGCACACAAGGGATGGATTCATGGATGTTTTGTGAGTTACCTTTACCTGTTGGAGGTAAGGAGGGAGCTTGGTCCCAGCAACTCAGATGTGTGGCTTTGCTTAACTTTAGTAAAGATTGTCTAAAGTTTGTTTTTAACAAGGTCCCTGATCACATCAGCCCAACCTTCAGAGTCTGTGCAGCACATGTCAGTGAGGATTATGTTGTGGTTCTGTCAAGGTGTAATGCAAGCTTTGGAAAAAAAAGGCTGCTGTCAAGGTATAAGGCACCACCAGCTGTATTGAACCCAACAGCAAACCTACCTGACTAACACCAGTGGACCTTTGGACCAAAAATGTATGATATGACCCCGTTGATACCATGGCAGAAACAAAAAAAGGTTGGCCATATTTTGCTTGGATCAGGATCATTATTTAAATAAAGTAAATGTAAATTTCTGTTTTAATTAAGAGATTATTCTACAACTACTTTCTCAATTGCAATGGAAATACTGATACTTTAACATTATTGTAGTTCTTGTTTTGGATGATGCTGGAAAATAGTTTTTCATTATATGCAATTTCATAATTACTTCCACTGTTAGAAACAATGTAAATGTGATACCTCCTGTGGCCATCTGAGCACACTTGCAGCTGCACTGGTCATTGTCCTGATCCTTTGTGCTGAACAGGGTTCCTGAGTGGGTAAGACTACTGGTGCGTCCAGCTGTACCACTGAAACCACTTGCATGGAGACTGAAGAGAAAAAGAAAAATACTGAATATTTCAACACACCTGTATGGATGGATACAGAATAATCAATACACAAAATATGGTTTTTAATATTTTTGATGCTGCAGACTCCCAAATATGGTGATCCCCGTGTGAGGGACCCCCATATATAAATATAAAGGCAAATGTGCTACCCTTTAAAAGTTTTGGGTTAGCATGATTTTTTATTTATTTTTATAAATACTTTTATTATTAAGAAAGGATACATTAAATGAGAGTGAAAGTAAAGACCATTAAGGACCATTTCCACAAAAAACAGCACAACTGTTTTCAATATTGATAATAATAATAAATGTTTCTTGAGCAGCAAATCAGCATATTAGAATGATTTCTGAAAAATAATTTGACACTGAAGACTGAAGTAATGAATGCTGAAAATTCACCTTTGCCGAAGAGTTAAAAAATATACACTGCCCCCCAAAAGTTTGGAAACGCCCTAGAAAAGTGGGGTTTTGGACGATATCACACTTCCAAGCTGTGCAAATCCTATTTGGAGAGGAAACAGTCAGCTGGCATCATGTCTGTCATGGAATGGCCTCCCCAATCACCCGACCTCAACCCAATTGAGCTACAAGGAACTGGGCCGTGATGTGTCCAACCAGTGTGAATCATCTTTGGGCAATCCTTCAGGAGGCTTGGAGTAATATATCAAGTCAATGTTTGAATAAACTGACAGCTCGGATGCCCAGATTATGCAGAGCTGTAATAGCTGCTAATGGTCGATATTTTGATGAATCGAAAATTTAAGTTTTTTCTATGTATAAACTGTTTATGTAATAAAATATGTTTCGTAGTTTGTGTTGTCCCTTATCTATGGAAGCCCGTTTCCACCTCTGAATAAAAAATAAAACAAGGTAATTGCGACTTTTTGTCTCACAATTCTGACATTTTTTCTCGCAATTGCGAGATATAAACTCGCAATTCTGACTTTTTTTCTCAGAATTGTGAGATATAAAGTCGCAATTCAGAGATATAAACTCGCAATTCTGACTTTTTTTCTCAGAATTGTGAGATATAAAGTCGCAATTCAGAGATATAAATTCGCAATTCAGAGATATAAAGTCGCAATTCAGAGATATAAACTCGCAATTGCGACTTTTTATCTTACAATTCTGACTTTTTATCTCGCAATTCTGACTTTTTTTCTCGCAATTCTGACTTTTTTTCTCGCAATTGCCAGTATCTCACAACTCTGACTTTCTCGCACCATAGGAAACCACTCTCCATGTAAGGCCTTGCAGTGCTTTGTTCAATTTGCTATAGTCCTAGATGAACTATATATTGAACTAGATGAATGTTGCGTCCGAATATGATTTTTGAACAAACATAAAAATGACTCATTATTCTCCATTTCTGTGTTTTGCGCTCGCGGTTGGACAGTCCCGTTACCGCCGGGCAGGGTGCGGGAGGGGTGACGGCATGCACAGCTTTTAGACACAACATTCTTCATTTCTTTATAGTTTGAGGCAGCTTCTATCGCGTTATTTTAATAACAGCTGTCAAGTCAAAAACATATTATTGTAACACTATTATTGATAGCTCATCGGCAGCTTTATTTCCAGAAATCCCTTTATGTGCTGGTACAGCAGAATCCGACTATCCTTCAAGAGCATAATACTTCATTCACCAGAACTTTTCTGAGTGACTTACGAGTAGATGTTGTTACTGATTATGCCAAACCAGAACATCACTAGGCCTACTCTGTATGTCATGCTTTATTTCATCTAGCCATAATAATCCTATAATACTATAGTAGCCTAACTCGTTTTATACTGCAAAGTTTAGCATCAACCCAAATACACACGGTCATGGGCGTCGCTAGGCCATTTTTAGGGGGGCTTTAGCACCCCTAAATTTCTGCTCAGCCCCCCTAAAAATCCTGCGATTCTTTCCCTTTAAATTTCAAATGAAAACGGCAGCAGACTTCGGCTCCTCCCCATCTTTCTGCACGTTCTTCAATCCACAGACTGCGGTGGCGCAGAGGAGAGGACAAGGTGTGTGTTCAGGGGCGCTGTAAGGGGGGGAAAAGTTAGGACGATTCTAAGGGCCCGACGATGGGAGGGGGCCCCCGAGGGAGAAACGTGATTTCTACCGAGGGGAACGATAGAGCCTTGCATTTCAGCCCGATCGGGCCAATTTTCACGTCATAATTCAGACGCGGGCCGGGCCTCGGGCTTGTTTTAGGCTTCTGTTATATTTTAGACATCCATCAATTAGTGATGAAAAAAATTGCCGCACTGGTGGAAACAACACCAGACCGTGTGGCGACTGTCAAAAACGGCTCAATGGTGTTTAGTGTCCCGCAGCAGCAGAGAGCCGTCAGCGCAGCTGAAGAGTTCTGCGTTCAAATACACGCAATAAAGCTTGCCATAAACCCCCAGCAAAAGTAATTACCATGAGTGTGTCAGGGAGAAATAGTAAGGAGATATTTGAATTATTTACTAATAAACTAGTGTTTTCTGTGTCAGTGTTGCAAAGATGAAGAATCAGATGATGATCCTGACTTGCCATCTCCTCATTAGACTCGCCTTTAGAGAGAAGTGCATCTTCACGGATTATAATGAAAGAGTTTTTGTTTTCGATTTGATTTATTTCGTTAAGTAGTAATTTAAAGCTTTCTATAGATATATTTATCATGTCTGTGAGTCATGTATTCTCTGACTTTCGGTTCATTTTTGTGAAGTGCTCCTGTTCAAGACGAGACGGCACATCATTGTTTTCTTTATTTTATAAAATTATTTTATATATTCAGGGATCTAGACTGGACCATTTTTTTGAGAGTGTGTGAGTAAAAATTTGACGTGGTTGCACTTGTGCTATTGCATGGTCTGCACTGCTCCAAAGTGCGTGTGCTGCCAACCGCAGAACATTGTAGCAGGAGAAAGATTTCACTGATCAGGTGCAAGCGCTTCAGTAGAGCCTGGTTTCACACCGCACGTGTAAGCAGAGCAGAGGCAGCGCAGAAGCGGTGCTTATGCAGAGCGGGAGCAGCGCGCGCCCATTGTGCTTTTAAATATGTAATATGCAATTTAAAATGAGTGCACTGACTGAGTGCTGTCTGTTACTGTCTTTAATCATTTCTATGCATAACTGTATGGTAGTTGTTTTTTTGTTTTTTACTTTTGAAAGTGAATCACAGCACCCATAGTTTAATCCATTGTCCAGCCTTATAGCTGTGTTGTTTGTATTGCTAATATGGATAGTCAGTGTAAGTTTAAAGTGATATGATGTTTTATGTTTACATTTTTCTGTTTGTACTTGAGCATAGAAAGAGATTTGTACTAGTAATGCAAACAGTAACATTTTTGGTTTTTACAGTAAACAGGTGCGTGTGTGTGTGTGTGTGTGTGTGTGTGTGTGTGTGTGTGTGTGTGTGTGTGTGTGTGTGTGTGAGAGAGAGAGATCAGGTAGACTTGTATTTGGCTTATTCAGTACTCGGATGTTATACACATCTATGCAATACAGCGGAATACTGCAATAAGTTTAGTATACCATCCTACCCTAATAATCAATTTTTTTGTAAATATTTATTTATTTTTTATTATTATACCCTCATTGGGGGCTGAGCCCCCCTAAAATGAAAATCCTAGAATCGCCCCTGCACACGGTTCAGCTATAAATCAGAATATATTTTTTTAAAACAACAGTGTTTTTGAGCAGGGTTGGAACTAAACTCTGCAGGGCTGTGGTCCTCAAGGAACTGAATTTGGCACCCCTGAATTAGATGGCATTTATCTGGAATATAGGCTATAAGCTTCCTGTGTTTTTACATTTTCATAAACGTTTTCCTGAATATGATTCTTAGATTTTACTCTACCTAGTTTACAGCCAGAACTGCAACCAAAACAAGACCAACTTACATTATTATCGTCTATAGCAATGATAATTTAATCACAGAAGTATATATATTATATAGGCCTATATATGAAGAGTTCAGATGCAAAAGCCTCTAAGTGCCATCTGAAATTTTCTTCTAAAATGAGCATTTTTCTCAGGTACAGGTTCTTTTCATTGTCATTAAAGTGAAATAACTGAACAAACAAAAATGCTCATTTTAGAAGAAAATTTCAGATAGCATTTAGAGGCTTTTGCATATATAATTGACTAAAAAGTAAAAAAAAACTAATACTAAATAATGAATCCTTAATTTATTTACAATTTTCATCGGGGATGTCTTGCTTGGTCGATATCTTACAACATTAAATACAGGAGATAAGATAATTCTATAGCAAGAACATAGAGATGAAAGTGCTCTTTATGCCAGAGTGAAGGAAATCCACCTGCGTACATCCATATATATCCACACCCGTGTTACAATAATACGCTCTTTACTTGACAGCTGTTATTAAAATAACGCGATAGAAGCTGCCTCAAACTCAGAACTATAAAGAAATGAAGAATGTTGTGTCTGAAAGCTGTGCGTGCCGTCACCCCTCCCGCACCCTGCCCGGCGGTAATGGGACTGTCCAACCGCGAGCGCAAAGCACAGAAATGGAGAATAATAAGTCATTTTTATGTTTGTTCAAAAATCATATTCGGACGCAACATTCATCTAGTTCAATATATAGTTCATCTAGGCCTATAGCAAATTGAACAAAGCACTGCAAAGCACGGAGAGTGGTTTCCTATATGGTGCGAGAAAGTCAGAGTTGTGAGATATAAACTTGCAATTGCGAGAAAAAAGTCAGAATTGCGAGATATGAACTCGCAATTGCGAGAAAAAAAGTCAGAATTGCGAGATATAAACTCGCAATTGCGAGAAAATAAGTCAGAATTGCGAGATAAAAAGTCGCAATTTTGAGTTTATATCTCAGAATTGCGAGTTTATATCTCAGAATTGCGAGTTTATATATCAGAATTGCGACTTTATATCTCAGAATTGCGACTTTATATCTCAGAATTACGAGTTTATATCTCAGAATTCGGAGAAAAAAAGTCAGAATTGCGAGTTTATATCTCGCAATTGCGAGAAAAAAAGTCAGAATTGTGAGATAAAATGTTGCAATTACCTTGTTTTATTTTTTATTCAGTGGCGGAAACGGGCTTCCATACTTATCAGTGCAAAATTATCACAAATTAAAAAGGATTCATGCCAATATTGTCCAAAACCCCACTTTTCTAGGGCGCTTCCAAACTTTTGGAGGGCAGTGTATATATAATGGAATACTGTTATTTTAAATTGTAATAATTCTTCCCAAAATTACTGTTTTACTGACTTTTTGATCAAATAAAGAAATAAAGAGATTTCTTTCAAAAACACATAAAAACAATGTTTTTTATCTTTTTCTAATTTGTTTAATTCAAATAAAATTATTTAATTGATCTTAAACCAGTGACAAGTGTAGAATGAAACTGGATTCATTTCAGATGTACAACCCGAATTCCGGAAATGTTGGGACCTCTTTGTAAATTTGAATAAAATGAAAACTAAAAGAATTTCAAATCACATGAACCAATATTTTATTCACAATAGAACATAGATAACATAACAAATGTTTAAACTGAGAAATTTTATGCACAAAATGAGCTCATTTCAAATTTGATGCCTGCTACAGGTCTCAAAATAGTTGGGACGGGGGCATGTTTACCATGGTGTAGCATCTCCTCTTCTTTTCAAAACAGCTTGAAGACGTCTGGGCATCGAGGTTATGAGTTTCTGGAGTTTTGGTGTTGGAATTGGGTCCCATTCTTGCCTGATTTAGGTTTCCAGCTGCTGAAGAGTTTGTGGTTGTCTTTGAAGTATTTTTTGTTTAATGATGCACCAAATGTTCTCTATAGGTGAAAGATCTGCAGGCAGGCCAATTCATCACCCGGACTCTTCTACTACGAAGCCATGCTGTTGTAATAGCTGCAGTATGTGGTTGTGCATTGTCTTGCTGAAATACACCAGGCTTTCCCTGAAATAGACGTCATCTGGAAGGGAGCACATGTTGCTCTAAAACCTTTATATACCTTGCACCATTCATAGTGCCTTCCAAAACATGCAAGCTGCCCATACCGTATGCACTTATGCACCCCCATACCATCAGAGATGCTGGCTTTTGAACTAAACGCTGATAACAATCTGGAAGGTCTCCCTCCTCTTAAGCCCGAAGGACACGGTGTCCATGATTTCCAACAAGAATCCCCTCTCACCTTCTCCAAGCAATCTCTCCCACACTCTTACCGGCACTCACACACATTATCAACACATCTCTCCGCACCGGCATCTTCCCCACAGCGTTCAAGCAGGCCCGGGTAACCCCACTGCTCAAAAAACCTACATTAAACACTTCTCTTTTAGAAAACTACAGACCTGTCTCTCTCCTTCCATTCGTAGCGAAAACACTCGAACGAGTTGTCTTCAACCAGCTCTCACTGTTTCTTTCACAGTACAACAAACTGGATGCTAAACAGTCAGGTTTCAGGAGTGGCCATTCAACAGAGACTGCGCTACTCTCAGTCACTGCCTGCGAGTCGCAAAGGCCGATTCCAAATCATCAGTCCTCATTCTGCTCGATCTTTCTGCTGCTTTTGACACTGTCAATCATCAGATCCTCCTGTCCACCCTCTCATCGCTGGGTATCACTGGGATTCCACTTCGCTGGTTTGATTCCTATCTCACCGGTAGGTCCTTCAGGGTGGCCTGGGGTGGGGAGGTATCCAAAGCACATCAACTGGTCACTGGGGTTCCTCAGGGATCGGTTCTTGGACCCCTCCTCTTCTCCACATACACTACATCACTGGGACCCATCATAGAGGCACATGGCTTCTCCTACCATTGCTACGCCGATGACACACAGCTCTATCTCTCTTTTCAACCAGATGATCCAACGGTAGCTGCACGGATCTCAGGCTGCCTGGCGGACATCTCGGCATGGATGAAAGAACATCACCTACAGCTCAACCTGGCAAAGACTGAGCTTCTTGTCATCCCTGCCACTCCGAGTCTACAGCATGACTTCTCGATTCAATTAGGCACATCAATAATTACCCCATCAACTTCAGTCAGAAATCTTGGTGTAATTTTTGATGACCAGCTGACCTTCAAAGAGCACATTGCAAAGACTGTTCGATCTTGCAGGTTTGCGCTACACAACATCAGAAAAATCAGGCCCTTCCTGACAGAGCATGCTGCGCAACTTCTTGTCCAGGCCCTTGTCATTTCTAGGCTAGACTACTGCAATGCTCTTCTGGCTGGTCTTCCATCAAACACAATCAAACCTCTACAAATGATTCAGAATGCTGCGGCACGACTGGTCTTCAATGAGCCCAAAAGAACCCATGTTACACCTCTCTTCATCTCACTGCACTGGCTACCAGTGGCAGCTCGCATCAAGTTCAAGACACTGATGCTTGCATACAGAACGACCACAGGCTCAGCACCCTCCTACTTCCACTCACTATTACGAATCTACATCCCCTCCAGAAGTCTTAGATCTGCTAGTGAGCGACGCCTTGTGGTACCATCACAGAGAGGCTCAAAATCACTCTCTAGAACATTCTCATTCACCATTCCTGGATGGTGGAATAATCTTCCCACCCCTATCCGGAATGCTGGATCCCTGTCAATCTTCAAGCATCAACTGAAGACTCATCTCTTTCGGCACTACTTGACTTCATCCTAAACTTGTTCAACAAAAAAAAAAAAAAAAAAAAAAAAATTCCCTCTATCTTTCCCTCCTTCCCTTGCTAGCTTGTACTTATTTGAACAATGACTGAGACTTGGTGTTACGAGCACTTCCTCTGTCTGATTGCCTCTTCAAGATGAATCGCTTTATGTACTCCCCAATTGTAAGTCGCTTTGGATAAAAGCGTCTGCCAAATGACTAAATGTAAATGTAAATGTAAGAATGTCAAATTTGGACTCGTCTGACCATAGAACACTTTTCCACTTTGAAACAGTCCATTTTAAATGAGCCTTGGCCCACAGGACACGACGGCGCTTCTGGACCATGTTCACATATGGCTTCCTTTTTGCATGACAGAGCTTTAGTTGGCATCTGCAGATGACACAGCGAATTGTGTTTACCGACAGTGGTTTCTGGAAGCATTCCTGGGCCCATTTAGTAATGTCAATGACAGAATCATGCCGATGAGTGATGCAGTGTCGTCTAAGGGGCCCGAAGACCACGGGCATCCAACAAAGGTCTTTGAGCTTCTCCCTTACGCACAGAGATTTCTCCAGTTTCTCTGAATCATTTGATGATGTTATGCACTGTAGATGATGAGATTTGCAAAGCCTTTGCTATTTGACGTTGAGGAATGTTGTTTTTAAAGAATTCCACAATCTTTTTACGCACTCTTTCACAGATTGGAGAGCTTCTGCCCATCTTTACTTCTGAGCAGGGGCGGACTGTTCATCTGGACGTTCTAGAGAAGTCCAGAACGGCCGTCCGTCCAGCAGCCGTCGGCCTGGCTGGTTCATCATCAAAGAAAAAGTGTCAGATTAAGTGATGTGGAGTGTCTATTTACACTAACTCCACCCACCAATGTGTCATTGGGCTAGTCAAAATTACAAAGGATAGCTAATGGTCGTCAGCTCCAGTGGCGCAGATGGTAAAGCGTATGTCATATTCCCTTTGACGCGATCGACCCGGGTTTGAATCTACCTTTTGCCGAACTTTTTTTTCTCCCTTTTCAAATTTCAAATCACATCAGAAAAGCATTTATTTTTTAATAAAAATGAAGGAAATAATCAAAAAGTTGAAAATAAAGTATCAGGTAGGGTTAGGGTAGGTGTAGGGAGGGCTTTATTGTCCCAATAAGGTGGCATCCATTTAATAATTTGAATTAAAATTTAAATTTACACTCACTCAATAAGTTATTGCATACTGTTTTATAATGTATTGCAATACTTAGGTGCAGATAATTGCCACTATTTGCAATAAGTAGTATAAATAGCAGAAAATCCTGCTATTTTAACAGTGTAAATATAATCTATAGCTATTTGCACTTAGTGTAAATAGCATCTATCGCTAAGAAAATATGTTATTTTCACTTAGTGCTAATAGCCGCTGCCTTAAGTGATTCTACAATGGGTTACATTTGAGAGATTGAGTTAGAAAATAGAGTAAATGAAGTCGCCTATATGGTGATTAGTCTGATTAACATGACACACACACAAAGAGACATATACTCAAATTGAAGAATTCTGTTGTTTCAGGTTTCTATATTCTAGGTTTATGTTTATCATTGTCATATTATATATTTTGCGTTCTGCTTTTTTATGTAGTTTTCAAGTATTTTAGTTCATACAATAATATATATTTATTTCAATCCCATGCTGAAAAAAAACAGCACATAATTTGTAATGGTTTTACTGATTTATAATGAGAATTTTATTGGTTTTAATGGAAACTGTAATGGTGCCTGTTGGTCTCTACTGGTAATTGGTCATTTAAAAAAAAAAAAAAAAAAAACACTAAATCCTAATGTAATATGTCCCAAAAAAACACTGGAGTAAACCATTATTTAATTGTTTTAATGGTTAAAAGTTGATAGTTTGTAATGTTTGTAATGGTATTTGTAGTGGAAATCATTAGAATTTCTGTGATGGTTTCTATTGTTTTTGTCAGCAGGGTCACCATGGGTTTTGTGATATTATTTGCCATAATTGCGACAGGATTGCTGCAATATTGTTAGATATAGTGACTGTATGTACTGTAGTTGTGGTGGGCCTATTTGGGAGAAAATCCAGGGCCGTTTTTTTACTCCCAGTCCGTCCCTGCTTCTGAGAGACTCTGCCACTCTAAGACCTTTGATAGCTAATCATGTTACAGGCCTGATGTCAATTAACTTAATTAGTTGCTAGATGTTCTCCCAGCTGAATCTTTTCAAAGTGTATTGCTTTTTCAGCCCTTTGTTGCCCCCATGCCAACTTTTTTGAGACCTGTAGCAGGCATCAAATTTGAAATGAGCTCCTTTACTGGATAAAAGTGTAAAATTTCTCTGTTTAAACATTTGTTATGTTCTCTGTGTTCTATTGTGAATAAAATATTGGCTCATGTGATTTGAAAGTCTTTTAGTTTCATTTTATTCAAATTTAAAAAACGTCCCAACATTTACGGAATTCGGGTTACATTATTATTATCATTATTATTATTTTTATTGTAGATGTTTTTGTTGTTGTTGTTGCTTCACAAAAGTTCTCCCAGACCCCTATAGCACCCTAATGGTCCCCTGGGGATGTAACCCCCTAAAAATCAATACGTGTACAATAAATATTTGGATAAACTTTCCTATCATGCAGTATTAGTCCTAAATCTAACCCTAAAATGTCTATAGTAATCTATGGCTAAAAGTGTGCCAGGAAGCTTTGCTACTACCAGGTTTTCTTTTTGACAGCGGCTATTTGCACTAAGTGTAATTAGCGATAGATTCTATTTACACTAAGTGCAAATAGCATATTTTCTTAGCGAGAGATGCTATTTGCACTGTTAAAATAGCAAGATTTTCTGCTATTTTTTTTGTTATCAACAATTTTTTATTTTAATTTTTTTCACAAACAACACAACATAATATCCATGCTATTTATACTACTTGTTGCAAATAGTGGCAATTATCTGCACCTCAGTATTGTAGTACATTAAAAAAACAGTACGCAATAATGTGTGTAATAAAGTGTAAATTATAGTTTTAATTCAAATTAGGCTATTAAATGGTTGCCTCCTTATTGGGACAATAAAGCCCTCCCTACACCTACCCTACCCGATACTTTATTTTCAACTTTTTTTATTATTTCCTTCATTTTTATTGAAAATAAATGCCTTTCCGATGTGATATGAGATTTGAAAAGGGAGAAAAAATGTTTGGCAAAAGGCAGGCTCAAACTCAGGTCGATCACGTCACAAAGCACGTGGCTTACCATCTACACCACTGAAACTGATATTGCCCGAGCGTCTTTTTGCAGTGTTGGCTATCCCAATCACATGTTGGTGGGCGGAGTTAGTGTAAATAGCCTTTGAACACAAGGCGGACTATTTAGTGTAAATAGACACTCCATTTCTTTTTGGCCACTTCTTGTATGTCGAGTTCCAGCATTATCAGCCCTGACACATATCCTGTTTTAGATAAATTAACTTTAATACTATACACAAATGATCACTTTAACGTACACTGTTTTTTTATTTTCTTTTTACATAATCAGGTGAAAGCGTCTGCATCTATTACATCCACTGTTAACCCCAGTAATTGGACCGGCTGCGAGCCTGTATAAGATATTCCTAAGTGATTTATCTTTTCCTCTTTCTTATTTCACAAAGCTCTAAGACTCATTAATGTGTATTCTTAAGATATTCAGCCTCCATTATCCACAATCCATTGTTGATGATGTCTCACTAGGAAGAATTGCGACCACACAGCTAGGAACTGCAGGAGATTGTGTTGGCATTAAAAAAAAATTTGCACCATAGGTTGCTTGGCTGGTTAATCCCAAACGGGCCCAACACCCTCGAGACCATGCCAGGATTCTCAGCGCTCTAATAAAATGCACACTTACCATATGAGGTAAACTAGAAAACAAACATGGTGGGATTTGGCAAGTGTTTGTTCAGCAATTTCTCTACCTGTTTACACGCACACAAACACACATTGGCTTTTCCATCTGATACCTCTGCTATAACACTCTTCCATTCTATTGCTGTATTCCAAGTCATTTATTTTGAGTTAAATTTAATATTTCTGGTTCTGGTTCATTCACTGTATAAGTATACCCACAAGCAATGCTGCATGTTTAATTGCATCCCTTAAGAGTGGTGTGAGATTTGTTTAACTCGGCAGTTTTCTGGCAAAGCCTCATGCTTGAAATTGTTTGCCCTGTTTCTCTTTTGTAGGCAGATCTGCTCCTGGGATCGGCAGACCAGAAGCAATAATGATGCTGGGAGAAATGCTGGTTTACCCTAAATGTAGCTCATCATTTTGACTTGTGGACATAATCACACAAGTGTCTCTTATCCCAGGAAAATGACAAAGACAAGCCAAAAAAATAAAATAAATGTGTCAATAATATGCTGAAAAATGTGATTCATGTTGCAAATCTGAATGAAAATCAAGTCTTAATCAGATTCTGAACTCTGAACAATTAGATACTGAACATATTCTACTTAAATGACACACAATGTATAAAAATAAACAGCATTACTCCCACCAGTTCAGTTCAGTCTGGCTTTGACTAACACACAGAATAAAACACAGCTGTGATGAAAAACCCCAAATACTGGAGATTTTATTTTCTGCTAATTTGGTTTTCCAAAGTCACTTGTATCCACATAGGCATCATTTACGATTGAGACTGGTAGGATGTGTCCGCCATGGCCGATTTTATCCCCAGCACTTTATGAAATAGCTCACGTCTGGGATGCTAATACGTAGGAAGCATCTTCAAATGCTGAGCAGGAGTTTTCAATTTGTGAGAGGGTACTATAATGAGTCTGGTGCTGGAATTCATCATTTTTAATGTTTTGTTGAGTGATTGTTGCAGTTGCGATCAGTGGAGGAACGGGAATGTTCTCTACCACACACTGCTCTGCCACCTCCCTTTCACTTTCCACTGCTTGTTATCCGTTCCAGTTGAATCACAAAACAAAATGCAACCAAATGTTTTTCTGTTGCTGATTTTGGTTTACTCAAATGAAAGGTTATATTAGGGAACCCCTCATACTAAAAGCAAAAACACTGCCATTAGACCAATCATATCTGAGCCCAAGTTAATTTGAAATAAACAGAAATGGTTGGAAAAATGATTGGTCCCTCAAATAACTGTGTAAAAACAGCCACTCAATGTGCTATTGAAATTAGTTTAAAAGATTTTTAAGTAGTTTTTTGTTATAGGAAAAGCCCATAGACCAGATCAATACATCACTGAGACTATTTATCAAAGTAAAAATAAAACATTATATTATTTGCACATAACCTAATTATATAAATTTTCATGAGCTAAGCATTTTCAATTTCAAACCTTCACTGTGCACCCCCCAAATTGTTCCCACAACTTTTGTAAGCAAAGTGATGCCCATTTGTATGCATCACAACATCTAGAGTCAAGAGAACAAGTAACATTTTGGTACCTGTATTTCTTATCCTCTCCATCAATGTAGAAATGGTCATATTGAGAATAAGCCTGCTGTCCCTCTGCATCTTTGAGGTGGACCTGGAGAGTGTAGTCTTTTAATGTTGTAAGCAGGTGGATGGCATCATTTCCTAACCAGAGTTCTCCTGATGGATCTCCAAATCCCTACGTCATATGTGAAGAAAATACAAAAAAGTTGCTTTATCTGCTTGACATACATCTCATTTTAACAATCTCTGACAAACAGCCTGAAGTCATTCCTTTCCAGTGGAGAGTATACACTGAAAAAAAAATGTGGTGAACAATTTACTTTGAGTAGAAACTATTTTACTCAAATTGCTGGTAAATTTTACTAAATGTTTAAGTACAAAGAATTAAATTATACTTTTTTAAAATGTACTCACAATCTTTTTGGTTTTGTTTACAACTTTGAAAAATCATTATTTACACTGTACGGGAGGTGTGTAGTTCATATTATTTGTGAATGCATCATTTTTAGATCCGACTATAAGCCTTGAGTGCAATGAAATATTCTAATGTTTGCGGCTAGACTGTATGTTATTGCCAGACAGGATGTGATGTAGTATTATAACCAAAACTACTGTAAGAGTGTGAGGTGTAAATTACCAGTATTTTTGTATTCCGTAAAACAGACAACTATGAATAATTATGACTGAAATAATTATTTTATAAGTAGTACATAATTATTTACACTGATAGCATGAAAGACGCTTCAGAAGACCAATCCTGGAGTTCCTTTTCACATACTAGTAAACATTTCACAAGACCTCCTGTAACCACAGGAAAATGCTGCATTTCCATCTGTTTGGACCAGCAAATGAGACGGCACATTTGAACACCGTGAGATGTAGTAGTGCAGTTGGGCATTCAAATGCTTCAATGCACACGTTATCAACAATCTACAGGGGCTCCCCACTCCCACGCTCCATCTGGGGCCAAATATTTATCATTCACTTATAAAAAAAATTTCTTGGAAAACAACAAGGAAAAGAGAAAAAAACTTGTGAGGTTCTGACGCACTCCCAGAGCAGCCATAGCAATTTGTCTGTTGAAGTGGCCCAGGTGAGATGAATTACCACTGTTTTTGCATTTAAAACTCAATAGTTTCCAGACAAATCAGCTCTCCAGGGAGTTGTTACTTTTACAGGTAGAAAACACTGATTTTAAAGTGAGTACTAACAATATGCAGTCTCCATATATTCTATAACTTGTTTTAAATAATGGACGCGTGAATGATGACATCCTACTTAAATTCTAATGTCTTTTCTTATCTTTCCTCTTCAAATGACCCTGTGACCGAATTAATATATACTTATCCTCCCAGATAGGGAGGGAATGCAGGTGTAACAACATAGGGAGACATGGGAATGCAGAGATGGCCAATCAGAATCCTCTTCCTTAAAGAAAGGTCAATGGGGTCACCAACGCATCAGTATTCTATGGCTAAACACGTCAGACACCACACATGAGTTAGACTTTCTCCATCAGTGCAGGTTAAATATGTGTTTTACATGTTAGGCGCCTCAGATTAATGGTAGCAGAAGTGTGCATAAATCAAGAAATCTCAATAAGGGATAGACAGGCTCACATGTAAATGATACAGTATGTCTTCATTAAAGGAGTGATCATACTTCATTGTCTAAAGCAAAATCAAGAAAAATTATTTTTAAGCAATCTTTAATGATGGCACAAAATCAAATTCCTTCAGCTAGGTACTTTACAATGTTCACCTTGTCAGATATGATGCATGGCGATGTGTGCATTTTTCCAAAAACATGACTGATATTGTGGAATTTACCCGATGGTTTTTTTATTTCAATATTTCTCACGATATCAGATATATGAAGACCTGCTTAATGCAGATGTCTGTGCTAAAACAAATGATCAGAGATCGAAAATTGCATTTAAGAGAATTTGAAGCCAAACTGTGGAAAGTTACCACACTTGCTATGGCTTACGTGTACGGTTAAATGGATTAAATGTGGAAATGCTCTAATTGGCATTGGACAAGTTGTTCCTACCAGTTTGTAATCATTCCAGCCACGGTTAAAATCGATCGATCCATCATAGCGATGCTGAAAGACAGTCCAGCCTCCCCCTTTAGTTTTCATGTCACAGAATACCTGGTCAGAAACAACCATACAGAAACACATACATGCAATATAAATATATCTTGTCATGTTATACTTTTAACGACAGAGAGTGAGAGATAACACTTGTATGAGCTACCTACCTAGAGAAGTAAATGAAACATTCCTTTTCTTTTCAGATAATATTTGTGACAAAACTATTTGATTACAAAAAATGCTGTGAGACTCTTTGCAGGTGCTAGTTAAGTTAAGTTTCCATAATTTCATTATTACGGTAATATTTTAGTCCAAATTTGGTAAATACTCTCTCACTATTCAGCAAATAAGTGGCAGATTTGATATTTGACTGCTCAAACTAATTTCCCAGGATATGCCACAAAGCACATATCTCAACTCATGATGTTTTGAATAAGGACCTTTCTTATCTCTGTGGGTTACACTGACAAAATAAACTAACTGATACCCCCACTGATGGCCCACAATCCTTTTTGAATGCACATGGGGACGAGACTGCTTCACAAACCACCACATTTGGACCTCCGATGCAGGACATCTGTTCCTGTCCACAGTGAGATGTTAGGTCTTCAGGCTATATGAGTCTGTTGGGTTTGTATTTAGCTTTTGAATTTGGTTAACCACTGTGCAATAAACTTGCCAATGATGAATTGTACCAATTTTAACGATACAGTACAAACAAAGTCTCATGTAGACATTTTTGGGACATGAGCACACTGGTCTCGGTGAAGATTAAACACATACACTCAGTGCTTTTTTGCGATTCCACTGAACCTTTTACTAACCATTGATTATATTGAACACAAAACAACTTAATAATTTAGTGTTTTGTGGCAAAAACAGCAAATTAGTATGAGCTACGAGAAGCAAAATAAAATAATAAAAGGCCAACTCGTTGAATTCCATCATCCGAATCCATCAAAACTAATTAAAGCCAATCCCTAAAGGATTTTGTTCTGAAATATTAAATATTTCTAGCCTGTGGGTGTCAAGTGAAAACATTCCAAGTAAATATCCTCTGTGTGATTTTTCTCCAATTTTCCCAGTTGTTTTTGAGAAGAATTAAGCTTAAGGAGAAGGCAAAAAGCAATAAGTTCTTCTTGGCAAAAACAAAAAGTGGGATAACATACATTTCCATCCCTTGGCGGGACCAGCTCATTTAGCAACACATGAGACTGTCCATCATGAAACTTTAAACGGCTAATCAGGGTTTAAAGACAAAGCACTTGCGTTAATGACATCTGTAGAGAGGTTGCTTTTAGGGGAGTATGAACTGATTTTTATTCTTATTCGGCACAACATATCCTTCTATTTGCATAACAGATGTAAAGGAGTCTTTTCTTCTTCTAAAACTTTAGCTTGTCTCTGGCAGCAAAAACTTATTTGAAACTTTCACAGTAATGTTTTAATAAATGAGCATCACCGGTAAAGATTTTCCAAAGGAACCATTTGTTATCAATAAACTTCAATCAGCACTGATCAATATCCCTCAAAAATATGTTGATTTGTATCATTATGCAAACAAAGTGAGGTAAAGGTTGAAAAAAGGAGCAATTTGAACTCTAAATGAAAAGAGCCACCCAGTGTGCTTCTCTGAGGGGTGGCACAGAATGAAAGGGTGGTGATACTACATATACCAGCTCGCTCTCACTTGCTGCATTAAACCCTGTGTTGGCAGGAAGCTCCCGAATCTTTGCCAAACACCTGGCTCCTATACCCACAGGAAATGGAGGGGAAGACGAATGAGTGCACAGGAAAATAATGAATAACAAAAACAATTTTAGCCACATTTTTAAAATGTTCATCACCCCAAGAGCCTGCCAGAAATTAGATTTGACTCTGGAAGTCAAAGTCAAAACACAAACCTTTAGAATTTTTTTTTGTGGTTCAGTAGGGCAAGATTTTGAAATAAATACGGGCGCATGTTCACAGTTAGATGCACTGAGAATTGGCCTGAAGGAAATGTTTCTCTGATTTCTTGATTTGCTTTTTTGATCCACATGACATTTTCATCTTAGCCTTTTTTCAAAGACGTACTGAAATTGCAGTATATTAAAACATTTTGTTCTTCCAGATTATAGTTTAGTCCTCAAAACAACACAAAGAACTAAACGTCAGGAGAGCTCAGTTTCTTCAGTAATCACATGCCAAGATTCATGTTTTACAAAAATGATTTTGTTTTGTATGCAATATGTTTTTTTTTATTATATATAAATAGAATTTGGTCACTTTATTTTAAGATCCAATTTTTGCTATTAACAAACCATTAACTACTATTTTTGCCTCAGTAAACTCATAATTTGCTGCTTATTAGTAAGGTAGATTTTAAGTTTAGGTATTTGGTAGGATTAGAAATGTAGAATATGGAATGCAGAATGTGTGCTTTATAAGTACTAATACACAGTCAGTATGTTAATAATAGGCATACTAATAAGCAACTAGTTAATAGTGAGAATTGTTCCCTATACTAAAGTGTTACCTGGAATTTCATCAAAGTGATACTTAAAAAAATGGTTACAAACTACAAACCTTAGTTTTCTGGGTGGAGTTAGGAAGATGAATGCTGTATATCCCACTTTCTGTAACTCCAGATTTGAATATCTCAGCACAGTCTCTGAACTTCAACATCTCCTTTTCAACTGGAGTGGAAATATCTGGAAACACACAGGATATTATTAGGTTAGAGAAAAATAAATAAAAGTATACCCAGGTCCTATTTTGATTGGTTTAATCAATATTGATTTACACCGCAATCTTGGAAAATTGCTTGACAGACCACTTCTGGGAATTTAAGCAGTTGCCCAGGTTAGAGAGACTCTTTTGTTCCCACTGAGCTGGTCGTATGCAGCTTAGCCTTTGATAATGTGAATTTGGCACTAACCGTTACAGTGAGTGACCATAGCCAGTAGCTGCTGCACTGTGTCAGTGAGTGTGGCCTGCTGTCGTTGGAGCAGTGTGCTGTTACGAGTGGAGCTGGCCAGTTCTCCCTCCAGCAGGCTGACCAGGTGATTCTGTCTGTCCAGCAGCTCCAACAGCTGCTGTTTCTCCTGCTGGATGGCCTGAAGCTCTCTGCTGTGCCTGGCCTCCATGGCACCAAAACGCTGCTCTAGATAGCTAAGAAAAACAGGCTGGTTCATATATGGTCTTGCTATTTGCATATTACAAGCTCAACATTTTTAGAAAACTATTTATACATTTTTGATATAACAGTCCAACAGCAGCACTAAGATTTTTCACTGTTTGTATCACAGCACTTGTTTGTGTTCCAGATAAACTGTCAGTCTGTGCATTAGTTGTGGGAATTTTGTCTGGAGGATACATCAATACACCTTTAAGGCTGGAATACACTACATGATTTTACACAGATTTTTGCCACAGTCTAGAGACTGGATGAGTCTGCGCTAGTTGCTAAAAGTCAAAAAGTCAGATTTTAAAAGTTGTGTAATGTACTCCAACTTAAGGACTAGTCTTAATGCGTGAGTCATTGAATCATTCATTCAATCGATTCATTCAAAGCACTCCCTGCGCCCGAATATAATTCCCTACTATAAAGACGGCGAAAAAACAGTACATGAAATCAGTAGTATGTCGAAATTCCATTAAAAAAAAATGTCCATTAAAGAAGTAGATGCAAAGGACCCAGATGACCTACTACTTCTGCTGAGATTCAAAGAGCACATCTGGACATTTTACTATGCCAGTAGGCCACAGGATAGGAGTTGTTAATGGCAGTGAAGTGACACAACTGACACCATGAGTCACATGAGAATGACAATATTGTCAGATGTAGTACATCCAGAATTTAATTACACTACACACTATGTTACTATATAGAACATACTTTGTTAACAAACTTTGTTAACCTACTCAGACAGTATGCACCAACTGATTAATTCAGAAGTTAAACCACTTTAGTGAATCACAGTACTTCACTCAATCAATTCAACATTGATTCATTCAGTGTCTACAATGTGAGTTTCTCAATATTAACTTCTTGCTTGTTGACCTTTAGTATACAATTGTATCACCAAATTAACACTAAACTGCATAACACTAAATTGTTGCACCTCAGGTTATTCAGAGTGATCTCATTCTCGTGTTTTCTTTAGATGCTGTAACATTGTCAGCAGGCAGACGAAGGGACACAGAGGTAAGTGCAAAATAGCAGGTTTACTGATAAAGGGCAGTGGAGTGAAGCAAGGTGGAGAGTCCAGGTGAGTGCGCAGGGAATGGCAATGTTCAAGTGAGTCTTATCTAAGCGTAATCAGTCATTTTCCCTTTTCCAGGAGATCCAGGGGGAACCATAGAGCGAGGAGATGGTGGAGCACAGGAACGGTGGAGAACGGAGATTGGATAACAGGAATAACTAGGAGGTAAACAAAGGCAGGTGAGTCAGGCAAGTAACACATACATCGTATGTCTCGCAATGCAAAACGTAGACCAGACAGTTCCTGTGCGGGAGGAGTGCAGTGATATAGTGCTCAGGCTGAGTGGTGACAGGTGGCAGTGATAGTAATCAGGAGAGAGTCGTGACTGGTGACAGATACTCCCTGACATTACCTCCCCCTCCCGGAAGGTGCGTCCTGCGCCGTAACAATTCCACCGGGAAGTGGGGGTGGGCGCCCTGGAGGCTGGTGCAGGACTGGGATACAGGGAATAACTCCAGGGTGGATCTGGGAGCTCGGGCGGCCATGGCGGATCAGGGGATACAGGAGGCCATGGCAGGTCCGCCTCCGAGGCCGCGGCCCCAGCCCCCACCCCGGCCTCTACGGCTGGAGCCCTACTACCCCCCCCCCCAAAAAAAAATCCTTGGGGAAAGTAGGGGCTCGTTCCGGCTGGCGTTCTGGAGGAGCGGGCACTAGAGGGTGCTCTGGAGGAGCGGACTCTGGAGGGCGCTGTCGAGGAGTGGGCTCTGGAGGGCGCTCTCGAGGTGCTGGCACTGGAGGGCGCTCTGGAGGGGTTGGCACTGGAGGACGCTCTGGAGGCGCAGGCACAGCTAAGCACTTTCGAGGGGCTGGCACTGGAGCGTGCTTACGGCTTGAGTCAGCGGCGGACGGCGGGCTTGCCACAAGGACTGCAGGCAGGCGTGAGTGAGCCACGGATGGCAGCGTCAATTTCCCTGCGGACGGCGGGCTAGAGGGAGCCGCGAACGGCGGCGCTGATTTCCCCACGAACGGTGGGCTGGAGTTCCCCGTGCACGGCGGCTCAGGCCTGAGGACGCTGGTGGAGCTTAGGAGGATATGGGGATGCTTGGAGTTGGGCAGGCGGTAGGAGCCGTTGGAGAGGTATGTGAGAGTTCTCGGCGTGGGGTGAGCTGGGGAGACGCAGTGAATTCCAGCTCACCCGGTTAGAGAGCTCGAGAAACTCTTCCACATATCGCTCCAACCTCAGGCCGCCCTGCAGCAAACCCCACAGCGTGTCCTCAGCTGCAGTCATCCTTTTAGGTCTGGTCTTCTGTCAGCAGGCAGACGAAGGGACACAGAGGTAAGTGCAAAACAGCAGGTTTATTGATAAAGGGCAGTGGAGTGAAGCAAGGTGGAGAGTCCAGGTAAGTGCGCAGGGAATGGCAATGTTCAAGTGAGTCTTATCTGAGAGTAATCAGTCCTTTTCCCTTTTCCAGGAGATCCAGAGGGAACCATAGAGCGAGGAGACGGTGGAGCAGGGTGCGAACTACGGGGGAGCTAGGGGGAGCTTGACTCCCCTTAATAAGACATGGGCTCCCCTGAAAAAGTGATTTGTGAAATTTTGGGGGGTCTCGAAAAATATTGACAATGTTTTATTTTGACGTGCAATTTCAGTTTTGTGTAATGTGATCATCGTGGATTATTATGTGTAAAATTGCAAAAATATAATTCAATGCATGACGGCGATTTAAACCTAATTCACTTCAATAAAGATAACTATACATGCTATTTTTGTCATGAGCATCAATGTGTGGGGGCGCTGCGGTGCAAATTCCACTCATGTTTACTGCGTTAACTCAAAGCAAAGACTAAAGGGACTTTGCTCAACGTTGGAGGCCGTTGATCTGCACGCGAATCCTTGAAATCCATTCTGCAGTTAGCATCATATAGCCACCATGGCAAAAAGAACACAAGGATTCTGTGTTAAGGTAAGACATGTTATTCGCAATTATGTGTTGTGGCTGGGTTATTATAGGTCTGCGTGACTCTCGATTGACAGCCTGATGCTAAATAGACTATTTGTGGGTGGCTGTTTGTTGTTTCACCTATCAAGTCGTGTCGATAAAGTATAATAGGGTAAATCCTGTATAGTGATTTATCCTATACAGTGCTTGCATAAAGCAAGTAGTGCATACACTTGTAGCTGTTATGTATCTTTGCAAGTCATAGTAAGTGCACGAGCCCCCCCGTGTTATAAAAAAAAAAAAAAAAAAAAAAAGAGGGCTCCCCCAAAGTCCACGGTATAGTTCGAACACTGCGGTGGAGCACAGGAACGGTGGAGAACGGAGATCGGATAACAGGAAGAACTAGGAGGTAAACAACGGTAGGTAAGTAACACATACATCGTATGTCTCACAATGCAAACCGTAGACCAGACAGTTCCTGTGCGGGAGGAGTGCAGTGATATAGTGCTCAGGCTGAGTGGTGACAGATGGCGGTAATAGTAATCAGGAGATTGTGATCAGGTGAGAGTCGTGACTGGTGACAGATACTCCCTGACACATATCATATCAACATTTAAAATGTATCAGACAGCATTTAAATGTAAATAGTGTGCACAACTTTAGAGATGCATAAATCTTTATGAACCTTTTGAAGACCAGCCAGACCTGAAATTGTTGTAACCTTTGCCACAAGTGATCGAGTTCAGTCAAAGTCCCTATGGTTCAAAATAGTAAGAAGATGACTGAATAATTTTATTGGCTTGATCTCATTCAGCAAAATGAACTCACTTTTATTCAAATCACTTTGTTCATTTCTTTCATTTGAGTTAAATTAAATTACTATGGCTAATTTTCAATAGCTAAATTCCTTGAACACATTCAAATATGTAACCATAGTGATATTCTCATTTATCAGTAAATGATAAAATTTTTAATAATAGAATTATGTTTTACCATTTGTATTATTCCAGCAGGCTACAGTATGTGGATGGGAAGCACATAGAATCGTGCCTTTAGACACAATTGTTTTGTCTAACTATATTAAGTGTCATATCAAATCCTAATTTTGAATACTTCACTCTGTGTGTGAATAGCTGTTTGTTGGTTCATGCCACTCTCGGCACAGACAACACCCTTGAACAAGCCTCTCAGATTCCACATCACACACCTCTGTGAGCCTGAGAGGCTAGTAGACCTGTAAACACCTGGATACTGCTGCCATTCACAGATGGTGTTGTTGCCTGGGCTTCGCTATCAAAATCAAAATCAACACTCTGACAGGCTGTGTGAGCTGGCACCGTACCAAGCCCCAAATAAAGACAATAAATCCCACAGGCCTGATCTTTATGAGTCCGACTAATGACTTTGCAGTAGTTTTTTATTGAAACGATCCACCCACACAGACTGAACAAGCTTCTTTCAGCTAGTCCAAAGAAACAATCCCTAAATCTCTCTTTGCTTGCTGTTTCTGTTCTTGCAACATACATCCTTTCAAAGAGCTCTGCACTTGAGCACACCTTGTCATGTTTTCTGAAAATACACTAAATTGTTTTTAAGTTATCTACATTTGTGGACATGAAACATTGCTGTTGTTAAGCTGCAGCTTTATTATAAAGCAATCTCAAATCTTTGTCTCAAAATAAAATCCAACAATATTTCACTCCTGAATAGATTATCTTACTGTCCCATTTTCAGACAGAAAGTTTATGTTTCCACAAAAAGCTTGCATATTTTAATTTGGGTTAGCAGAAAGATGCATAATTACTGAGCCATACTTCCCTAAAGACCAACAGTGAAAGATGAAAATGCATTTCCTTTATTACTGGCTCTTGACAGCCAATTTACTGTAACAGAGTGCTGTTTTTTGTGTCAAATGTGCTTGCTGCTCTGCAGCATCATTGTTTATTTGAATGCAATTATAAAGTCATAAAAGAGATGTGAAACAGGTGATGCATGTTTTATAACTTATTTTCAGTATATCAAATAGCAAACACCTGGAATAAACAGGAAGATGAGATGATTTTGGGCTTGTTTACAACTGATATTAAAGGGATAGTTCAGCCAATAATGAAAATTATGTCATCGTTTACTCAACCTCATGTTGTTTCATAACCTGTATAATTGTCTTTCTTTTGTAGCACAAAAAAAGGAGATATTTTGAAGAATGTTGGTAACCAAACATTTTGTTTCCTAATGACTTCCACTGTATGGACAAAAAATATAATGGAAGTCATTGGGAACTGAAACTTCTTGCTTACCAACATTCTTCTTTTGTGCTACGCACAAGAAAGAATACACACAGGTTTGGAATGACATGAGTATATGTAAATGGTGACAGTGCTCTTTAAACATTAACTCACTCTTGTTCATTTTCAAAACACAAATGAAGATATTTTTAAAGAAGCCTAAGATAATTCTGTCCCTCCATTGAATGTCCATTCTACCAAGATACCGTCTTTTAATTGCATATAAACATTGATCAAAGTACATACATAGAGCATATCAGATATTGTAAACAGAAGCTGAATTGCACTTTATTGATGCACAAGAACAAACTTTATTGGTTCTTGCACATCAAGCAAGCATGTTTTAATTTCTGTTTCAGTACTAGTTTGTGTTTAATACTAGAGTTAAATAAAGGAGGGCATGGGGTCTAGTGGATTTTATTTTATTTAAAAATATATAGATATATAAAAAGAAAGCTGTAAAGAGGCTTTGATCTAATTAATATTCATAGGTATTATTGTGTGATGTGTAGTTCTAGGACAGACACATTTTCATCTTTTTGAACAAACTTGTATGTATGAACAACTTCAGAGTTATAATATCACGGGTCTTTTGCATCTTGCAACCTGTTTGCCTTTGTATCCTGAGTCAAAAATACACATTGTAACAACTTTAGAGACAGCGTTCACGTACAGGAAGGTGTGACTGAGACGCTGCACATTTCCAGACTCACCTGTTTTTGTCATTGAGGCGGGAGACCTCCTGGGTTTGCTCTAAGAGCTGCTTCTCCAGCCGGTTGGTGCTCAGAGAGTATTCCAGCAGCTGGATCTCCAGACGACTGGTTTGGTTCAGCACCTGCAAACAGGCCCACATGACAGACAAGCGGAAAGAGAGATTACCTTTAAAATATTCAAAGACATGGGAGAATGATGGCGCTTTTCTTGTCCAACTACTATGGTTTTCATCTCTGCTTGAATGCAAATGTACAGGATTTCACTTTGTTTCCAAGAAAACGCTGTAGTTAAATGTTGAAGGTAGTACCAGATGTTTCCCTGCAACATTAGGTTTGCCAACTTTATCTGAGAATAATGTTTGAAGTAGCATTGCTGGAAACAAATACAGTATGTTAATGAGCTTTAATCAGGGTTAAAGTAATAGTTCACCCAAAAATGTAAATTCTGTCATTACCTTTATGTTGTTCCAAATCCAAATTGCTTTCTTTCTTCCACAGAACACAAGAAGGAATAATCCATAGACTGTGCTGGTCACACTTTTCCATTCAATTACAATGCAGACTGAAGCTTTCAAGCTTCAAAAAGGATGCACATGCACCTTAAAAATGTCATTTAAAAAAGCCCATTAGTCTCATGCACTATATTCCAAACCATATGATAGTTTTGTGTTAGGAACTTTGAAACATGCATGTATTTACTCGCAACCTTCCCCTTAAATAAGCTGTAAACCACTGTGACCAAATCTTTTGATTTATTGAAACGATTCAACTCGAAAGAATGTTCACAAATTGGACAGGGCCTATTCATTGTAGCTGCATAAAAAGACTTCAAAATCTCTCCTTTTGTGCACCACAGAAGAAAGAAAGTTATGGATTTGGAGCTACATGAGGGTTAGAAAATAATGGCAGATGGTTCATTTCTGGATGAACTGTTCCTTTAAGCAGAGGTGGGTAGTAACGAGTTACATTTACTACTTTAATTTTGAGTAAATTTTTTGGGTAACTAATACTTTTAGAGTATATTTTAAAATGGGTACTTTTACTCTTACTCGAGTATATTTTTAGAGAAAAAAAACGGTACTTTTACTTCGTTACTGTGGGTGAAGCTCCTCTCGTTACTTTATCTTAATGAAATACAAGTTAAAAATGCTTCAGTTTATTCCAAACGCGCCGTCTACTTTTCTCTGGGCAATGAACGATGCACATTCGCGAATGATTCATTCTTTTGAGTCGATTCTGTTTAAAGGCTTTATCAAACCAGTTGGCAAATCAGTGAATCGGTTCGCGAATCAGTTTGAATGATTCGTTCAGTTCTCTGCCGCACGCGCTGACTGAAGCGGTTCACTCAGATAACATCAAGAGCGATGAAGATGTGGCTTTGGATCTACAGTCAATTGAAAGCAAATCTGCAAAGGCTTGTTTGCTAGAGCTATATGAAGATCTTTTATTAGATGAACACCGCGTGTGCTGTCTACTGTTCCACAGGTATAGGCCACGATACCACTATGACATTATTACCAGTTTGTTGTACATGTACCTTATACATTAAAAACAATGTATAATTTATACATTAAATAAGCTGTCACAGAGTATGAAATGAACACCCGCTAAACCCGCGTTAGCTCTGTGCAGCGGCGCGCGACCTGTTCTAGACACAATTAATATTAATATTTTTACAATATTTACGCTTGCAAAAATATAGATTGCATTTGTTTACATTTTGCAGAACAGAAGATCCGTCAATGTGCATTTGTTTCATTATGTTCAGATGTCAGTAGCAGTCATGTGAGGAGTTTTCAGTTTCAGTGTCAGAGGTTATAGAATAATACATAATTAATTTACTTTAAAATATAATTTAATTCAGTGATGCAAATCATAATTTTCATCAACTGTTACTACCGTTCTCGGAGTCATATGATCCTTCAGAAATCATTCTAATATATTGATTTATTAGTGTTGGAAACAGTTTTGCTGCTTAATATTTTTTGGAACCTGTGACATTTTGTTCAGGATTATTTGATGAATAGAAAGCTAAAAAGAACAGCATTGATAATAAATTAACATATTGGAATGATTTCTGAAGGATTATGTGACACTGAAGACTGGTGAAAAAGGCTGATGAAAATTCTGATTTGCATCACTGCAATAAATTACATTAAAAAATAATAAAAAATATTTCGAACGGCTGTGTGTGTGTGTATACACACACACACACACACACACACACACACACACACACACATACATACACATTACATAAATGTAATCTATATATCTAAATAAAAATAGACTATATTCAGTATATGATCCAAAGTAACTAGTAACTAACTACTTGAGTAGTTTTTTTATCCAATACTTTTTTTACTTTTACTCAAGTAACTATTCAGATGATTACTTTTACTTTTACTTGAGTACAGTTTTTGAGTACTCTACCCACCTCTGCCTTTAAGTTTATGAAGCCATAATCAAGTGATCCAAACACTCCAAAAGTCACACATAGTTCAGCAGTGATTATCCCATCATGCCTGTTTCTTCAAACAGCTACATGTTTTTTCAAGCAGCTCAAACACAGCAAACATACCGTAAGCCCTGACAAAAGCAGCCCAATATTTTTTCAGGCTGCACTATGATGTTCAATGAGCTGCTGACGGTGAAAAAATGAAGGCAAAACATAGCAGTGTGAAACAATCACTCTTTGAGAGGATAAACACTATGGCTGTTTTAGTTGGGCTATTTTCACTGTCTCTCTGATTCTTTTCCAACACTACTCTGCATGGCCACTTAACCCTGCTTCTATTGGCCATGAATCACTCAGATGAGTGAAAAACCAAACAAACACACACACACTATCCAAAATGGTCAGCAGTGCTTTGAGTGTCAAATGTGATGCACTGGGGCCTAATTTTGTGAACTCACTTACTGCACAAGATTAAAAATGTTCAGCCATTGAGCTCCAAGAATTTAATTCGATTGTGAGCCACCGATGCAAATTATTGGGCAGTTTGCTTATTATAATAGAGAATTTTGGACAAATGATGGCATGAGTAGTGCCCACTTTTCATGGCTGCTTGTCTTCATAATGTGGTTTAAGCAATTAGAGAAAAAGTATTTCACAGCAAAGACAAACAGAAGCTGCAGTTAGAGAAGAGGTGCTATTTTTTTTGGGTTGTCTGGATGCAGTCAGTCTCATTTGATCAGCCTCACCTGTGTCTCTACATCTGTCAGTTTGCGTGTGTTTTCTGCTGATTGGCTTAGAAGATTGGTTCCAATCTCCAGCATGGTGGCTGTCTGAGTGTGAATGACATTCCGCTCCATCTCTGATCGCACGTTCTCCTGTATATAGCTCTCCAGCTGTAAACATGACACAAGACACTTCAACAAACATACACCAACATCTCCAACTACTAAGTTTGTTAGCGTCACAAGAGAACATAAGCTTGCATAGGCAGTATTAAAGCATGCTAACTTAAAAGTCTATTGTTTATGGATATGTATATACAGTTGCAATCAAAATTATTCAACCCCCTCCAGAGACTGTAATAAATTACATGGGAATGGGAATGGGCCAAGAATGCAGTAGATAGGTAAAGCTTGAAAGCACTTATTAGAGGCATCGTTTATTGGAGGTTATAATGAATAAAAGATTCTCTACAAAATTTAACTTTTGGGGCTTAAGTAATTTTGTACATTAATATTTAGAGCCAAATTCAATTTTGTTTCATTACATTATTACAATCTCTTAAATGTGTATTAATAAACTATATACAGGGGTGTACATAAGTGGTGCCAAAATAAAAAATGCATTGTTGGGTAAATAAGTTCAGACCGCTCATTTGCATACCGTCATGGTTGGCTGTAAATGTACAATCACTGTTTTACATCGACTAACTGTAATACTGTATAAGATTTCCATTTGAACTGAAAACATAAACCTAGGCTACTGCTTGCTGCTTTCAGCGCAAATCGCAAAACTGTGACATTTCATACACTAATGCACTTCACTCAGCACAGCAGCGTTAAAACCGGCAGCGCATGCTGTCACCCCGCCAAAATAAAAGCTTTCTGATTTTAGGTTTGTAAATTATGTAAATTCATTTAAATAAATAAATAAATAAATAAGAGTATATATTAGCATTGTATTATTAAGTGTGCAATACAAATAACTGTATTTTTATTTAATACTCACATTTTATTTTATTTTAAATATAATAGTGTCATCACACTTTATTTATTATTTTGTTATTATTTTATTAAAAAACTAAATAAATAAAGTGCAATAATAGTATTATTGCTATAATAATAATAATAATAATAATTATTATTATTATTTTATAGTTATAATTAAGGTTCACACTATGTTCAGTGTGAGCACCAAACCCAGAGCTGATTCTCCCTATATGCAGAATACGCACGCTGCATAGGGCCCCCTGAAACACCAGGGGGGCCCCTTGCTCTCAAAGATGTTTTAATTTTAGTTTCATTTTTAATTTTGGCCAGCGGTTCTGAAAACATGAATGATCGTTTCTTTTAATGCGGTGCGCTGTCACGCTCTCTACATGCAAATCAGCCAAATCATGTAACGTGAATGTCGTCCAGTCTCTTGCTCTTACTTAAAAAAGAAAACAAAACAAGAGCTTATACGCGCCGCAGAAGAGATACTGTTTCTCGAGCGCTTTCCGCAAGCGCGATTCGAGACGGAGTGAAACACGGACAAATGCATCTCATCCATTCTCATCCGTCAAATATATATATATATACTGTATATATATATATATATATATATAGGTTTAAGTTTCTTTATTATTTGTCACATACACATTCATACAGGGTATAATCAGCAGTGAAATGTAGGTCAGGACAGGTCCGCTCAATGGACAGTGCAAAAAAATAAAACAAAAAATGAAACATAACACAAGAGAATATATATAAATATAGGTAAGAGTAAGATAAAAAAATATGAAAAAAAATAAAAATAAAATAAGGAGTAAAATGTGCAATGAAATAAAATAAAATGTGCAATACAGTCTACTGTGGATTTAATAAATATTAACATAAACAGGAATGTGCAAGACAGGTTGTACCGGGTATGTACACATAGCAGCAATGCGGATGATGGAGAATGATGGGTGTTTTTTACAGTTTATTAAATTGAGTCCTGTAGATGTTATGAGACTGAGTTTAGGAGCCTGATGGCCTGAGGGTAGAAACTCATCCTCAATCTCTCAGTTTTTGCCATCATGCTCCTGAGGCGCTTGCCAGATGGCAGTGAGATGAAAAGACGGTTACTGGGGTGATTTGAGTCCTTGATTATTTTTGCAGCTCTGCTTTTGCAGCGTTTGAAGTAGATGTCCTGCAGAGAGGGGAGGGCAGACCCAGAGATGCGCTCAGCTAAGCGCACGACTCTCTGCAGAGCTTTGCAGTCCTGATTTGTGGAGTTACTATACCACACTTAGATATATACTCAGTGTGGACATATACAGGTGCTGGTCATATAATTAGAATATCGTCAAAAAGTTGATTTATTTCACTAATTCCATTCAAAAAGTGAAACTTGTATAATGTATACATTCATTCCACACAGACTGATATATTTCAAGTGTTTATTTCTTTTAATTTTGATGATTATAAGTGACAACTAATGAAAACCGCAAATTCAGTATCGCAGAAAATTAGAATATTGTGAAAAGGTTCACTATTGAAGACACCTGGTGCCACACTCTAATCAGCTATTTAACTCAAAACACCTGCAAAGGCCTTTAAATGGTCTCTTAAGCCCGATTCGGACGGTAATTGTTTCTCATATGGACGTCTGTAAAAATAAATTTACATATCACCTCGGTGATAAAACTCATGGATTCGGATGGAGATTTATTCACAGAGGAGGAGCGAGTTCTGTGATCCTGCGCACCTGGGAACGCGCTGCTCACGTGGCCAATCACATGATTGTCTGCTGTAAATAAAATTAATTTTATTTACAAATGTATTCTTATTATTGTGTATTTATTTAAATCTCCTGTTTAAAAATAGGAAAGACGCGCTATAATTATATAATTATATATATAATTATACGCGATATATATCTGTTTATAATACACATTTTAAAATTGTGTTGCATACCTGCTGCTGCCATAATAAAGACCCATTTGAAAGTTTATGTGCTTTTCTTCTCTTTCTGCTCCCAGTCGCTGTGGTTGAGCAGTCATGAAGTATTGTTCTTTTAAATACTTTCCAGCATTTCAGAGATAATATGTAAATTACACCGAAGTACAGCGTTACGGTGTTCGTGAGCGCTCAAAAAGGGATTAAACACGGAATTTTGAATCGATTTCTTCTCCTAAACTCAGAGATGTGGATTCGGACGGCAATTAAATTACCACACGACCTCGGTGTTTGTCAAAAAACAGTAGGTAATTCTGCCGGGGATTTTCACGGGGGTAGTGGGAGAAAAACACTGACATCCTGGATTCGGACGGCAATTAAATCACCAACTACCCCCTGTATATGGTGAAAATCACTTACGTCCCCCTGAGAAACAATTACCGTCCGAATAGGGCTTTAGTCTAGTTCTGTAGGCTACAAAATCATGGGGAAGACTGCTGACTTGACAGTTGTCCAAAATACGACCATTGAGACCTTGCACAAGGAGGGCAAGACACAAAAGGTCATTGCAAAAGAGTCTGGCTGTTCACAGAGCTCTGTGTCCAAGCACATTAATAGAGAGGCGAAGGGAAGGAGAAGATGTGGTAGAAAAAAGTGTACAAGCAATAGGGATAACTGCACCCTGGAGAGGATTGTGAAACAAAACCCATTAAAAAATGTGGGGGAGATTCACAAAGAGTGGACTGCAGCTGGAGTCAGTGCTTCAAGAACCACTACGCACAGACGTATGCAAGACATGGGTTTCAGGGTCCATGTCAAGCCACTCTTGAACAACAGACAGCGTCAGAGGCGTCTCGCCTGGGCTAAAGACAAAAAAGACTGGACTGCTGCTGAGTGGTCCAAAGTAATGGTCTCTGATGAAAGTAAATTTTGCATTTCCTTTGGAAATCAGGGTCCCAGAGTCTGGAGGAAGAGAGGAGAGGCACAGAATCCACGTTGCTTGAGGCCCAGTGTAAAGTTTCCACAGTCAGTGATGGTTTGGGGTGCCATGTCATCTGCTGGTGTTGGTCTGTGTTTTCTGAGGTCCAAGGTCAACACAGCCGTATACCAGGAAGTTTTAGAGCACTTCATGCTTCCTGCTGCTGACCAACTTTATGGAGATGCAGATTTCATTTTCCAACAGGACTTGGCACCTGCACACAGTGCCAAAGCTACCAGTACCTGGTTTAAGGACCATGGTATCCCTGCTCTTAATTGGCCAGCAAACTCGCCTGACCTTAACCCCATAGAAAATCTATGGGGTATTGTGAAGAGGAAGATGCGATATGCCAGACCCAACAATGCAGAAGAGCTGAAGGCCACTATCAGAGCAACCTGGGCTCTCATAACACCTGAGCAGTGCCACAGACTGATCGACTCCATGCCACGCCGCATTGCTGCAGTAATTCAGGCAAAAGGAGCCCCAACTAAGTATTGAGTGCTGTACATGCTCATACTTTTCATGTTCATACTTTTCAGTTGGCCAAGGTTTCTAAAAATCCTTTCTTTGTATTGGTCTTAAGTAATATTCTAATTTTCTGAGATACTGAATTTGGGGTTTTCATTAGTTGTCAGTTATAATCATCAAAATTAAAAGAAATAAACACTTGAAATATATCAGTCTGTGTGGAATGAATGTATACATTATACAAGTTTCACTTTTTGAATGGAATTAGTGAAATAAATCAACTTTTTGATGATATTCTAATTATATGGGCAGCAACTAGCGATTATTTTGATAATCGATTAGTTGGTTGATTGTTTTTCGATTAATCGTATTAAAAAAGCACAATTTTCTTTTTATTTTATTGACAAAAAACACTTCCACATTCTGCCCAATGTCCAAAACAAACTTGTCAACTGAATGCTATGAACACATTGCTTAATTTATTAGACCACCTGTCATAATAAAGAGAAAACACAAATATTTTAGGAATCTGTCAAAAAATTGTTTAAATCTAAACATGTTATTGTCATTTATTGGGCAAATAACAAACTATGCAGGCTAATATTTATTCACATAATAACAAAAATGTCCTCCTATGCCTTTCATAACAGCTTGCATTCTTGCTGGCATTGTTTATGTACCTTTTGACTGTAATTGGGTATCTGAAAAAGAAAAACACTATAAAGTGCTTGACTATTTTTTTCTGCCTTTTTTTCCATAGATAACAGCAATAATTATATAGCATTAGAAATAGCCAACTACTGTTACTAAAGAGCTTATGCATATTGGAGGACTAACCAATACAGAAATCTAAAACATGATTTTGGTAATCACCAATGCTGTTAGTTTAGAACAGCAGTGGCACAAACCTTACATAATTTGTTAAAAACCTTACATTAATTTTTTTTAATAAATTTGTTAGGCACTGTATAGTGAATATAGTTATCTCTACATGAAAAATGTAAATAATAATAAATATAATAAGGACGAATAAAAACAAACTCGTGTGTTAACCAACAGGTGAGGAATGTTCTGCAAGAACACGTTCACTTTGATCACGATCACCTCTTACTGTCATTTCTTTATCCTGTAAAAGGCGGTTTTGGAGCGTATCATATTTATATTCAGAATTACACGCTGTATCCCTTTACAGCTCATACTCGCATAAAATACGTGCACTACATGTTGACTTTTAAACCTTAATTTAACGTTCAACAACAGATATTTCAGCACAATGAATGTTTTAGCGTTGAGTATTAACTCTCCTCTCTACTGTGTTCCGTCTGTCTGACGCGCGTGCACGCGCCCGCCGCGCTGACATTCATTCAGTAAAGATTTACTATCAGGACTGATCTTTATACAAAAATGGAAATGCACGCATGAATTTGTGACATTTACAGATAAGGATATGACCATAAACTGAAAGTTTTTGCGCCGAGGACGAACACGCATCTGTCAAAGCTCCTGACAGGGCAAGTCATTACGCTAATGCATTAACTTAAAGCTTAAAATAAATAATGCTCATGTTTTGGGCAGCTTGGATCGCGTACTTCTCCCGCAGCATCTCATTCTATTTCTTCCACTATTTTTTTATGCATTTTGTCCATAGAAATGCGTTATGCAGAGCTGTAATTTGTCGCGACCGGCTGAAGTTGGACGTGCACTGTGGGCAGGCCCGACTAATCGACAATGAGAATCGTTGTCGATGATTCTCATAATCGATAATAATCGATTTTATCGATTAGTTTTTGCAGCCATATATATATATATATATATATATATGTGTGTGTGTGTGTGTGTAATATCATATTATGATCTATATCATGGTGTGTGTAAAATTTAATCAACATCAAGAGATGCCAAGAGGGGTAGCACACTTATCCGATAAAACCAACAAAAGAAATCTGTGGGTGGTTGTTGGCATCTGTCAGTGCAGTGTGCATTAGCCTTTAGTAATAAAGTTATATAATCTTGAAAAGTTCTTGAGAAGTTTGCCAACAGGCCAAAACAGCACAAAAACAATCAATATGAAATGCATGGTTGGAAATCAACGCTAAAACAAGTACTGTACAATCAATCTTACTGACAGTGCTTGACTCCCTTCGGACAAATGGACATCAGTGCACACTGTACAATTCTAATGAGGCAATACAAATATGCCCTCATCCATCTTCAGTGCCACTGTCCGCAACCAAACACCATCCTACACTTAGGCCACGACACTGTGTGCTTCATACCATATGCACAATAGATGGCATCTTTCAGCCACAACTATTGTACCACCGTGCTGAAACACTGGCGTGAGCGCTCTTGGGTAAACAATGTTTTGTTCACTCAGTTTAATTCATCATTTGATGTTATATGAGGGGAGGCAAAAATAAATAAATAAAGATCATTACCATTTATGCGAACTATATCTTGGTGCGAGGCACCAAGCATCTGAGAGTTATAAACAGATCTCAGATTGATGTGGCCTTTTCATAAAATAACAAAAGGGAAGAGAAATCCTGTCATATCTTCACCATACCATATAATTTCAACGTTTTTCCTAGGATGATTTTTTGCCAGTCTTGAAGTAGGTGAGCTCCGCAGCAAACTAAAGAAACATTGATTAAACCACCTTTAAGCTTGCTGTTCCGCCACTTTCAGTAATGAACATTCAAAGGGTTTTAATTGAGTTAAATAATGAGTCATAAAAACAGAACTGAATTAAAAGTGCATTTGTATTTTTCCATTTCCTGGAAAATTAGATTTATTATAAAATGGGTCCAAACATGAACACTCCAGGCTCTCTGTGAAGCTTTACTGAAAACAATAGATGGGTCTACTCAAGGACAGTTGAGCAAGAATTATTTTATTGTGCAAGACTGAACTTTTTTTATTATACTCACCCCCATGATGTTTCAAAACTGTATACACAACTGTACAAACAAAAACATTTGGTAGAGAACATTTACATACATCTTTTACATAATGATCACACACTGTCAAGATCCAGAAACAAACTACACAAGTAGTTTTGACATTATGACATTTGGTTTTGAAACACGTGAATCAATGAAGTTTGCTGTTACTGACATCCAACCTGCACTAATGGTGCCATATTTAGTATACAAATTAGTAGGACTACCTTTTATATTACTTTTTAGTAGCTTTAAAGCCATGGAATTATCATTTTATAGAAATAAAAAATGCATTCAGGTTTGGAAAATGATAACCTTTCAGGACGTGTCAGTGTATCTTGGCTGCTTTAAAGTGAGAGACAAAGGCTGCATAAGCAAGCAGCAGATCTGTCGTAGAAGATTATTTTGGATTAGAATGCATTGTTAAGAATGGATGTTGGGAAGCCAAAAAACTGCAACTGCCTGTGTATATTTCACATCAAGACGTGTTCTTGCCTGGAAGAAAGGTGATTTATTCACCTCTAAAACAAAAAAATATATAAAGGCTTTCTGGTTTGTTGTGCCAGTACTATGACACAATATGCTTGTTGTGATTTTTCGTGTTTGAAGAACCAGACTACATCTGTCATATAAGTCTAATATGAATTGCAAAAAGTCCAGGAAAGATAAGCTGCAAGCTGCTTTAATGAAGACCATACAATTTGGAAAGGGAACTTTGTTTTGATCAAAACTTCTCATACATTTAACCTATAACAGCATAATCACCTCTTATTGACCACCCACAGGATGAATGTGACTCAACAGAAATCAGGAACTCCAACATGTAATTCAGCATGCTTGTCCCCTCATTGGAATTTCATTAAAGAACATCCAGGATTAGCTCATGTTTTCTTTAGGGGGGTTCTCGAAGACCCTGGGGGTCAGATAATCATGTGGGAGTATGGTGTGTGATACAAATACACCTTCTCATGTGGCCTCTGGCTGGAAAGTCTAGTAATACATATGCAAAGCAGATCGTCTGTGGTGTTGAAAACCCAGTACAATCCACTCAGCAGCGGGCCAGAGGTCAACGCTCACCAATGCTCAGGAAGCTGCCGCTCCTACCACGCACTGCACTCAATGACCGGGGAGGGAGTGGAATAATAATTTATACAACATTTGGCCTGCTGGTGAAAGCATGCATATAGGCATGTCAGGAGGGTCTGTCTGGACCGCTGTTTCTGAGATATAGTAGCCACTTCACTTTTTTTCCCCCTATACCTTCAACTGTCAGTTAAATGCATCTTATGCCAGATGTATGGCCTGTAAAATGATAAGTGAGCCAACTCATGAGTGTTTTTGACCCTTTTTGTAATCCTTTGGCATGCAGGAACATTTCTGTTATGCACGTATGATACTAAGCCCACTCCGTCTCCATATTTATGGAGCAAACCAATAGGAGGGATGAATAACGAGACAGACTTTCCAGACGGCCCATAGTCTGGGTCACAAACAGAGCAGGCCAAAGCTGGGACGTGTAACATACGTTTTGTTTTTGTTTTTTGGAAAAGAACAGGCATATATTAGAAGTACTGAGTGTTTTAGAGGTGCTAAATAAGAGAATCTGCCATTTGTGATGTGACAAGTAATGACCTTCTCTTTGAAACGTAGTGCAAATGGCACAGAGATAAACTGACTCCAAACGCGCAATTGATTTGAATTACTGTAGGAAATGACTGTGCCATAATGTTATCAGACTTTAAAAGACCTTCACTGAAAAACAACATTATCTCAAACTTCCAAACAATAATCTGCAGGTTTTAACTGTTGGTATCTTTATAAACAGCAATATCCCTGTCAAACAGAATGTTTCTGAGATAAGCTTGAATTATGTTAGCCAGAAGCACACTGTAACAATGTTTATCAGGAAACCTAAAAAAAATGGAGAGAAGTTAAATAGTCTTATCAAAGTCAATATATTATATGATATGACAGGAATATTTTTATTCAAGTTTTGGATAAAAGGACCTGCTAAATGAATACATGTAATTGTATTATCAACCTGATTTCCTTCGATTACATCAGCAAAAGTTATTTTTAAGGGGTTAGCCCTTACGAAAAAGAAGTTTATTCAAGTGTGCTATTAGTATACTTCTTTTAAACTAAAAATAGGAAAGTATACTTTGTTTACTTTTTATGTACTTCTCAGAAATATACTTAAAATTACATTTAAGTATACTTGACTTATACTTCGAAAAAGGTCTAAATATATTTGAGCTATACTTGTGCTCCTAGAATCCGTGTTTTCATTGTTATATGGTAGGGGGTGCTAGTACACATCTTCTGTACAGAATTTCCAAAAAAAACACAAGTGAAGAAGAAACTGAACCAACAGATTCTTCCACGTGTACACCAGACATAAAACAGCATCAAAACTGTGTAACGTTATGGAATAAAATGTCAACCAATGAAGAGGTAATAATGACCGTCAAGCTTTGGGGTGTTGATCGACTTCATCTACGTTTTGATTATCATTCTGAATCCAATGCATAGTCTTTTTCAGCTTTTTGTTCAAAATGTTATTTATTTTTTTATTTATGAAACTTACCCACATTCAAGTGTTTAAAAAAGAATGCATGAAGCTAGAATAAAATGTTTTTTTGTTTACAAGCAGATACCCTGTTCTTTCTTTTGATGTTTTGTATGTTCAGATATTCATATGACAAAATATATACAAATGAATACCTAAATATGGACATAGTAGTATATATAAGTATGATGTAAACTTCACTTAAAGAAAACTTACGAGTATACTTGCAGTATAAAAATACTAAACTAGTAGTTTACTGAGACTATACTTCAAAGTGTATTAAAAATGCTACTACAAGTATTTAATTAGTAAACTATCAGTAAACCTATAAGTTCACTTTTAATATAGTTGCAGTACAAGCTAAAAACATTGATGTAAAGTAGTTGTGTACTCAAAGTTTACTACTGTTATAAAGTATACTTTTATATACTAGAAAGCGGGCCAATTTAGTCCCAAGGAGTATTGAAATAGTACACTTACAAGTATACTACTAGTACACTGATATTTGTATTCTTACAACATAAAGTATACTTACAAATATACTTGAACTTTACTTAAGTATACTTAATAAAATAAACTTGAAGGATACTACTTTCTGGTAAGGGAGATCAGGTAGAAATAGATAGACTTCTTCTTTTTACACAGCAGAATCGATGCTGCTGTTTTATGCTCTGAAAATATGACAGAGAGAAATGGATCTGGCTCTTAATGGAGGCCAAATCCGTGTTTTAAAACTGATACTAACAAACTGTCCGCCAGCTTGAAAAGATCTACACATTCAGGAAATCTTGCTTAAACATGTTCAAGATTTACCTCTCTCTTTCTCTCTCCTTCCCAAATTCAATAACTTTGTGAGGATAATGTGTAATGCAGATTGGGACACATCTAGAGTGCACAAGCATAAATATTGCACATAAACTTGTTCTCAAGTGGTTTGGCTTCAGAATGCAGAATTCACATTAGACATCAAGTGGCGACCCAACAAAACATCAAAATTATTTATCATATGAAAGTAAACAAAATCCCCTTACAATCAAACACAAAAAAATTATATTTCCAAGAACTCCAAAATTATCCATGATGTAGTCTGAACAGCACAAATGCAGGTGCATCTCAGAAAATTAGAATATGGAGATGAAGTTTTTTCTTGTAATTTCAAAAAATGAAACTTTCATATATTTTAGATTCATTACATGTAAAGTAAAACACTTCAAACGTTTTTTTTGTTTTAATTTTGATGATTAGTGCTTACAGCTAATGAAAGTCAAAAATCTGTATCTCAAAATATTAGAATATTTCCTAAGATCAATCAAAAAAAAAGGAATTGCAAAACAGCAAAGTTCAAGTTCTTTAAAGTATGTTCATTTATGCACTCAATACTTGGTCGGGGCTCCTTTAGCACAAACTCCAGCATCAGTGAGGTGTGGCATGGAAGCGATCAGCCTGTGGCACTGCTGAGGCACTATTGAGCTTTCAGCTCATCTGGATTGTTGGATCGACTGTTTCTCATCTTTCTCTTGAAAATATCCCATAGATTTTCTATGGGGTTCAGGTCAGGCATGTTGGCCAATCAAGCACAGTAATACCATGGTCAGCAAAGCACTTGGAAGTGGTTTTGGCACTGTGTGCAGGTGCTAAAGTCCTGCTGGAAAAGGAAATCAGCATCTCCATAAAGCTTGTCAGCAGATGGAAGCATAAAGTGCTCTAAAATCTCCTGGTAGATGGCTGCATTGACTTTGGACTTGATAAAACAGAGTGGACCAACACCAACAGATGACATGGCAGCCCAAATCATCACTGACTTCAGAAACTTCACACTGGACTTCAAGCAGCTTGGATTCTGTGCCTCTCCAGTCTTCCTCCAGACTCCAGACCTTGATTTCCAAATGAAAAGCAAAATTTACTTTTATCTGAAAAGAAGACTTTGGACCACTGAGCAACAGTCCATTTATTTTTCTCCACAGCCCAGGTAAGATGCTTCTGACGATGTTTCTGTTTCAGAAGTGGCTTGGTAGCCCTTTTCCTGAAGACGTCTGAGCGTGGTGACTCTTGATGCACTGACTCCAGCTTCAGTCCACTCCTTGTGAAGCTCTCTCAAGTGTTTGAATCGGCTTTGCTTGACTGTATTCTCAAGCTTGTGGTCATCCCTGTTGCTTGTACACCTTTTATACCCAATTTCTTCCTTCCAGTCAACTTTGCATTTAATATGCTTTGATACAGCACTCCTTGAACAGCCACCCCTTTCAGTAATGACCCTCTGTGACTTCTGGACCATTGCCAAGTCAGCAGTGTTCCCCATTATTGTGGTTTCAAAGAACAAGAGATACCCAGAATGTATACTGTATGGATGGTAATTTATTGAAACTCAAATGTAAATATTCTAATATTTTGAGATACTGATTTTTGACTTTCGTTAGCTAATCATCAAAATTAAAACAAAAAAATGTTTGAAGTATTTTACTTTACATGTAATGAATCTAAAATATATTAAAGTTTCACTCTTTGAAATAAGTTACAAGAAAAAATGAACTTTTTCACCATATTCTAATTTTCTGAGATGCACCTATATTTACAGTTTGGTTTCTAAATGTCTAAATTTCAACAGTTTCATGCTTGGCTGCCTGTAATTCACTAGACGAATACATTGTGGTCGACACAAACCATGTTAGTCTGGGTTGTATTTCCTTTCACAGCTTTGTTCGTGGTTTTCGAGGATGTCACACAACCTGTCAACCTTCTACCAAGATGAATTTAGTTTTTTTTTTTTTAATGCTGCACTTTAGTTACTAGGTCGCTAAAACAAGCAGTTTTGGAACACCAACCATGTGATCTGCTTAGCTGTACTGAATTTTGCAGCATAATACCATAAAGTTTGATTGCATGTACAGCCTTTGACGTCAACAAAAATGATAGTGTTCTACTTCCTTTTAAAAGTTAATAAGCCTATTTATCTTGCTAACTTATCTTATTAGTTATCATTTAGCAATGATAAATGCTAATTTGGTGTTCCCAAATTAATCCGAACCCCTTAGATGTAAAATATTGAAGTCCCCCCTGAAAATTAAAAGTAGTATTTCAATCATTTAATGACACATTTGCATATTCACGGTTCTCGGATGTCAGTTAATGAACACATGGCATGCAAGTAAACAGATAAATATTTAATCTTTTTGTATTAAGCTTATTCTTTTAATTGTTTCATTTCAATTTTTTTATATGGATCTGCAGCACCTTGGCAAAAAAATTATATTGCATTTATTTAACATTTTATATTTGATTTAATTAATTGTTTTTCATCAACCCATGAACACCTGCAATTCCCTCACGAACCTCCATTTGGGAAACCTTATTTTTTTCATTTTAGTATTTAGCTAATTTTTCTAGCTGTACATGAGCAGGATGAATATGCAACATAATTTGAGAACCACTGGTGCAATAAAAGATGAGAGTGAAACAGACAGAATGAGGTTTAGGTGGATGAAGCTAATTCACTATACCTTCTGCAGCCACTGTGTATTGTTCTCCATGGCACTCTCTAGGGTCTCCAGCTTCCTTTCCTGCCAGGTGGGTTCAGCGTGGGGCAACTCTGGGGCCAAGGGCGAGTCCCGCTGGAGGTAGTTAGTCACCTGGAAGTCCCCCGCAGGCCGGCACTGCTCCACCTCTGGAAGGATAAAAGTGTAGCGGCAGGGGCCATGCTGCACCTGGTGCTGTCGTCTTTCCGAGCCAATCGCCACAGCCACTGCTGCTGCCAGGTAACACAGACACAGCAGCCAGCCCATCCCAGGAAAATGCTGACGATAGGAAAGATTTAATCCAGGGAAGGATGAAATCGCGTGGGCACTCCTCTATAAGCAGGTCGGATGAGAGCACTTCGCTCGGATTTGCACTTGTCCAAACTTTTCTGAAGATTGGAGTTCAAGTTCTGCTTCCAGGCTTCTTTCTTTTTTCCTTTTTCTCTGCTTGATGAGTTGTTCCAGGGAGATCTTATTCTACGACAGCACACTTGTAGTGCTGTTTGCCAAAAATGCAGTAGATTTAAAAGCAACACTGTCCAGACGACAGCCTGGAGGGGGAGATTGTTTCCTATTCCTCGCTTACTTTGCACTCAGCACAGCTCAGAACCAGAAACATCCTCTCTGTTTATTTACCCTCTGAAATGTTTTTCAGTTTCCCGCTCTGGCTTTGTACTGTCCTTACTCACTCGTTGTGACTGTCCGGGTTTGGAAGGTTTGAGTTTGGGAACTTCTGAACTCAGTGCCAGAGCTTTTTAAAGACTGAATCTAAAATCCCTTCTTTTGACACATAATCACTCACCCCCCTCCTTCATTCTCCCTCTCTCTCTCCGTCTCTTACAAACTCCCCCCTTCCCTTTCTCAGCATTTTCAGATGGAAGCTCCAAAAATGCCCACAGCAACCACCACTGAAAACCCAAACAGAGAACATTCTCTTTTCATTAACCCCCTCCTTCTCTCATGTTCTCTCTTCATTCCATCTCTCCTTCAGAGCAATGGCTTATGGGTCCACACCTGCACAGCTACACGGGAAAAGAAGCTGGACATGGTGATATGAGATGTTACTGGGGGTATGGGATTTTTGAAGTTTGGAGGCTATGATCTGATGGTGATCCTGGATGAAATAATTTGGTAAAAATACAGTGAGGTCCAAAAGTCTGAGATCAAAGTCTAAGAAAATCTGTGATTAATCTATGATCTGTGGGGGGGTTACATAAAAATATAATTTTTTAAAAGATTAATTTTAAAGTTGTGAGTTTATTTTTATTTAAAATAATTTTAATTCATTTTTTATTTAATAAAAATACACTTTTTATAAAATAAAAATTCTGCACTTTAGTTTCTAGGTCACTAAAATCTGAAATTTATAATTATTTAATGTAAATATGCATCTTCTTGAATTACCTTAAAATGTACTGATAACCACCACAAAAATGCATGAATAAATAAAACAGAGAGTCACATAAATAAGAGTTCATCCATAAAAGAGACCGAGCACAGAGTCATACACACAAAATACAAAACACCATCAGGTTAACATATGTGACACTAAAATAATGCAATAAACATTCACTAAATTACAGTAATGTAACCAAAAAACACCCTAATGCAAATTACAGAGAGAAGAAACAAAAATATTTATATAAAGTATTATGCTTACATATGTTAAACCATAAATGGGAAGTTCTTTCTTTTTCCGTAAAAGTTACATTTTTCAGAGTGTTGTGATCTCAGATTGGGTCTGCCACTCATTAGAGGAAGGTTAATATTTAATGTAATGCAGCTTGCTAAATAAAGCTGAAAGATGTGCACTGGATCAAACCACATCTGCACTACATATGAAATAGAATTGATTGACAAAGAGTCTGCAAGTTATTTGAGTCTAACCTGGTGGAATAGCATTCCGGGTCACTCTGACCCAATTTAACCCCCTGGCCATTATTCTCATAGTTTACAATGTAGACTTGTGTGTTCTATTAAAGTCATCCTTCCATTACTAGTTCCCACTGACTAATACAGCCTGACCTTTAGACTGCGTACCAGCAACTGGTATGAATAGCACAAGCTCTCAGGAACATCTGAGAGCTTAAATCTTCCTCCCTCTTTCATTTGCTTTTGCCAGACGCAGGATAAAATCAGACTCTGACTAACAGAGTCAATCCCATTCACTTAAACTGTTTCCTTTTACACTTTTCCATGCCATTATTCATAAATGGTTTACGCTAAATGGAAAGTTAGTAGCTATAAAAATCATGTGGGTATATAATGGGATTAAATTGCCAACACAAAGAGAAATTAATTGTCTATACATGTATCTTCTTTGACAGGAGTTTGTCTCCTCCTCTCCCTCCCTCTCCTTATCTTCCTTTACGTCTGTACCAACAGAACCAGGTTCATTTGTCTTGCTAAATTCTTTAGCGCAGCAGCTAAATAAGAACAGTCTGCTGGTAATGATGTGATGCCTCATGGATCAGGGTGTTCTAAAGAGTGTGTGGGCGATGTTTTGCAACTCTCTGAATGTCTTTATTGTCACAGTGTCCATCGTAGAAACTGATCAAAGTATGCATAGCAGTGTGAGGGGGTAGTCGAGGTCACAGCGAAAGCTAAAAGCTATGATCAATTGTGCAGATGTGTGCGGAGAGGCTTCAGAATATGATATGGTTTGTTTAGGTTCAATAGTTCATCATAACAGAACATGCCACTCCTTTTCCGACTCTGACTGGTGAAAATAGTCTTGTTTCATCATTGCCAAACTCACTTTCACACTGGGAACCATGTGCTGATGTTTTGCTTGAGTAAAAATGACGTGATTATCACAACATGAACACACGCAATTGATTTTTTTTTTTTTAAATGACAGAACAAAGACTACATTTTCACTTGATATTCCAAAAGAAATTGTCAAATTAATCATGGACCCCAAAATTAAAGCATTCAAGCACATTACATTATTGTGGCAGACAAAAGCACTGAATTGATATTATAAAGCTTAAAACTCACATTACATCAAGCTTACTGAACCACAGGGAATATGTTTTTTTTTTATTGAAAATGTTTTTCACAATACAATCGTACTAAATTAACCAAATAACTTAAATAATATTAATGTAATATTGATTTTTATGGCAAAATACATGGAAATTAGTACTAAATTAATAGTGTTAAATAATAAGCAGGTGTGTGTGTGTGTGTGTGTGTGTGTGTGTGTGTGTGTATATACAGTATATATATATATATATGTGTGTGTGTGTGTGTGTGTGTGTATATATACACACACAGATTATTCTGTGTGTGTATATATACACGGGGAAGTCGTGGCCTAGTGGTTAGAGAGTCAGACTTGTTATCCAAAGGTTGCGGGTTCGAATCTCAGGTCCGGCAGGAATTGAAGGTGGGGATTGTGAATGTCCAGCACTCTCTCCACCTTCAATACCATGACTGAGGTGCCCTTGAGCAAGGCACCGAACCCCCAACTGCTCCCCGGGCGCTGGAGCAATGGCTGCCCACTGCTCCGGGTGCATGTTCACAGTGTGTGTGTTCACTACTCACTGCTGTGTGTTTGCACTTGGATGGGTTAAATGCAGAGGACCAATTTCGAGTATGGGTCACCATACTTGACAATACATCACATTAAAAAAAAAAAAATAATTGATTAAGGTACAACATATAGCTCTGTTAGTCAAAACTATGACCTGCGAGACCACCAGTATTTGTCAAATGCAAGCATCAGGGCAGAATGTCTTGAGCAGGGACATAAGAAATTTGCAAATACTTAGAGAACCAGCCCAGTCAGAGCTTTGGGTTTGGTCTACGTCAAAAGGCTGATATTTTACTAACCTCCCCAAAGGTTCTAAATCAGACAAACTAGTCCTTTCGTGAAGTGACACAAACCGGCCTCTCTATCAGGGCAGAAAGTGTTTGGCTTCATTCTTGGGCCTGCCAAAAGGCAGGCGAGTGTTATTTCAGCAACAAGAAACAAGCCTTCAGGGCAATATCAATCGCCATATAATGTCTCTTTCGTCAGACGTGTCACTCTACGGACAGCAAACCAAACCAGCTCTCACAGCATGCAAAGATGACAGAAAACAGTCCCTTTAACAAGAACAAATCATTATTGGCCGCCATCCCTATTGTTGTATAAAATCTGCTCAGCATTCCAAAACCTGCATAACTTTCTTTCTTCTGTGAAACACAAAAGGATTTTGAAAAAAAGACTTGGAGGAACAAAATGAAAGTGGATGGTGACCAGAAATTGTCAAGCTTCAAAAAGTACAAAAAACACCATAAAGCATCAAGAAATAATTTGTAGCTCTCTTTGAGGAAAAAATAAATAAATACAAGTTGTTATTCTAAAATTCTTGCTCGACAGCCATGGCCACCATTCATTTTCAGTGGAAGGAGCAGCTTGGACATTCTGCTTCAAATAGCTTTATTTGTGTCCCACAGGGTCATATTGGGTATCACTTTATTTTATTATGTCTTTGTTACATGTGTTACGTGTACTTAATATAGCAATAACAGTAAACTATGCATAATACATGCAACTAACCCTAAACCAAAGCCTAATCGTATGTACAAGTTATTAATTAATATTAGTCAGTACTTAATTGTATTAGGACACTTTAAAATAAAGTGTAACCTAATACAGTTTTTAAAGACTTGATGGTTTTTAAATGATGAACTATTCCTATAAATGCCAGTCATGTGATTGTGAATGATGGTAATGCAAACATGTATTGCACTGCTATCAGGGCTGGAAAATGAACTGACATTATTAAAAAAGCTTTAAATTCACAGTATTGCATGATGTCATGAGTCATGACAGAAGTGCATGTTTAGCATCAGTTTTTAATTTACAGGAAAAATACATGTAAAACATATTCCTAAACTATAGCAATGATGTCATGCAACGCCTTTAACCTCTGACCCCACTAATGTTTCTGCACAAACAGGCCCTTATTTCCATGGGGACAGGACAACACTTACATGAAGGCTCTGATTTCCAGAGCCAGGGTAATTTTACCTTTGACAGGTCTTGGCGGGAAAAACCACTATGATCCTTTGTCTTGTCTTTGGATTGTGAACTGTGAAAATGACAGTTTTATAACAAGCTCTAAAAATCTTGCCACACATAGAGTCCTGCAGAGAACTTTGATTCTTCTCCAAAAAAATGCATTTTCTTAAATTATAGCAAGATAACGTGAATACCCGCTAAACTCATGTGAACCCTCTGAACGACATTTAAAAATACGATAAATGAACCTTTACCTTGAAGCTTAGATCACGTAATAGCAAATAGACAGGTTTAATAGTGGCAGTAAAACAGGACATTACCAAAAGCGGATCCAGATTTTCCAGGCATTTATGATGATCTTCTCTCTCTCTCTTGACACTGAATGTTTCTGTTTTTTGTTGAAACTATATTTGAGGGGTTTAACCTAGGCCACTGCCAGATATCAGACATATATCATGCACTCTTTTATTCAATACTCCTGTCAGGATGGTGTAAGCGTATCTGTTTTTCTTTTTTTACATTACGACCAACAACTACTCTGATCGCCACGCTGTGAAAATATCGCCGTTTGCTCCATTTTAAACTCCTAAAAGTCCTCATTAGTCACAGCAAGCCGCGTGTAAAAAAAACTGCCCCCACATCTTAAAGTGGTTTCTAAGCAATCAAAGCAATAAGCGAAATGCAGTCGTAATGTTTTAGTGTTTGCATGCTAATCTGTCTGGCTGGAAGATCTCAATGCTAACAATTTAACCTAATTGATCTGTTATTCTTAATTCGGGTTGTTAGAGGAGTCAAAAGGAGTTGTCAATGCTAATGTCACTAATCTCTCTGTAAATAGTTGTTATTGGATTAGATTATGCAGTCGTAACTGAAGGAGCTAAGCAGTTAAATATAATCACACTTCATGTCATGCTAAACTGTCTAGCATGTTAATCTAGCATGGATGTTTCTCCTGCTGAGGACCTGCAGTGGCCCTGAACATATGTGTCATGTTTAAGGCATAATGAACTTGCGTAATACGCAACATTTTATGGATAGAGAGCTTATTAGAGCCAGCTGTCTTTCTCTTTATGCTGTGTGTGAATCAGGAAGTCGTAGCCCCCCCACCTTTGTAGCCTTTACCCTCCCTACACAATGTCCTGGAGTGTGTTCAAAAGATCTATGTCATATTGATGTGTGTGCCTGTAGGGGACGGCATACATGTGCGACAGCGGTTGATGCTTGATCAGGTTTATATCTATACATTCACACATTTACTGCTTGTAAAAGAGGTAAAATAGATTTAAGTATCTCTTTTTTTTTGTATTTAAGATTATTTTAAAATTCAACCAAAACAAAATATTATAAATAATGTAATGTGAGTGTATTGTATATCAGTGTACTGATTTTTTTTTTTTGCCGAACACTACCAAAAAATAAATAAATAAATAAACAAACAAAAATACACTAGTGAGGAGGATGCATTAAATTGATCAATAGTGACAGCAAAGACATTTAAAATGTTACAAATATCTTCTTTTTTGCTATCTATTTGAATTTTTCAATAATCAAAGTGTCCTGAAATTTTTTTCCACAAATATATTAAGGAGCAAAAATGGTTTTCAACATTAATAATGATAATAATACAACCATTATCAATTGAGCACCAATAATAATTGTTAATAATTATTGAGCAGGAAATCAACATATTAGAATGATTTCTGAAGGATCATGTGACACTGAAAACTGGAGTAATGATGCTGAAAATACAGCTTTGCCATCACAGGAATAAATTACATTTCAAAATATATGTTAAAAAAATGTTTTAGATTTTATATATTTTATATTTTAATATTACTGTTTTCACTGCATTTTTGATTAAATAAATGCAGCCTTGGTAAACATAAGATACTTCTTTCCAAAAAAAAAAAACATTACTTTATTAGGGTCTTATATTATTTTTCTAAAATTTTGACATGTAGTAGACGTGTGTGTGTAATTTTTATATTTGGCATATTAATTATCAAATTGGCATTTAACAAAATGCAATTTAGGATATTGAGATGGGGTACAGTATGAAACATTCCAAAACATCTACTAAAGATACTTAATGTCAATCATCCACATGTCGTGTACATTTTTTCATTTGTACTGAAATGATTCTATAGATATAGAATGTATGTATTTTTGTATACTTTTGAATTATATGTATTTTTACATGCCTTCAGCATTTTGTTCCTTTTGTTTTTGCACTTTGATCATCAGTAGTTTTCTTCCTGGCTACAAGCAAAGCGGCTGGTTATAGTTTGTAATACCTGCCCTGGACAGGAGCACAAAGAGGGTCCAACACAGCAGGGGGTTTTCCTTCAGACACAAATGTCCAGCTCAAGAGGTGCTGAAATGTTTGCAACTGGTCTTATTATGAGACTCCTGTCAGGTCTCTTTAGAGTGAGTCTTTGTCCTCTGCGCTCCCATCAATCACAAGATAGTGCATATAATGGCCTATACACCATAAATTGTAAACTACGAACATTGTATTCTGAATCTATCAAAGAAAATTAGTGTCTTCAGCATTTGCTGATCAAATTTGGTTGCCTTGTATTGCTTGGTCAAATCTAAGGTTGATTTTCTTGCCAACATTGTCTGGAATACTCTGGGGGAACTGTGGCTTCGTATTGTATTCGTTCCCATCTTTTACCTTGTATAACAGACTTTGTCCTTTCCCTCCCACTTTAATATAATGAGTTGCACTGGCTAAGCGATTGTAAAACCAATACATCAAGTAATATAAACACCTTCAATTGCCATATGTATAACTGTAGAACTTGCACAAGTATCTCCTCTATAAATTGTAATCAATTGCATCACATTTACTTTTTTTCACAACACCCAATTAGCTGAATTGCTTTTAGGTGTTTTTTGTAGGAAGGGGGAAAAAGGTGTTCGGTGACAACATGGAAGTAGTAAAATAACTACTTAATAAAACATTATTTTTTTTTTTACTTTAAATTAAGCAAACTTGCTCTAAACACAAATACCAGGAATAGTCCAGTACAAACGTTCACAGCACAGTATCAAATAACTAGCAACACAACTAGCAGTATCAAGGTTCTCGAATGACTAAATACACATGTGAATTCAACTCAAAAAATAAACACTAACATGCTCTTTTCCTTTATAGAAAGCTATGCAACATCAAGCGGGATGGAGATCACAGCCAAGTCTACAGGTCCGAGGGAAAAGACTGCTAAGCTCCCAGTCAGATTTTTTACTCTGATGTTAACAAGTGTTTTTAGTTTCCTCTAATGGTGTGTCAACTGTATCTTCCTGAACAAGTTTTGCCTTGCATCCTGCTGGGGATTGTTTCATGGTACCTCTGTTCCCACATAGCTGTTTTCACTTTTCAGGCCTGTGCAGGCTGCTGGGAATGTGTTATTACACAGACAGCGGCAAAACTGTCTTCGCTCTGTAAAAACAACACAGAAAGCTGCATCTGAAGTAACATACAGTATATGCCATGGCAGAGAATTAATGCTACATCGGCAGCAGGTGTATATATTGTATACAAGAGTCCTAATCACAAAAATATCTGTTTATTAGATTAATTACATTTGTTGCTTCCTGTGCACAACCGACAGAATCAAGATGCAATGAAGTTTAAGGTTTATGCAACTTTTAATTTACAGAAAATCACAAAGTATCTGTGTACTGATAAATATAATGCTCCATCTGCTTTAGAAATAAATTATTTTTTTCTTTACTGCACAGATTCTATATACTGCACAAAGCAGCTTCAAGAGAGATTTTTAATTTATTATTTACGACTTTTATAAGGTACTGTGGCTGCCAACCTGAAAATTTACAATGAATCATAGTCGATTCTAGACACTATTTAAAAGCACTTCAGTCTCTGTTTTTTTAACTCAACCACCTTTTAAATTGTGAAGTACAATGCAAATATTCTCTATTGCATTATAGTGAAATCACACAATAAAATGCAAACAAATGTGTCCATTTCCTTAAAGGAATATTTCATCCAAAAATGTAAACTTGCAGAAAATGTACTCACTTTGAATCCATCTAAAAATGTATGAATGTATGCAAGTTAAAATAGTCTCAATGATGATTTTTTTTTTTATTAAAAACATGCATCTTTTCACCTTACAAGACATTGATTGATGAACTGGAGACATGTGGATTACTGTAAAGTTTTTATATTTGGACCCTCATTCTGACGGCACCCATTCACTGCAGAGGATTGGTGAGCAAGTGATGTAATGCTAAATTTCTCCAAACATTTTTTGATAAAAAAAGGTACTCTTTCTCTTTAATGGCCTGAGGGTGAGTACATTTTCAGCAAATTTTCATTATTTGGGTTAATTATATATATATACAATACAGTCCAGTCAGTTGGTTTATAAAAGAAACCCCTTGTAGCAAAAACAAGGTTACATCATCTCATATCATATAATCATACCTGCAATTATCTTATAATACTAAAACACATTTTTCAGTGTATGATCAGACCTACTAGGAAAGAAAACTGGAGACTAGATCTCTTTGATATTTAATTGAATATCTGTCCTAAACACCTTTTTTCATCCTTTGATGAAAGTTTTCAATTCAAGTCATTATAATTAAGTAGACAATGATGTGTACAAGTGACTTGAAAATGAACAAAATATCTCAGAGTTTGACCAAAAGTTTCAAAGGTGTTGCTTTTGTGGATTTAGATATTAGCAGCATACATCACAAAGCTCGGTGACAGAGAAAAAATTCTGCAAGACTGGCGTGAATTCGGGGAACATCGTGTTCCCAGTGAATTATCGTTTTAATGTACCATTCGGAGCAAACAGCCCATTCCTCAAATAGGTTGTGGAACCTCACAAGATGATTTCATCACGAGAAAGAGAGAGGCGGAGAGAAAAGGAGCAAGAAATCATTTAGACAGATTGATGATGATGAAATAGGAGCAGATCTCTCTAATTGTAATATGTGGGTATTATCACATCCCAAGAAACAGTCAAATCCTTGGGTTAAGCTTCTGTACAATGGTTGCCAATAATAGAGAAACTCATTCGAGGGCTGTTCATTATCATTTGCTTGTACAGCACTATAAATCACACACCTTAAAGCCCATTAATTCGGCTATTCTGCCAAATATGAGGGCATGTTTTATGGCTGGGCATCAAACTGGTCTGCAGGTATTTACAGAAGAACACAAAGCCGTGATTTTAATGTGCACAAAATGAGTCTGTTTATTGCAACAGCTGCTTTAATCGATGTGCTGTTGATATCTGTGAAATTATTTGTTGGTTTTCATCAAGCGAATCATGTAGCCTCTAAAATTGAAAATGTTATTGATTTACTACTGTTTAAAAATGGACTGTCTAATAAATATCACACTCTTCTATTTTAGAAAAACACTGTAGGTAATGAAAGTACACAGATTCAATTATTAAACCCTTTACATGAAAAGGGGTTAGTTAATGCTTAGCTTCAAAGTACAGGTGCATCTCAATAAATTAGAATGTCGTGGAAAAGTTCATTTATTTCAGTAATTCAACTCAAATTGTGAAACTCATGTATTAAATAAATTCAGTGCACACAGACTGAAGTACTTTAAGTCTTTGGTTATTTTAATTGTGATGATTTAGGCTCACATTTAACAAAAACCCACCAATTCACTCAACAAATTAGAATACTTCATAAGACCAATAAAAAAAACATTTTTCGTGAATTGTTGGCCTTCTGGAAAGTATGTTAATTTACTGTATATGTACTCAATACTTGGAAGGGGCTCCTTTTGCTTTAATTACTGCCTCAGTTCGGCGTGACATGGAGGTGATCAGTTTGTGGCACTGCTGAGGTGGTATGGAAGCCCAGGTTTCTTTGACAGTGGCCTTCAGCTCATCTGCATTGTTGGGTCTGGTGTCTCTCATCTTCCTCTTGACAATACTCCATAGATTCTCTATGGGGTTCAGGTCAGGCGAGTTTGGTTTCAAAGAACAAGAGATACCCAGGATTTATACTTTGTGGATGGTCATTTATTGAAACTCAAATGTAAATATTCTAATATTTTGAGATACTGATTTTTGACTTTCATGAGCTGTAAGCTCTAATCATCAAAATTAAAACAAAAAAAACTTTTGAAATGTTTTACTTTACATGTAATGAATCTAAAATATATGAAAGTTTCACTATTTGAAATAAGTTACAAGAAAAAAATAACTTTTTCACGACATTCTAATTTATTGAGATGCACCTGTATATGCATAATCTAACAATTTCAGGTGGGATTTTCACTTAAGAAATTACAAGAAGCAGCATTATCTCTCGTTTTCAAAAGAGACATCACACGTTCATCTTCAGAAAAGGAGAATCCAGTGGTTTTCATTCAAATATTCTATGCCCTTACAGGATGAGGCTAATGACCCAGCTCAGAAGTGACTTAACCAATTGTTTCCTCTGCCTTCATCTTTCAGTCTGGTCCCTGTGGCATTCATTAGGGTCTTTGTGGTTTCATAAACATATTTAGAGGTCAGGGGTCACCACACACTCAACATTTTTCTTCTCAATGCATGCTACTCACTCATGAACGTGACAGGACTTAATACAGGGAACAAAGTACTTCCCTTACTGCCTCAAATGGTTGGCATGGGAGAATTGAACTTATAATGTCACTTTTAACAAATGCAACCAATAAAACCTTGTAAATAACTTAAAGGTCTATGTTGAAGTATCAGTCTAAGAACATTCATCACTAAATAAGAAGTTATAGGTGCAATTGTTATGTAACTCAATTCTACTAATCCATTTTCTACACCAAGTTGTATCCATCACAACAGAACCCCATAAATATTTTAAGAAAATTATAGTATTTTTTGTATATTTTTCTCTGTTGTATCTGCATTCTTTGCAGCTCACAAATGCTTAACTGCAACATCAAGGCAGAGCAAGAAAGAAAATTAGACATTTCAGAGAATGCCCACTTGAATGAATGCAGATGTTGTTTCATGAATGCACTGTGGTTCTGAGTGAGTTTTGCCCAGAAAATATCCCACTCAGCAGATGTGAAAACACGTGAAAAGCCCCTCATTTACATTCAAGCTGTACGTGAAAGTCAATTTGTGTGCATGAGTGCGTTCACATTGACGTCCGAGCAGTGCATGAAAAGTAAATGTAAATTCTGCGCTTTACAATGACAAACTGTCGGCCGGAACTATTCATTTTGAAGCCCAGCTCTCACTACATTGTATAAGCAAAGCAAAGTCTTAGATTAGTTTAATGTGCACATTCAGCTTCCTGTAAATTCTGGGAAAAACACTGAAGAAAGTATTTACAAGATTGATTTCTATTTGCAAACATCGTTTAAATCCATCCATATCCTAAGGTTCTCATCAAACACATGACAAGTTTGTAGAGAAGTGGTGGGTGTGTGATATCTAATAGCTCTAGACAAGTCAAAGGGGATAATCATGTTTTGGAGACATGGGAGGAATTGAGGCAGGCTGATAATATATTTAGCGGTGGGGTGCTGTCACAGATAGCGATACACACTGAGCAGTATCATAAAGTGTTCAACAATCTCCAAGTAAACATCTCAGTGCCCTGAACAAATTCTGCACCACTCGTTGGGTCTCATTTACTGTGTCTACATAAAGCTGTGTTTGAACATTTTCACAAAGAAATCAGGATTCATCAATGCATTTGCAAATAAATTTAGGAATGTATATTAAATAGATGTGTATAAAAATATAAATAAAAATGAAAATACACTAGCATTAAATTATATAATATCAATGAGAAATGTATTAACTAAATGGTTCTACAATTCACAGGTCCTGCACAAAAATATCAAATCACATGTAAATTAAGTCTATATAAAAGAGTACATCTTTATAGAACAGAATATTTCCCTTATATGGAAGTTTGGGTGTGTATTACACAAAATACTATCTACGGGCTATGGAAGCATGTTTCTGTAATAAGAATAAGAAAAACAATAAGAAAAGGTAATTGCTCCCACAAAGGAAAGACAGAATCGTTATAAACACAGAAACACATCACTTTTTCTATTTTTATTCAGTGGCAGAAACAAACAAACAAACAAAACCAGAATTGTGAGATATAAACTCAAAGTTTCAACTTTTTTTCCTCACAATTCCGAGTTTACATTTCACAATTCTGACATTTTTCTAAGAATTCTGATTTTACATCTCGCAATTCTGTCTGCAACAAATATTAAATAATAATAATAATTACGACTTTTTATCTCACATTTCTGACACTTTTTCTCTCAATTGCAAGTTTGTTTCTCATAATTAAGACTTTCATCTCAGAATTGTGAGTTTATATCTTGCAAAAGCGAGTTATAAACTCACAATAGCATGTAACCTCGCAATTGATTTTTTTTTCAATTGATTCTATTTCAATTGATTCTAAGTTTACATCTTAGAATTGCAAGAAAAAAGTCTAAATTAAAAGATATAAACTCAAAATTGTGACTAAAAGAAAGTAAGAACTGAGGTTAAAAAGTCACAATTAACTTTTTATTATTATTATTATTATTATTATTATTACAACCCGAATTCCGGAAATGTTGGGATGTTTTTTAAATTTGAATAAAATGAAAAGTAAAATAATATTAAAATCACATGAGCCAATACTTTATTCACAATAGAACATAGATAACATAACAAATGTTTAAACTGAGAAATTTTACAATTTTATGCACAAAATGAGCTCATTTCAAATTTGATGCCTGCTACAGGTCTCAAAATAGTTGGTACGGCGGCATGTTTACCATGGTGTAGCATCTCCTCTTCTTTTCAAAACAGTTTAAAGACGTCTGGGCATCGAGGTTATGAGTTTCTGGAGTTTTTGTGTTGGAATTTGGTCTCATTCTTGCCTGATATAGGTTTCCAGCTGCTGTTCGAGCAGAGTTTGTGGTCGTCTTTGACGTATTTTTCATTTAATGATGCACCAAATGTTCTCTATAGGTGAAAGATCTGGACTGCAGGTAGGCCAATTCAGCACCCAGACTCTTCTACTACGAAGCCATGCTGTTGTAATAGCTGCAGTATGTGGTTTTGCATTGTCCTGCTGAAATACATAGAGCTGGAGTCAAGTCCAGCTTTGTCGAGTCCAAGACAAGTCCAAGACCAGGACTAGTCGAGACCGAGTCAAGACCGAGTCCAAAGAGGCTCGAGTCCAAGTCAAGTCCAAGTCCAAAAATTTCGAGTCCAAGTCAAGACCGAGTCCAAATGAGAGAAAAAAAGGATCCTCTTCAAAATCACATGCTTAATTATTGATATGTGATGCGAGAGACAGCATATCTCCTATTCTAAGAAAATAATTTTGCATTATTATTTGTAATGATCAAAAAGCATGTGCAAAGTAACAACTCTGTAGGACAGGGGTCTCCAAACTAGATCCTGGAGGTGCCAATGCCCTGCAGACTTTTGCTCCAACTGGCTTTAACACACGTATCTGGAAGTTTCTAGTGTGTCTAGTAAGAGCTTGAAGAGCTGGTTCAAGTGTGTTTAATTAGTGCTGGAGCTAAACTCTGCAGAACACCAGCCCTCTAGGACAGAGTTTGGAGCTGTAGGATCAAATTATTTTTATTTACTTTATTTACATTTTATTTACTTTAGGTATAGCAATTTCACACAAGCTGAAGTGCAACTTCACATTTTCAGTCTTTTTATTATAGTGTAACAGTATTGTTATACAATATTATACATAATATACTGCTTTATAATAATAATAATTGTGTATAACAATATTGTAGTGTAACAATAACATTCTGGGCTGCCAATGGAAAATGTAACAAATAACAAACAACACAGGTGTCACTAAAAATTTTGAAAATTTTGAAAAAATTTAAAAAAAATTACAATTTTGAAAACCTTTTTAACTCCAAATGACTGCAATGAACATGTTCCCATTCTTGAACTTATTACTTGTAATAAACCAAAGTAGCATTTTCAACAAAAAAAAAAACAAACTAAGTAATAAACATGAACATCTTCAGCTGTGTGTGTATTTGTTTGCCTTAGGCCATATAATATATAACATATTCAGGAGTACCAGTCAAATCAAAATCCTCCAGGGGATTACCAACACAGTTTTAGTACAGAATTGGATGCAAGTAAGGGATAGCAGGACCCTGACCTGAACTGGCTCTCATGTTCATACTGCAATGACAATGAAAATACGATTCATCTTTCACCCATATTTCTAACCTCATAAAAAAAGTCGGTAACACTTTACAATAAGGTGTCATTTGTTAATATTAGTTTAATGGATTTTTAGTGATGGAAATCCATTTATGCTTTGCTGAAACCGCGCGTCTTCATGGAGAGCGCAGGTCATGGTTGCTTAGCAACAGCAGACGCCACGGGAGCGCAAGCATATACAAAGTGTTTTGGAAAGAAGGAGAGAGCGACGCGCCTAGCTTTTTCCACGCGCTTTTAGGCGCGACATGCGAATGTGGTTTTGTTTTGAAGGAGAAAAAAATCATAATGCTGGACTCGGTCGAGACCAAGGAGAACATTTGGCGAGTCCAATGACCAAGTCCGAGACAAGTCCGAGTGCAAACACCAACGAGTCCGAGACAAGTCCGAGACGATAGAAAAACGTCTCGAGTCCGGACTCGAGTCCGAGACCGGACTCGAGTACTACAGCCCTAGAAATACACAAGTTATTCCCTGAAATAGACGTCGTCTGGAGGGGAGCATATGTTGCTCTAAAACCTTTATATATCTTTCAGCATTCATAGTGCCTTCCAAAACATAAAAGCTGCCCATACCGTATGCACTTATGAACCCCCATACCATCAGAGATGCTGGCTTTTGAACTAAACGCTGATAACACACTGGAAGGTCTCCCTCCTCTTTAGTCCAGAGGACACGGTGTCCGTGATTTCTAACAAGAATGTCAAATTAGGACTCGTCTGACCATAGAACACTTTTCCACTTTGAAACAGTCCATTTTAAATGAGCCTTGGCCCACAGGACACGACGGCGCTTCTGGACCATGTTCACATATGGCTTCCTTTTTGCATGATAGAGCTTTAGTTGGCATCTGCAGATGGCACGGCGGATTGTGTTTACCGACAGTTGTTTCTGGAAGTATTCCTGGGCCCATTTAGTAATGTCAATGACAGAATCATGCCGATGAGTGATGCAGTGTCGTCTGAGGGCCCGAAGACCACGGGCATCCAACAAAGGTCTTTGGCCTTCTCCCTTAAGCCGGGCTCACACTGTGCGATTTTTTAAAAGTCCTTTAGGATTGTACTTATCAGACTGCACGAACATGATGATCATGTCACACTGTGGGATCTCAGTTGTCATTAATGTCAGACTGTACGACAGTCAAGATGAGTTAAAAACAGGTGCGCGCAAGAAAACTTGTTCGGACACGTCCAGTGACTACGAACTGCATTGCACTCGGGACCGAACTGTTGGCTATCATGAAAATTATATGAACGGCGGCAATACTGGCATATTTAAGAATAATAGTGTATGCAGCTCTACACACCCACATGAAAACAGCGGCGCAACCAGTATCAGCAACGTATCAGATGAATTCCGTGAGCGGAGGACGGAGCGCCGTAGTTTATGGCAGATAGAATAATTCTCTAGCATTAATTCTGCTCATAGCTTGTCTTGAAAAACGGAGACAGTTTGACATTCATCGTAGGGGTAGTCACACTGCAGGACTGTGCGCCAAATCTTCTGACACTGCCAGAATTTTGTCGGAGGTGAAATTTGATCGCAACAGCCATTAATCGGCTGTCGGTGAACATGTCAAACCAGCGATCAAAGTCTACAGATTTTAGCCTAGGATTATAGGAATCTTTTAGGATTTTCAAAATTTGTCTCAGACGAGCAAATCGTGGCCAAAATCGCACAGTGTGAGCCGGGCTTTACGCACAGAGATTTCTCCAGTTTCTCTGAATCTTTTGATGATGTTAAGCACTGTAGATGATGAGATTTGCAAAGCCTTTGCAATTTCACGTTGAGGACCGTTGTTTTTAAAGTATCCCACAATCTTTTTACGCACTCTTTCACAGATTAGAGAGCCACTGCCCATCTTTACTTCTGAGAGACTCTGCCTCTCTAAGACATCCCTTTTATAGCTAATCATGTTGCAAACCTGATGTCAATTAACTTAATTAGTTGCTAGATGTTCTCCCAGCTGAATCTTTTCAAAATGACTTGCTTTTTCAGCCATTTGTTGCCCCCGTGCCAACTTTTTTGAGACCTGTATCAGGCATCAAATTTGAAATGAGCACATTTAGTAGATAAAAGTGTAAAATGTTCTATTGTGAATAAAATATTGGCTCATGCGATTTGAAAGACTTTTAGTTTTCATTTTATTCAAATTTAAAAAACGTCCCAACTTTTCCAGAATTCGGGTTGTACGTTTCTGTGGTGGAAACAGGCTTCCATAAAAGGCACATCCTCCCTGCAGAACAAATTCCTGTTGTGAATCCAGCAGAATTTTTCCTGCAGTGCATGAGTAAAAATGCAATTATTAGTGAATGACACTGAGATTTATTACAGCAGAATGCATCTAAGCTCAGTTAGTTAACCTATAAAGATTATCACATGTATATATTAAACCGCTCTTTAAGAACACGTGGTTCTGGAACTCCCACGGTTAAGAGGCCATGTGGGCTGCGGTCACAGCACTGTATCGCTTATCCAGTTGTCCAAACAAGGCCAAGCCTTCTCTTCAAGCATCCCGCTGGATATATTGTGTTTATTCTGAGATTTCTCACCCTAAATTTTCAGCCGGTCAGCTCTGGGCACTGGTCCGAAACAAACTAAGTTAGAAGAACAGCATCGTAATCCTCTGCCATTTAGAACTGCCTACGATCAGATCAAAGCACTGAAGCAGTAGCAGATGGTTTGGAATCTTGTACTTTGATTTACCGGCAAGTTTGTAATATGTATAACATCCCCAATGTGTACACTTTATACATAGGATTATTTATTTTATAATGAATATACATTTGTCATTCTGACAAAAATCATTTTTTATTGTTTCTTTTAAATAATATAAATTAACAGCTGTTGTTATATTTTATTCACTTAGCAGTTTATTCACATTAAAAATATATTCATGCATATACCACTGTTCAAAGATTTGGGGTCAGTAAGACTTATTTATACACTTTAATACTTGCAAAAAGATGCATTTAATTTATCGAAAGTGACAGTAAAGACTGATAAATTGTAATGAAAGATTTCTATAATTCAAATAAACGCTGAAAGATTCCTGAAGAAAATAATGAAATAAAATAATATATACAGTATGTATCAAGAAAGTAAAAAAATATTAAGCAGCACATGTGTTTTAACATGGATAATAATAAGAGATCTTGAGAAATATTTTTTTTTTTTACAAATAGCCTATATAGTGTAATAATTTTCTTCAAAATAGTAGCTTGACTGTAGTTTAACTAAAACATGAGTAGCTTAAAAAAGTACAGTTGTGAAGTTCCCCAGCACAGGCATCATATTATAATTATCTTGTATGTTCTATCACTTTATTTGACATTTACTGATCTTAACACTGCCCAATATAAAAAATATATCTACAAACAGCATGTGAGATAGGTTTACTCATTCAGGCAGTGACCATCAGAGCTTTCCCTGGCAAGCGCTCTTTGATAGGAAGCCTGACTAAGGTCTGCATGGTGTTCAGTCCTCCTACTCAAAACACTGGTTGCCATGGAGCCTCAGCTGTGGTGTCTACCCCATCCTCAGCTTTCTTTTACTCTCTCGCTCCTTCTGTGCTTTCTAATTTCCTCATGGCACCAGTCACCCTCCGCTGCTGGAGGCTGCGATTTTGTAGTGTGATATTCCCTTTTCAGCACTCTCTCTGTTACTCTAAAATCAGCCAGCGTAATACAGACATCACAGTCCTCTCCCAAACAGATGGTCTCATTTTCAGGAAAGGAACTGTTCCTGGACCAAAGATTAAAGATGCTGCTGTGTGATTAGAGTTATGTGAGCCCTTTGAAACGCTAGCATAAGAGCTCTGCTACATGTAGTTTAAAGGGATACTTCACTCAAAAATCTACATTTTGTCATTTCAGATCTGTATGACTTTTGTAGAACACAAAAGGAGATATTTTGAAAAACATTGACAACATTCTTCAAAATATCTTCTTTTCTGTTCCACAGAATATGTCTTACAATACTTGGAATGCAATTGTCCTCTTTTAGTAACTATCTCTTTAAAAGTGAAGTGTAATTTTTGATATTGCATTTTTTTTGTCTAGCTCAGCTTTATTTGCAGAAAATAAAAGATTAGTTCCCCTAAGATTAGTTCCGCCTAAGAAGAGTAAACATTGTGCTATCCAACATTGTTTGGTTTCTTTGAACATCCCAACCAGCTTGACACAGGAACATTAGCTCAACCAGTGGCAAGAGTTTGAGGTGAGACTAATCAATTGCAGACATTTTCTGGAAAACTTACAGTCTTTAATCTTGCAATGAAACCAAAGTAGTCTTTTCATCTGTATTGTGATGTACACAATGAAAAAGAATGTAGGGAAGGACTTCATTCATTCACTGATTGTTGACTGGATGGAGGCTGATCTGAACACAAGCTTGTAGTTGATTGTAAGAAAGGGGTGGAGTTTAAGCAGATTAAATGGTTAGTTCATCCAAAAATGAAAATTCTGTCATTAATTACTCAATTAACACAAAATAAGATATTCTTGATAATATCCAAGAGTTTTCTGACCCTGCATAGACAGCAATGAAACGACCATGACTATGTTCAAGACCCAGAAAGGTAGTAAGGACATCGTTAAAATAGTCCATGCAGAGATGGAAACTCGAGTCTGCGACTTGGACTCGAGTCGCACTTAAGTCGCATAAATAAAGACTTGGGACTTGACTTGGACTCGTGAACAGCTGACTCGAGACTTGACTTGGACTCGTGACTCGTGAGACTCGTAAAAAACGAGTCATTTGATATGGGAGTTTATATGAATGTATCTCTGAGGGAAACTGGCTCTTAAAAGTTTAAATGGTATTTTCTTTTCATCTTGCCTCCGTGTAATGCATATTAAAGTAGTGTTCATAACCGCAGCTCTGCTTTGTTTACAGCTGCAACCAAGGAAACGATGTTTAATTGATGTTAAAGCGCCACCCGCTGGCAGAGAGTGAATCTGCATTAATTCAGCCTGTCTTCTCTGTCTGCTGGTTTGTTTTATGTAGAATAGTTTCACAAAACTAAAGTCAGACCATTTTGTTTTCGAAATTATACAATCCAATTTAGATGAAAAACTGCTCATGCTGAATGAATGCAGCCTCTTTGTTTGGATTGTGTTTAAAATACAGTGGTTAATGCCTCTAATTTTAAACTGAAAAAGAGCACAGGCAAAGCCTTAGTTTGTTTATATGAGATTTATTTCATTTGTGTAATTAATTTGATTAATTGGGGTTTGTTTTAAAATTTTGTTTTATTGTTTGACATTTCAATTTTACAAAGAAATGTGCAGCATTTTATCTGACAATTAATAAATGGACACCTTTTCATTTCTTTGTCTTAAATTTTGTTAAAAAAAATTTTTGTTGAGAATCATATCGTGAAATCAGTATTTCAAAACTGATTTAGCCTCAATAACTAGCTGAAAGAACTGTTGCTAATAAATAGAACAAAGACTTGAGACGTGACTTGGACTCCACCTCAGAGACTTAAGACTTGACTTGGACTCCGCTTTAAAGACTTGAGACTTGACTTGGACTTGACCTCAGAGACTTGAGACTTGACTTGGACTTGGACCTCAGAGACTTGTGAACATGTCTGAGTCCATGTGACATCAGTGGTTCAACTGTAATTTTATGAAGCTACGAGAATACTTTTTGTGTGCAAAGAAAACAAAAATAAGGACTTTATTCAACAATTCTTCCATGTCAGTCTCTGCTGAGCATTCATGGGTTTGGGTGAACTAAGCCTTTAAATAATTTGAGATGTCCACTAGACAGAAGTCTGTCATTTCACCAGAAGATCAAGTTATGACATTTTGATTATTAGGTCAAAAAAAATTAAAGACATGAAACACATGCACAGATAAACATGCATTTAGAAAATACATAAGGTGAATTTTCATCTCATGCCAGCTTTAAAAACAGGTGGTGTAATCAAAAAAGCATAATTTTAAAAAAGCTTGAATAAATAAATTTTATTATAGTGCTCTCCTACGTATATTGGTTTGAATTTAAGAAGTGAAGCTCTGGAAGCATTACAAGATGCATTCATGCCAAAAAGCATAAATTCAATCTAAATTTTACACCTTGTACTTTTGCATTCTATAGATTCAATCTGACAAGGCACAAGCCTCCTGCATATGGTGAGAACCTGTTCGGTTTTCTGCTGATCTTTGCGCTTAAGAGACTGGATTTATAACACTGCCAGAAGGATGCCAAATGATAACACAAGAGAGAGGGCTATGATCCTGGCTCACCCTCACTGTAGCTAATGTAATAGGTGAGGACAGAGCAACTAACATTATCGAGTGTCCCATTATAAGCTAAAAAGTACATTAAGGCCTTCTGAAGCAGACTTTGTGTTTTTTTCTTTTGGTCCTCTTATAATGTTGTGTGAAAAAGAAAAAAATTGTGCAATGCAAGGGTTTATACTTAAATGAATCTTTGCGACAAGTGGAACAGATGACTTTTTGCTTTTTGCATTTGCAGCAGATTAAATATCTGTGGCAAGAGTGATACGAACATAATCTCAAACCCTTTCCTTACAATATTATGCCTGAAATTTGATAATCTCTCCATGCAAAATGGCTACAGAACTTTTTTTCTCTTTAGTAAGTTGTATAAAAATGAAATAATACATTTAAAAAAAAATAGCATTGGTACTTACAAGTGCATTTCTGCATTTTGAAATTATTATCACGTATTGCATAACTTAAAACAAAGCCTGACAGGCACATCATTGATTTTCAGACTGCCACTGGCTGCCCCGCAACTATTCCAGATCAAACTTTAGCCTGTAGCAACTGCTTTCCTTCAAAGCTGCAGTTTTAGAGATTGCTGTGAGAATATATCCTGTGAAATGAGGATAATACCTTTCCCAACGGCCAGATTGAACTGTTTCTGTGTTGCTTCTGTGCTAAGCAACATTCCAAGAAGTTCAGCCAGAGATCACTGACATATTCAGTAGATGCACGCTGTGATGGGTGGACCAAGAAATATTATGGCAGAATGACTAATCACTACTCTGAGAAATGATTCCTACAGGCCTTTAGAAATCACAAATAATTCCACACAGACTAATAATTTGACTTTGTATACCATAATGTTGTCACTTAAGATTTAAAAAGAGAAAGAATCCCAAATAAAGTACCACTTTAAGTTTAAGCCAGCCTTTTCCAAATCTGCACGAAATTCCCTGGGTATTCGGTAATGACATGCCAAATAGCTACAGAATATTTATATATTGTGATATGACGTCTGCCACTTATGATCACACGAGTGGGCGCACACGCTACTAATATCGTTTTGCTGGTATTTACTCTGAGGTTTCGCTGGTATTTGCTCTGAGTGCATTAAGTTATTCTGAGCATGTTCTGAGGAGCTTATCCATCATTTCCAGTCTGAACAGCGTGAGAAAGAAAACATCGGGAGAGAAAATGAGACAGCTGCTATTGAACAGGCAGAAACAGAATTTTTCTCCTCAAGCGAGATCAACTGACTCAGCACTGCGTGACATTAAGTGTTGTTGTCCAAATCTCAATTTTTGGAGCTCTGCAAATAATCTTTTTAAGGAAATATCCCACAATTCTTCCTGCAGGATATGAATACTGCTAAGCAAATTTATGATAAACTTTAATGCAGTCAGAGATATTATTCTAAGACGGTGGAAATGTACAATGGCTGCTGCCTGTAATATTACATTTACATTTACATTTATGCATTTAGCAGACGCTTTTATCCAAAGCGACTTACATTGCATTCAAGTTACAGTTTTACATTTGACCAGCTCTTGCTTTCCCTGGGATATACCAATTATGGTATTTAAAAATTCTAATAGGACAAAACAAATATTAGATAATTTCATAGCTAAAATATCTTTGCTCCTCTGAGTATCTCAGTGGATACAATAATGACCTATAATGAAAATCCAAAATTACATCTAGACATTGAATTAAAACCTAGACTTTGAACTAAATTAAACCCTAACTTTTCTTTAAAGAGAAGTGGTCATGTAAGGACATTTTAAAGTTTTTACTTGGCCATTGAGGTCTATATGGTTTTATTATCATAGATTGTACGGTTTATGAACAGATATTTTCATAAGAACATACTGTATAAGAATATATATGTATTTGTATCTTGAATGCATGATAACACCACACTACATCACCTGTAAACTTACATGTTGTTGCACAGCCATCTAGTGGAAGAAGAAAGAAATGCCCCAGATCCGCATCTGTAAGGACAAATAGAGCAGTTTGGATTGTAGTTTTAAAACCCAAGAAAAAAATATTGGAATGGCTTCCCTCGGGAAATTCTAGTGGGTTTTAGAAGTGCTGTTTTCAATTATTGATGAGTACGTAAGTTTAGATAAGGTGTGAAGGACTGGTCAACATTCTAATGAAGAAAAAAAGTTTATTATATAAGAGATTACGTGACCTAAGCGTTAATATAAAATAGGCTAAACTTCGACAGTGTGATCAGGAGTCCTAAAGGGATTTATTTTGTTATATTTATGATCAGCACGCTGTACATTACTCCACGGTTATTTACCAAATAAATTATTGATTTCAGTTGAATATGATTTATTATCTTACAGTATAGATCATCTATGCTAAAAAGTCAATAGCAACATAGAAAGCATTGGCCTAGCAACAAAACGAACACTACATCAATTAAAATATCAACTTATATGTTACCACGTTACTTGTCTTCCTCTTACTCCTGTTTGTTGTCCAATCTTCTCATTTATTTGCTCATTTTGACCAGGGCCGGTTCTTGACAGCTATAGAAGGGTGGGCTGGTAGATATCCTGGGTGGGCTTTTTTTTTGGAGGGGGGGGTTACAAGGTGAAAAAAGTCTAGATATTTATAGGTACTGTAGTATATTTCTATATTAACTATAGGCTGTTGTATGTACACTGGAAAAAAAAGCTTTCATGGGCAGCCTAGAATAGTATGCGCTTTCACAACAAAATAAGCATTTTTTCTTTTTTTAATAACAATAATAAAAAAACAACTCTGTTCTCTTTCTCTGGATCATTGTTTCTGTCAGACCTGTGTTCCCCATGTCACGTGTTTCCCCTCCTCTCGTGCCCATATTTGGTTAGTTCCTGTTCCTGTCCTCATTTGTATTATCAGTTCCCAGCCCTGTGTCTTTAGTTGATTAGTCCCCAGCCCTGTGTTAGTAATTATCCACTTTAGTCTCCCCTTTAAAGGCCCTGTGTTTCCCTGCCTCTGTGTCCAGTCTTAACGTCATTTGTTGTGTGATGTTGTGTCTCCTGCGTTCTCCAAATAAAGTGTCATTGAAGAAAGTTCCTCGTCTCCGTGTTTCCCTGCTCCAGAGTGGTTCGTGACAGTTTCTGTGGTGATTTTTTTTCAACTAACTTTTTTATTTATACAAAACAAGGCCATAATCATATCTAGAACATTAGGGAGACTATTGTTTTGAGGAAAATATTAAGACTAGACCACTATGGTAATGGTAAAGGAACTAAATAAATAATAAGAATTTTTTGTAAAGTAATCAATCTGAACCAGAGCATGTGAGCGGAGCGGAGCGGGGAGCGGAGCGTGCGAAATATAGTCGGAGCACGGAGCGGTTTTTATTCAAAGGTTCCGCTCTGATACCGCTCACACCACGAGTCTAGAGCTCGCACAAATCCACCCACAATTCACCTGTGCCTTCAACAATTAACAAAACTGTCAGCCTACACTTCGGTTGGCTAGGGCCTCAAATTTAGCCCGGCCCGTGTCCGAGAGCTTGACAGCATTACCAGCCCGAGTCCATCCCAAGCCCGTCTTTTTTCCCCCTTCTCCCAAGTCAGATTATACTGTTTCAGCTATTAAAATATTTCAGTTTTGTATGTAATGGCAAAGTGATAATATTTAGTTTCGTTTTTTTTATTAAGTTAATTTAGAAAAACATTTGGAGCATGTTTTTGTTTGTTAAATAAGTTTTTTTCTTTCTTAAAGTAACGACCAAGCGGCCAGCGGCAGACAGTGAGCTGATCATAGCCATGTTTGATCAATTTAGCCTTCTCAAATCATCACGAATTGCCTAAAATAAAATCTATAGACATATTAAAACAGTTCAAGCATATAACAATGTTTAAACGTTAAACCTAGATAAATGTGCGCTGCATCAGTAGTTTGTGCGGAGAGTGGAAGTTAAAGCGCAGGACATGGAGGCACCAGTGCGATCAATTGCATTTTTTTCAATGGAAACAACTGATGCAGTAATTTTTGCTAGTAAAAGTAAGAGTAATACATCATTCATAACTGTAAAGGGTCTAGTTTTATTTGTGTGCACTCACAATATCAACAAAACTTTTTATAAAATATATAAAATCATTTTATAAAATAAAGAATACAATGATGCACCGTCTCGTCTTGAACAGGAGCGCTTCACAAAAATGAATCGAAAGTCAGCGAATACATGCCTCACAGACATGATAAATATATCTATAGAAAGCTTTAAATTACTACTTAATGAAATAAATCAAATTGAGAACAAAAACTCTTTCATTATAATCCGTGAAGATGCACTTCTCTCTAAAGGCGCGTCTAATGAGGAGATGGTGAGTCAGGATCATATCATCTTCATCTTTGCGACACTGACACAGAAAACACTAGTTTATTAGTAAATAATTCAAATATCTCCTATTTACCCCCTGACACATTCATGGTAATTACTTTTGCTGGGGCTTTGCAGCAAGCTTCAGCCTATTGTGTGCATTTGAACGCAGAACTCTTCAGAAACGGCAGGTGTTAGGCATGCAGAGGAATTTTAAATTTGAGCGAGCGTGGAGCGATTTCACCGGAGCGGGATGAAATTGTAGGTGAGCGGGGAGCGGAATTGAGCGGAGCGGTCTGGTGTGACTTTGAGCGGTGGAGCGGGGGAGCGAACACCCACGTGAGCGAGGAGTGGGAATTCTCACCACTCAGCTCCGCTCACATGCTCTGATCTGAACTGCAAATAATATTTTTTATTTTAAAATATGCACCCATTCAATGTTAGTTGTATTCCTAATATGTTAAAAACGCAAGACAGAAAAATGCTATTGTTGTCACAATAATTATGAATTACATGAATCATGTAAATGACAGCCCAACATTCAACAGCAAGTCAAAAGGGGTAAGCTTTCAACTGAACTGTATAGCCAGGCTACATGCATTTTAGACGCTTATATTATTCTCATGCCCCGTCCATGCAATGAACGCACGTTATTGAATGATGTTTATTTTTTTCTTTCTTTCTTTTAGGACATTAAAACTGCTCAGGTAATTTCAGTGGTAGGCTATGATACATATTTGTGCATTAAACTCCTCATAACTCTCACACTCCCCGTGATAGCACGCAAATATTTCTGCCCGTTTTCGCTCGTTGTCAGCCTCTGCTTTTCTGCAACAGACTGAAGCCTCCGCTTGAATTCAGCGTGCTTTGCATTCAGCTAATAAAATAAAAATTCTGCAATTTTCTGGCGTTATTTTATGATTGTTTGGGCAGTCTCAAGCTATAGCTTAAACTTCTCAAAATACAGTCAGCTTCAGATTAGTTTTAATCCATGCACAAATAAATGTAAAGTACAGATAAACGTAATCTTTATCTAATTCTGATTGGGTGGGCAAGACTGACATTTGGGTGGGCTCAGCCCACCCCTGCCCATGCCTGGAGCCGGCCCTGATTTTGACACAAAATTAGCAATTCGTTTGAATGACAAGAGTGAGCGAACTAGAGAAAGACGGCGGAGTGATACACGTGACACATGAAAGTAACGCAGGCGTTTAGTTTGCATGGATACTTGCAGTGTTGGGGAAAGTTACTTTTAAAAGTTTGCATTACAATATTGCGTTACTCCCTAAAAAAAGTAACTCGTTATGTTACTTAGTTACTTTAAATGGAAAGTAATTCGTTACGTTACTTTTTAGTTTCTGTGCGTTCACACCGCAGGCGGCCAGAGCGTCAAAGTGGCCGGAAGTCATTCATTTTCAATGTGAGCCTGCTGCGCGCGGCGCGGTTTGGACGGTGAGAGTGTTGAGGACACAGTTGCCAACTCTCGCTAGACAAATAAGCAACCGCAGCTTCAAAAATAAGCCCAATATTTTTTTAATGATTTATTATCATCAATATTATTTATAAGCAATTATTTATTACCAATAAATGAGCCTGCAACATATTAAACTGAAACCACTCTTTTATCTGAAAAGCAAAAACAGAAGCTGTTTTACAAAAATCAGCAAACTGCAACAAAAGTGGGAACAAAACTCATCTCCAATTACCTGTGAGCAGAATAGGATTGGAGAGATGAAAAAAGAGAAAAACACAAGAGCTTCAAAGGAGAGCTGTAACATAGCCACATATTTATAGCCTAAAATATATAGGGGTCATTCTATGGAAATGTCAATTTTTCTGTACCTAGCCTTTACAGAAATATTACACTTGGTTACAATTTTTTATACTTTAAAATGAAACAATGTGTTATTTGAACAATTACACCTTCTTGAGCCATCAATGTGGCAATATTTGTTTTTAATTAATTATAAAGAATTCCAAGCACCACAAAACTGCTGGTTACAGCCATGTACAGAGGGAACGTGCTTTATTATGAGGTCAAAAACAGGTTTTTCTACCATTTTAAAATAAAATAATGTATACATAACTATCAAATAAATGACATTAAAAACACGAAATGCCACATAAATAATATAGAAATATATATAAAATATTATATTAAATTATAATATATATTATATTAAAATATTAAATATTAAAAAATATATTTTTTTAAATCATTAAGCTGTCATTTATGTGTATTCATGAAGTCAAAAGGTTATCTAATAATGTGGTCTAAGTTTAAATGTAAAAAAAGAAATACATTTTAAGGCATCTTGCCATACCAGGCTATTGAAACCAAATGTATTTACTCAGTATAAGGATATGACTACTTTTTTTTATTACAGCCCGTGATAATTAATACATTACAATAACATTGTAAAAATTAGGCTAAAAGAAAGTCATCCCACTCCTCTACGTCTTCTTCTATCATCGCTTGGATTACAGCGTCACGCGCCTTCTTTTTGAATGTGATTTTTCTCCAATGAGGGGGTGGACATTTGGAAAATTACACTTATATTATTGCACTGGTTGGCTATTAACTGCGAGCAGACAGAGTGTCAATCAATGTATTGGAGAATACGGAGAAACGAAGTTGCTTGTCAGATTTCCCTAACAAGCAACCATATCTTTTAAAATAAGCCCAAAAAACCCAGTAGCCCCTCACTGCAGAACAAAGATCCAGGGGGCGGGGTTGGATCCACATCCAGGGGTTGGAGATTGGTAGGTTTAGGGGTGGAGATGGGTAGGTTTAGGGGTGGGGATGGGTAGGTTTAGGGGTGGGGATGGGTGGGTTTAGGGGTGGGGATGGGTGGGTTTAGGGATCAGGGGGTGGAGACGGGTAGGTTTAGGTCTATGTAAGGTGGGAGGAGTTGGATCTAGATCCAACTCCGCCCCCTGGATCTTGTGTTCTGCAGTGAAGACCATCTCCAAAAAACCGCAACCCGCGACCAGGGTTTTTTTCCCCGCAACTTTACAAAAAAAGAAGCCAAAAGTCACGTATAATACGCGAACTTGGAAACTGTGGTCGAGGAGAGTTGAAATCAAGTCAATTTTATGGTAATGAGCTATGACACGGTTCGGCGGCAACCAATCGGAATGTAGAAATCCTCCGCTTGAGAGGATTCCAGAGAACGCAGTCCTGTAAACTTTGGTTCCGACCACATTAGTTCCCAAGCATTTTAGCACTAGAACGCTTTGTTTTTTTCAGCGGGAATGCTATTAATTTCCTCAAAACAACATAGTTGACCAATTACATTATATTAAGGCTACACTTCAACCAGGACAGTTTGGAATGTAGGCTGCACACAAATTAACGTTAATGTTAGTTAAAGACCTTGGCTAGTAAACGTCTCCTATAAACTGCATGTTGAAATTAGACTAGCACTTAACCAACAAAAAACACCCCCTGAATTTGTGGGTGTTTTTAAACTGCAGGGTGTTTTTCAATCATACAATCAAAATGTTCCCCCTTACCTAACCCCACCCCTAAACCTTCCGTCACTATGACGTCAGCCAATCAGGAAACATGGTCTAAAAACACCCCAGTCTGGTAACTCCCATTACTTTCCTGCAGCACAGCTCAAACAAATTGCATGAAGAATATGATGCAGGAGAAGAAAGTTCACCACTATTCAGCAATAAACAAAAATTAAAAACAAATGTGTTATTTTTGCTTAGTATGGTTGAATTGGATCGTCGAAGGTAAGCAGCAAAAACATTGTTTAGTAAAATGGGATTAAATACATAAATTACATTTGTCTTATTTAACATATAATTATTGCAGGGTTGTATAATATTTTGATTTTGCATTTGACTGTTTTTATTCATTTTGAGGAATACTAAATCTGTTTTTGTGCAGGTGAGATGAGTAAATACATGTTCATATTTAGTCTAGAACTACAGTAAGCATCATGTTCACCGAGCACGCACAATGCCTCTGCACTTACTCCCGATTTCTCTCAACATGGCAACAGGAGAGCTCAAGACATGGGAAACAAAGTAACTGGCATTACTATTTGAAAAAGATATTTCCTTCTTAAAAAGTAATGTTACTTTACTAGTTACTTTTAAAAAAAGTAATCTGATTACATAACTTACGTTACTTGTAATGCGTTACCCCCGGAAGTCTCGCACATTCACAGAAAAAGACGTGTTTGTGCTCATGTCTTAACGGTGTTTTATAACGTGATGCTCAAGTTAAAAGAAGTTTGACTTAGAAAAACAAACATGCTTATTCATTGTTTTTCTATGCCAACATGTGCTAGACGTGTTTGACCATTGCGTCTCCTAGCTTTTGCAGTGTCTCACACATGACTCAACGTTCTAAATACATGGCACTCAAGTTAAAAGTTAACTTAAAACTTAAACTTAAAAAAATGCATCTTGAGGTCTTTTTTTTACCAATTCACCGCCCGCGTCTCATGTTTTTTGAGGCAAAAACTAATTATGTGAATGGCCCCTTAAAAGTTCAACTTTTAAAAGCACTTTTTTTTTACATTGCCCAGCATCTTGCATTTTTTCATTCTCCTGTGCTGTCCTTTCATTGACTTTCTATGTAAATATGCTGTAAATTGACTTGTTTGACTGCTCCTCGTCCTGCATCTTTTGCAACATCTGGTGCATGACATGGCTCTTAAGTTAAAAATAATTTCAGCTTTTAAAAAACGTGCCTCGAGACCTTGCATTTTTCCCATTCCACTGCCAGCCTCTCGCAGTTTCAAGACAAAAACACAAAAACCATTGACCTTTGCACTGCATACTGTATTTTGCAATGTCTGGCACATTACACACAGTGTTCTAAATTGTGGCTCTCAACTAAAAAGAAGTTTGACCTTTTATAAAACATGCTTTTCCACTGTTTTTCTGTTAACATGCCCTAGACGTATGTGTTTGATCATTGCACTCACATCTCGCACATGACACATTCTAAAAATGCGACACACAAGTTAAAATTTCAACTTCTAAAAGCACTTTTCTAGACTTTACAGAGTTTTTTTTTTTTTTTGGTCGTTGCACTCTCATCCTGCACGTTTTGCAGCATCTCATCCTTTTCCCATTCCACTTCCCGCCTCTTATGTTTTTTTTAAACAAAAGCATGTTCTGTTAATGGCCCCTTTTGCACTCATTCTTGCATATTTTACAACATCTTGCACAGTGTTCTAAAAACACAGCACTCAAGTTAAAAATGTTAGACTTTTAAAAAAGTGCTTTTCCATTGTTTTCTATTAACATGGTGACTGTGTTTGACCGTTGCACTCGAGTCTTGCATCTTTTGCAGTCTTGCACATCACACTGTGTTCCAAAAACACACTGCTCGAGTTAAAAAGTTTGATGTTTAAAAACATGGTTTTCCATTGTTTTTCTGTTAATATAACAGACATGTTAAATCGTTGTATTCACGTCTTGCATCTTTTGTAGCATCTCGCACATTACACTGTGTTCTAAAAATGCAGCGCCTGAATTTAATTGTTTTTTTTAACATAACAGGCGTGTATGACCGATGTGTTCGCATCTCTCATCTTTGGCAGCAAATCGCACATGACACGATGTTACACCAATATGATTGATTAATTTAAGGTCTTCTGGTTGATCAAAAATATCACAGAGCCCTTACAAGATACCATGTTGGAAATGTGGATTTCTAACCTTGAGGCATTGCATTTTTCCCCATTCCACTGCCCACGTCTTGGGTTTTTTCATAGTGTATTGTGTAAATGGCCCCTAGTAACATGTGAACATCTCAGAATGCAATGCTTCAGTTCTCTTGTCCACTTTCTTGAACTGAAATGCAATTGAGATGCCAACTCATAGAGACACTGACAAAATAAATAAATTGACATAAAATCAGTTAATTTGAGTTGAAATTATTTTATCATGTGAGAAGAGACATCAGAATGTCCAGGAACACAGAATTCAATCTCTTGATCAACATGCCAGTGCTTACTTTGCAACACTGTCCATCTAACTGTACATTATTCTGCTCTTACCTAATGGACATGGACAAAAAAATATTGATCTGTATAACTTATTCCATTATTCCTTCTACATACTACATAGCGTCGCAAGTACATCTTTGTTGGTTTTCAGAATGTTATGTTTTGCTTTGATCTAAATTTGAGGTTGGACCACATGCCAAAAGGGCATAATTTTGAAATGATATAAGTTGACTCTCCATACTACATGCCACAGCCTACTACTATGACTCCAAGCTCCATACTACTATAATGTTGTGGACTGGTGGTGATTAAATGTCATATAAACACATGGTCAATGATTCAGTGAACTCCATTAGGTTACACGAGAAACCTTTATCTAGTCAGAACTACAGTTTTACTACAAAACCCACAATCCTGAGAAATCAACACTTCCGGTGAGTCAGCTGCGATTCAGGAAGTAAATCCATTATTGTGACAGGAACAACATCACGGGACTGTCATTGCAGTGAGCAGATTAATAAAATATTACCTGTAACTGATCTGTACACACCTGTAATATAAGACAACATGTCTAGGCAGTCAAACAGAGCCACGGACAGCAAGAAGATGGTGAGTGTGTCTTGTGTTTCCGCAGATCTGAGCTAAATGCAGGCCAGCTAGCTAGCATGCTATTATAATCATCGGAAAATAAGTTTATTTGAGCAGTGTTTGTATATTTGCATACAAATAAATATAGCGTAGTATACATGTTACCTAGACGTGCATTAGTTTATTCCTCTAGTTAAGAGATTTATTTTTGCACAGACATGAGACTTTCAGTCAGTCAATCGTGGCTGGCTTTTGAATTAAAAATCTTGTGAAATGCTAAATACTTTTTTAAAAATAATCGTTTGAGGGAATTATAATGATATAGGCCTATTGATTAGAATGATGCATGCTTTCATAGCATTATGCTTTGTGTGTCGTACATTTTGTTTTTTCACAAGTATTATTGCACTGGGCAGTAGGTTATATGAAGCATTGATACACTCTCAACACGGACTAAACAGTACAGTAGTGAAAGCAGAGAAAAATTATCCAGATGTGTTCTGCAAGCATTAGTAAAAATGACGTTTTGGCTACAATTTGATATAATAATTCATGTCTGTGACAACCTTATGTTGTGCCGTGAGAGGGCGCTCAAGACCACTACCTGCCCTCATTCATTCAGTCCTGAATATTACCCATAATAATGATACACTGGAGAACTGAGTGTTTGTTGCATTCTATATGGTGGAGTTTAAGAGACTGAAACCATAGTAAAAGTCTGAGGATTTGTTTTTGTGCAAATTGTGACCCTGTGAATTCCTAATACTCCTTTTGAAGCATGATGTGATATTTAGATCTTCTGAAATCATGCAGCGGAGCACGATCATAAGGTCGTTCATGCAGCCCACCTGCTTCTGTCATTAAAGAAAAAGGGGGCTATTACAAGTATCTCCAATGTAAATGTTTCGCTCAATTTATTACGCTTATAATAAATGTTAAAATAAAAAGCAGTTGTATTAATTTACAAAATGCTTCATAGAAGAATTTTGCTAGAAATCTCAGACATTTGGACCCCACTAAAACATGCTAGATTCCTGTTGTTATGAAATTCCCATTTTTTTAGATAAGAAAATTATTTAAAACATATATTGCTCTTTTTGTTTTATTTAGCAAGTACATACAGATGGTTCACTGGCATGTTGGATTTTTGTGTATGGTAACTGGAAATTAATGTAAGGAAAATAATGATCTTCTGTACCAATTCTTGTTTCATTCAAACATTATTGTTAGCAAAAAAAAAAAAAGTAGAAAATACAAAGAGGCTACATTATCTCATGAAAAGTTTGTTTCTTTGTCAAATATATTTTTCATTATTATTATTTTTATTATTATCATTATTATTATTATGTTGTATTTGCACTCATTGTCAGTTTTAACTGTGGTTAACAGGTAAACACAGTGAATATTGTGAACATGTTTGTGGGTAATTTTGGGCTGTCTTGTCTTTCCCTTGAACAGAATTCAGAATTATTCACTCTCACTTATGGAGCCTTGGTCACTCAGTTGTGTAAGGACTATGAAAATGATGAAGAAGTCAACAAACAACTGGATAAAATGTGAGTCTCTCTTTCTCTGTTTCTCACCTATCCATCCAATCTGGTCACATTAAACAGAGTTTACAAATTATCTTTTTTTTTCTCTCTCTTTTCTGAGATTGTAGATTAAATAGTCTATGAAAGTGTAAGGAATATGTTTATATTATTAGGTGCTGTAACCGGTCACCATTTCTTTTACGTTTGTCACTTTCCAATTTTCATTTGTATTAGTGGAACAGACAGGGTTTAGTGTGGATGTTGTATTGTCAATGTTTGCGCTGGGTGTAGGCTGTTATATTAGGTGTGGTGATTGTGCCATCCAGTCTGCTGAAGTTGGGTTAGGTGGTATAAAGAGTAAAAAATGTGCCACTCTAGGTTTTTCAAGGGCTGTCTCTCTCCCCACCCTGTTAAATGAATCGTGCAGATGTAGGTTACACCCCTGGTTCTTCAGATGCATGATTCTGTTCCCCACTTGGCTATACTTCTCTAATTCAATTCCACTGTTAGAGTGGATCCAGATGAAAGAGATGGATGAGACTGTTGATGGTCTTTTTTTTTGTATTAGCAAGTTCACATCTCGTGTTGTACTGCACTGATTCTTATGTAATAATAAAGTGTATGTAAACATGTAGACTCTTGTTCAAAAGCTAATTATGTTTTTAAAAGAAGACTCTTATGTAAGGCTGCATTTATTCATTCAAAATACAGGTAAAAAACAGTAATATTCTGAAATAGTATTACAATTTAAAATACATGTTTTTGATTGCAATATATTTTAAAATGTAATTTATTCCTGTGATGGCAAAACTGAATTGTCAGCATCATTACTTCAGTCTTCAGTATTACACAATCCTTCAGAAATCATTCTAACATGCTGATTTGATGCTCAAAAAAAAAAAAAATCTTATTATTATCATCAATGTTTTAACCAGTTGTAATATTTTAGCGAAAACCGTGGTACTTTTTTTAGGATCTTTGGTGACTAGACAATTAAAAAAACAACGGACCCCAAACCAGTATATAGTTAAAATAAATAGCCTTATCAAGTTTTCAAAGGAAATGCCTTCCATGTCTAATCAAAATCTCTGTTTGTCACTTGGTGGAAGCTAATCAAAATTAGGCAGATTCCAATGCACTCGTCCTCAAAACTTTGGGTAAAAAAATAAATAAAAAAACTACAATTTCATTTATTTTTTCATTTATTTTCTTTGGTGTTAATTGCACTGAAATCTCACGCAGTGCATTTACATGCACTTATTGAAAAGCAGTTCTGAATATTTTTCTGCTCTAATTGCTGTGCATATCTCATATTTACCATCCAATTTCTTCTAGTAATTTGCATATTATTGGGTCTGTGCAAATAATTATATTAATTTATTTTTATGTTTGGGTAAGTATTTGTTGCTTTTATTTGTAGAAATATTTTGCTACCGTGTTGGGTCGCCACTTGATGTCCAATGTAAAATCTGAGCCCTGAATCAAAACCAGTCAGGAAGCTCTGTTTTAAAGATTGTGGGAGAAGCAGTGAGGATGCGTGGAAAGCCCTGAGTTGCTTGGAGTCCAGCGGTTGTGATTTAGAGAATCAGTGGGCAGTGTGTATTCTTTGGCTGAGTGGTCTTTTCATTTAAACCGTGCCTTGAACTAATCCAGTAGTCCCACTGATATTGGGTTTGGCAACATGTCTGAAATACAATCTTTTTTTTTCCTCTTGCTTCTTTAAAGCATCAAATATGATATAAGCAAAAACAAGATTTGACTTTCTCTCCATCCAACAAGTTTGTATCTCTCCTTTCGTGCGCTTGAAGTTAAAGTGTTTCACTAAGACCTTCAAAGTAAAAAGAGATTACAGTTCTTATGATTGCATTGGTGGGTGAAATGAGAGCGATTGAAAGCAAAGTTGCTCCGACAATGAGACAGTTTCACAGTTTCCCTTCTCTTCTTCCATCCTTTCAAGGGGATACAATATCGGAGTGCGTCTGATTGAGGACTTCTTGGCTCGGTCCAGTGTGGGGAGGTGTCACGATTTCCGAGAAACGGCCGATGTCATTGCAAAGGTAACGTGAGTACTTGGAGCCAATCAGAGCGCATGCTGAGCCCTCCCTTAGGCCAAGCTAGAGAGAGAAAGAGAGAATCAGGAAGCAGCAAGCATGTTAATGCGCAAGCAAGTGACTGGAATTTGAACTTCAACCTGCAGTAGCCCACATATTTTCTTAGCTTTCATCACATCTTTCTACCGTTTTTAATTTTTCAGTCACACAGCTTGAGAAACATCCATGCTTTGCTATTGCAAAGCCAATTGGCGGGCCGTCTGTGCGGTGTTAGAGTGAACCGAGACACTCGTTTTCCTCTCGGCTTGTTTTCTTTGGTCTGCGAGAGCCACAGAGTCTGCTTTTTTACAAAACAATGCACCTCACCCTAAGCGTATAGGGTTCACACTGACAGGATTGACAGAGCGTTCTTCCCCCTGTCCGTCACCTGTCCGTGCTTGCTTGGTCTCTGTCTGTCTGTCTGTCTGTTCTCCTTTCTTCTTCTGTTTTCTGTCTTTCTCTCCTCACTTTCCTACACGTGTGCCACCTTGTCGAATGTTAATCCAGAATGCATCGCTTTGCTGGGACCCTGATCAGTATTCAAAATTGATGGGTCTTAAAACAATTTTCATTAAGTCGTTTTAATGAGGGTTATAATGTGAAGGATTTTGGTTGCTGAGCAATGCAGTGACTGGGAGCATTCAAATGATGTGCGTTCACAGGTGTGTGTATTTTGGCTATTTTATGGCTTCAAACAGGGCACATCCATTCTGAATTTAGGATCAAAGCCTTTTTATTATGGAGGTACTTACTGTGAAGCTGTTTTTGCACTGATGTTCTGAGGATGTAAGGGATGCACAGTATTTCAATTGTTCAGTATAAGCCAATAATTGTTTTCATTATAATATTCATTCATTTTATTATTAAAAAATAGGAATTGCTTTAAATGCTTCAATCAGTTTTTTTATAGTGTAGAATAATTTATAGGCAATTATAGTTATTATTCAAAATTGATTTTATTATATTTTTATTTTTTTACTTTAATTTGTCATTTTAAATTTAGTTAATGTTTTAGTAAGTTTGCTATGTGCATTTGTCATTTTATTAGTTTTGGGTTTTTAATATTTATGCAATAGCTAATATTTTTTTAATTTAAATTTTAGTTTTAGTGATTTCAACTTAACCTTGTTTAGTTCAAATAGTTGCCATTTCTAATCTTATTTTAGTTTAGTTTGTTAAAGCTTTTCATCTAGTTTCTTTTTCAGCTTTATTTCATTTACCAATTTTTTTTTATATTTTCATTTTTTTATATTTAATAGTTCACAATAACAGCACTTGCAACAAGTGATTGTAGGCATCACAACATAATGTACAGTATAAAAAATAAATATTCATTTTGAGATTTGATTGAGAAATTAGCTACATACTTGTACTGTAAGTGAACATCTAATATAAACTGATATCAATTTAAAGAAAGTAATACTAACAATAAAAAATGTATCAGCCTATAACCAAAATGGTGCCGGTGCCATGCATCCCTAAAATATATTATTCTTCCTTATAGTAATCTTATTCTTTTGAGTTTGTGTCCAGGTTTCTAAAATAAAAAGAATACATTGTCAAATCAGTAACTTTCATTTTGATGTATTTAATTCACTGGATTACCTAATATTGTTAATATTTAAATGCTTTTTAATTTTAAAGTTACTTGAATTTCCAGCAAAAAGTATCACATTGTGATATACTGTTAGTGTGATGTAAAATTATCAAGATTTTTGTCTTATGGCCTGTCCTCAAAAGGTCTTTTCAAACCCGTGCTGTACAGTTGTGCAGAAAACAAGTCATTTCAGTGTCAGAGTCGTGAATACAGCACCTAAAAAGAATGTGGCAGCTCTGCAAAATCACTTAATGTGGCCCTGACATCATAGATGTAGGCAAGCGAGTTAACATGAAGACTCAAGAGCCTTTTTGTCTTCACATTAACAGGTAGCCTTCAAGATGTACTTGGGTATCACCCCCAGCGTGACCAACTGGAGTCCTGCTGGAGATGAGTTCTCTCTTATCCTCGAAAGCAACCCATTGGTGGACTTTGTAGAGCTTCCTGACAGCCACAATCATCTAGTTTACTCCAACCTGCTCTGTGGGGTGCTGAGAGGAGCTCTTGAAATGGTGAAGAGCATGTTTGCATGAGATGAATCGATGATCTTCTGCTAACCCTTAATTACCATTCACACTAAGGTTATTTTTCTACTCCTGCAGGTTCAAATGGCAGTGGATGTGCGATTCGCTCAGGACACACTAAGAGGTGACAATGTGACAGAAATTCGCATGAAGTTCATCAAAAGGATTGAGGAGAACCTGCCAGCTGGAGATGAATGAGACTGAGAGACTTTTGATTCAAGAGACTTTTTATGTTGGTTTGGGAACCAAAAACGTCTATTTTGGTCAAGACGACCAACCAATCCCCAAACATTGTAAGTATTGCAATGAGAATTCACCGTCGAGAAGGTTTCTCTCGATGTGTCACCAAGGTTGGCATGTTCTTTCCACCTGGTCCATGTTTTTTATTTCATAGAAATACCTTCTCAAGTCTCTTTTTGTGTGTCAGTTTGTCTCTAGTGTATTTTTTGTTATTCTTTTTGCATTTAACTCATACATACGGCACAGAAGGTCTAATTTATTTAGTCAAGTATCGTAATCAGATTGAATAAATCATTAACTACCAACAACTTTGGCCAATCCCCTCATTTATCGTTCTTCTACTCAATAGGCCTTTGACACAAACTAATATTTGTTCAAAGTTGCAATAAAGCGCTCATTTGAGCGGACCATATCACACTGCTGTATTAATGTCCATAACGCTTGTATCTAAAACAACTTTAGATGGCTAATCTAAAACCAACATTTGAAGAAAGGGCCCCATGTTCGCCAAGAACAGAGCCGTAGTCTTGTGAGACGCACATGTTTTGTAGAGGGCCAGTGGTGTTAAGGGGAGTCTGGGAGGGGTCAAGGTATGTAGATAATGGGACCTGTGTGTGCCGAGCCTGTGGCAGGTCCCTCCACACATATGTAATGAAGTGTCACGGCAGCCCCCATCGCCGTCTTTGACTTGTCATGTACTGGCCCTTGCATCGTGGGACTGTTATTCCTACAGCACGGCAGCACGATGTGGTTAGGGTTAAACAACAATAACAAGGGCCTAATTCGTCTCAGATGTTTATTCAAGCAACGTGGAAGCAATCAGGGCCTGGAGGTTCACTGGTGCGTGTGCAGGACAGGGCTGTTTTGGGAGCCAGTGCGTTTTAATGGTGTAGCCGAGGGGTTCATGGTTGTGCTGGTTGGGAAGGGGAAGGCCATTCGTTTAAAGCCATTCATTTCTCTGGAGCAGCTCAAAGTTCGTTCCTGACACCTGTTAGCCTCCTTATGTCATAATATGGGCTTCTTTTTCCAGAATTCCACACCTCGTCAATCACAAATGAATAGAAGTGTACTGCTTCTAGTACTACTTCCCATCAGCTAGTGTATAGATTCGGTTTTATAAACTTTAGCCCTTTCAGATGCAGTTTCCATGTGATTTGATTCACATTGATTTGTTGAATAATGCATTCATTGTGTAAGTGTATTGTTTTGTTACATCGAGCCACTAGAGGTAGCTGTGAGCATTGTGGTGGGTGACCTTTTTTTCTCTTTCCATTCTCATGGATTTTTCTGTGTTTCCTGTGTTTTTCTTTAATTTGGTATTTGATTGCTCACGGGGTCCACCAACTGCTTGTTTTTGAATGGCTGGTGCTGGGAAATTATTTTGTGGACTATATTCCTTATCCAATAGCTCTTGATTCAGGGACATTTAGAAGAAAAACTGTGGAAAACGTATGCAGAGCCCTGTCAGGCCGAATCCCTCGTCCCTTCTCGCTAGATTATGCATACAATGTATTCTGTACAATGTGTATATTGGAAAGTGAGGGAAGAGGAAATGGTTTCGTGCAGACATTTGATGCAAATCATTTGGCAGAATTAGACCCCTGTATCGTGGATATACAGCTGGGATTGTGTACTGCGTGAAAACTTGTATCACTCCTTGAAAACCATCACGGTCACCTTAAACCAATATGAATCTCGGCATGAGAAGAAGAATGGACTCCGGACTATGAAATGACCTCCTCATCATCTTTCTTATACTGTATGTTTTTCCTCATCTGTATGAGCTGCTCATGTCGGTGTGGCCACCATAGGCCAATACTGAAATTCTTCATAAGGCACAAAAGAATTCCAAGAAGTTATTTTCCACCATAAGGAATTGATTTTTACAAGCTATTTTTGTTTCACGTCTAAAGGCAGGTCAATGGCAGCAAATGAAAGAAATGACGCCTGAAACTGCAGTTTGTGTATGTTCTGTTAATCTGTTATATGCATCGCTTTTTGATTGGATTTCTAGATGTGGATGTTGCACTTTAAAAATGAATGTGAGTGTTGAGTTGATTGTGGAGGGGGCTGGTTTAAGCAGACTAAATAATTGGAGAAGTTCTGCATATATCACCAGAGATGAGTCATTTTCACAGAACGTTCCAATTATGATATTCTGATTAAACATCACAAGGTCAAAACTTAAAAATGTAATGTATGCACAGATGAATTGTTCATAATATCTATAAACATGCATTTAGAAAATAGATAGGGTGAATTTTAATTTCATTCCAACATTAACAAGAATAGCTCATTCAAAAATTAGTTTTGTATTTTTTTATTTACTTTCACGTGTTTTAAAACCTGTATGATTATCTGTTGTCCTTAGAATGTAAAATTAGATGTCTAGCAGGATGTCCAAGATGCTCTTTTGCATACAATGAAAGTGAATGGTGACCAAGTCTGACAAGCAAGATTTTCTTAATTATTATTTTTTTCATATTGTGGAAGTCTTATGAAATATAGTGCATATATAGTGAAATATTTTTCATATCGACTACATCTTTAATGAATTTATGCCCTTTTTTCTTCTTTTTGGAGCTTGACAGTGCTTGTTGCCAATCCACTTTTGATTATATGGAATAGCGCAGAGTGAACATTTTGCAAAACATCGCCTTTTGTGTTCCACAGAAGAAAGAAAGCCATATGGGTTTGGAACAGCATGAGTGTGAGTAGTAACTCATGACAGACTTTTTATTTTTTATTTTGGGGTGACTGTCCCTTTAAGAATTTTATTAGGACAGTTCTAGCATACAAGTAGCAAAAGTTACGTATGCTGGAAACGAGACAGTACTCACCGATCTCATTTAAACCCTCTAAATGCAACCATGTGCCCTATATCAGAAACAAATGCTGAATGGCACGCTGAAACAATAAAATCCTGCGGATGGGCTGCTGCTGGCTCACCATTATTGAATCCCCCTCATCCATTCTTCCGTCTTTCTTTTCTTCTCACTTTCTTTCTCTGATTCTTTCACTGTATCCCCACTTTCAAGCCTTGCCAGGACGAAAGGATTGGCAGCGAGATGATGGGAGGTCAGATGAGGGAAACAGAGCAGGGCAAGACTGAGTGCATTTAAAAAACACACCTTGTGGGAATATCTACATGCCCTGGAGCGCGGAGAACCGACCCAATGCTGGAGAGCCATCACAGCCCATCGCATGGTGTCCAAGTCTCTCCCACAGCTGTTCTGGAGCACAAAGGAGATGACACACGAATGGATGATCTTCCCCAGCTCGCAGGAACAGCAGCATGCACACTGTTTCCAGTAAAGGTCACGAGACAGTAAATCAAAGGTTCCGAGATGGAAATGCAACAAACCCTCTTGTCTGAGGTAATTCTAAGATGTCAAGAAAAGATGTAATTAGATCCTTGAGGAACGCCATATGTCAAAGACTTTTCCTATTAGTCCTCAAACATTTGTTTGTTTCTTATTTATTTAATTCATAAAATCTTCTGTTGAACAAAGATTTTTAACTTTTTTTAGACACCACTATTTAGAGAATTATCTTGGATAGGTCACCATATTTATATCATGTAAAATGTGCTACTTCCACTTTCCCATGACTACTGCTATATGCTGATCTGAATCAAACACATCTGGGACAAATAGAGAGCATAACTCCTCTGCCTCACACAGCAACCTCTGGACCTGTTGCCAATGTCTTAAATGGTACTTGAAAGGTCCTCTTTTTCCATTGTATCCCCAGACTAATAGATCATATCACAGTGAGTTTCAGTATTTTGAGAGGATTGATGGGAATTATTAAAATAATGCATTTAATAGCTTAATTTCAGTAATATGCCATTGTTTGCTTAAGGTCATATGTTGTTGTGTACTTGTATAGTGGCCCAAAGAAAAATTGAACACTTACACCACACTTAAAAATGACTGAATGTTATATAACAAATTATCAAACCAAGTAGAATTTATGCAAACAATTATAAGTGGATCTTTCCTCATGAGAGGAACAAATTTCCACATCCAGGCACTGACATAGATTTTAGTATTTAAAAAGTCATACAGGGCAACATATTAAAAAGCACCAATGCATATCAGCTCAAACAGTAGCATTTATTTTAAAGAAACAGCACAAACACGCTTTTCAAGGAAAACATTTTATGGTTTACATGATACAACTGTTCAAATGCACATATATTTGGTAGCATTCTAGTTGTCAAACATTAGACCATGTTCATAGTTAATGTGATGAACTACACCCAGTTACTCTACTAGAACATCTGTGTGCACGTGACTTAAGTGTCCAAAAACATTTGGGACCACTCTTTGTTTTTACAACAAAAGAAAGTCAGCATTCTTGATTCTGATTGGTTGTGAAACTTTCTTAAATGAAGACTTGTATGACTATTAAGTAGTTCCATGTTTGTTGACCGAATTAAAGTTGCATATCACTGTGCCATGTTCAGTTTTAGATGTTTCTAGACTAAAGGAAGTAGTTCTATAAAAGAGCGTTTTAGGAATAAAACCTGAAAATATCTTCAGATAAACATAAAAACATTTGCTAACTCGTACAATGGTGTATGCTTAGTTATACTTATTTTTGCCGTTGAGCGACAGGATACACCTACCTCACTCAGGTCTGCACAAAGCTGCATTAATGTATGAAAATGCATGCTGTTCATTTGTATATTGACATTGCAGACTGGACAGTTCTATAAAATCAAACCGAGCATGTTCCAAACTAATTACTGAGCTTTCCAACGAATGACATTTCTTGAATACGTAATTGTTCTCTTGACATGTTTTTCTCAGTCTCTGTTTTAATTAATATGGCTTCTGTTGGAAAACCAAACAAAGCATGACACAGCACTCCATCACCTGAACATGGCCCACTGGTGATGTCATTACTAGTCTGCTTAACATGAATACTCCCCCACGTCAAAGCTGCCGTTCCAATCGAGCAGTCAAGTATGTTTTGAGTTCTTTATTGTGTAATAAACCAGGTCCAAGACCAGACCCACCCTTTTAACCCATTTTGAAAGCGAATGAGGTTATAACAGCCCAGTCTTTCACTGCAATAAATGCACATACACTCAGCAGTGGAGGTCTGGGTGGAGGTCTAGTCATATTTCGGTATGCTCGCTTGAAGAATCACAATAAAGCTTTTTCATTTATTTATTTCCCTTCTGAACAGACGGAGCCTTTTCTGCATTTTACACATTTTTATACATGTAGAAAACGATTACAAACCACCCGACAGAGTCAAATTGCCCAAATCTCGAAATTGCAGGAAGTGCCATTTAGCTCCCTGTTTTCCCTCTCTCGCTCGACTCTAATTTGCTTGTGATTTTGTGTGTCCCGAGTCGATCTGAAAGAGAGAATGTTCTGGAACAGAGGATGGGCTGTGGAGACCAGAGCGGTTTCTGTCATGAGGAGATGGAATGCTCAAGCAGACCCACATGAATGAGTCACTATGGAAACAGTCGAAACGTTCCAGAGTAACTTGTGTACACATTGCTCCATGTGTGCCCAGCGAACTGAGAAGAAAAGTACAATTCTTACGAGAGACTGTGTTTTTAATGGGCACGCTCTTTACACAAATAGAGGCACCCTTTGAATGTTTCTGTTGGAAGGGAGAGTTCTGGAGTGTATAGAAATGATGCCATATAATGAGATGTTTGGATTCATGGTGGTTTGATCTTTGTTTCTTTCTTTTTGAGCTAAAAACAGCCTATAGATGTGTTTATTGAAATACATTTTTTGCCCCATTAAGTTTAATGGTTCATAACATGAGTGGATGAACCCTTTGTATAAGCGGCACTAATTCTTTTGGCATATATGGCGATAAACTACCCCTCACAGAAGGATGTCATGGAGCGCTGCATTGTCTGAAAGATCTCTTTCTTTTTTTGGCCCACACCAAAAGCCCTCCAGGAGCGAGTGCTTCTTGGGCCACCAAGAAACATTGATTTGCGTCTGATTATATAAACCGGCTATGAACAAAGCGATTCTTCAGCTGTGCTTAAAAGCAAGAAGAGTTCTCAAGAGTTCAGCTCCATCGAGTATTACTGTTGTTTAATAGAACCATATGAGTGTGCTATTGCTGCAAGGAGAAGTATTTGTGTGGGCGATGACAGCACGGAGAACAGACGCGCTGATCTTTGGTACAGAGTGCCGGCGCCGGTCCAAGAATACGACAAGAGGCGGGTGTCAATGACACATATTCTGCAGAACCTCTCCGAGCTAAATCTGAAAGCCGGGTGTTATGTCTGGGGCAGATTTGAATCTCATGACTCTTGGGCCAATCCTATTTCTAATTGAAAAAATGTACCTGCGCTATGAAGTTCCACAGGGTTCCTTTCACCACCTTCCTGAGATGTAATACTCGCTCTCGTGCACACATCAATACAACCACATAAATGGCTTAGAAACGGTGCTTTCTGCATGTCTCTGAAGAGCCGAGCCATTACATTTATTTTCATATTCATTTCATATTCAACTACAGTGCTCATATTGTAAGCAGAAACCAAAATGTGGAGACGGCAACTCGCAACCACAACCCTTAAGTAACCTTATAAACACATTGGCTCATGAATGTCAATTAGGTGATGTAACGCAGCAGATTTCAAGCTGTGGATCTTGTAGAAACAAGTGGCATGTAAGTAGCCCACCGCTTTCATTAGCCCAAGAGTTCAAGTTGGCATGAAGACTGCAAATGTGAGTAGAACTTTTGACTGTCCCATTGGACACATTCACAACATAGTTTTATTATATGTAATATCTATACAATTTAACTTACATTGGAAAGTTTTTGTCAAAATCTTGCACTTTTGAGTTCCTGAACATGATAAATGATAGGATATCATTCAGGCCCAAACATACAGTGGGATGTGTAGCCTAATTCATTAGCAAATGATTCATACGAACTGATTCTTTAAACAGATCATTAGAAAAGAGCCATGCTGAATCAGTCTGATTAATCCTTCACTGAATGAATTTGCCAAATCTGTCAGAGGGGCTGAATCAACATATGACTCATTTACTGAACAGCAATTTACATGTTAATGCATCATTAGGTCCCACTTTATATTAAATGGTCTTAACTACTATGTACTTACATCAGAAATAAGTAGAATGTACTTGTCACATATTGTATTGCAAAACACTTCTGCTGTTATTTAGGTAAGGTTAGGGAAAGGTTTGGTGGTATGGGTAGGTTTAAGGGTGGGTTAAGATGTAAGGGATGGGTCAACAGTGTAATTATAAATGTAATTACAGATGTAATTACATGCAGGTATTTTTTAAATATAAGTATAATGTAAAAACACGTATGTACACATGCATTTTATCAAATATTCATTTAAATGTAAATTTATAGTAGTTAAGGCCACCTAATATAAAGTGGGGTCCATCATTACTTCAATACAGCCATTAGGCTGCTCTTACCTTCTCTGCCCACAAAAAAGATCACTTTATATCTTTATCACTATACCCCACAATCTTGTCTTTAACGGTTATTATTATTATAGCATTTGTTTGATAAGTCAATGCAACCAGTTGGCAGATGCTTTAAGAACCAGGTAGAATTTTTTTCCCAATTCAGCAAAGCAAAACAAAGCTTTTAAAATATGATTATCGGCCAAAAACTGCACATGAATGCGGAGTAAAATTTGGCCTAATGAGTCTTTCCATTCAAAGATGAAGTGTACAAATAGCCATTGGTGTTACGTGCAAAGAGGAGGAAGCTGGAAAAACCAAAACTTCCATCTTCCATCCAGGCCTGGCATGGTGAATACTTCAGGCCCTTTCACACTAATGGTTGAACTTGAATGTGCAAATCTGAAAGTTCTTATTTTGGCCCTGGTGATAATGAAGTGTTGACAGCTTGTATTGTTTTTATAACACTTTATACCTAATACCGTGATTCTGGAAATGTTTTCTTGGGCTTCATTAGTCTTCCCACACCTTAGACAGAAACAGCTATACAAACTGCAGTTCAGCAGGGCATGTGTCAACAGCAAAGTGTGCTGGTTCTATGTTTACGAACACATGTACAATTATACTTGCTCCTTAATCACATTAATACTTACTGCCTGATAGCTTTCAGACAAAATGTTCAAACGATGTTTTTTTCAGCTGTATTGTAATGCTACCAGATATTTGGATCCAGATTCGTATCAGAGTAAATTCAACTGTGAATGAAGAGTTAAACAAAATAAGCTGTTTTGTTTTGATTTTTGTTTCATTTTGTTTTGGGTGCATGTAAAGCTGTATGAAAAAAGCAGAAGTTGAATGACAGGAGGAGACTTAAATATCTGTCAAACAAGGCGCTAATTAGAACAAGTTCAATCTGTAATTTATACTGTATGTGACACAATTTCGTCTCTTTTTTTCTTTATACTTGAGAAGAAATAAACACTTGTCATGATTTACAACATAAATAAACACTTTATATCCTTTTTAGGGCTCCCAACACATACCGCATGAATCATATGCTCTTTGTGATTGCTCAGCCTAACATTTTAGTTATTAGTCACCAGAGGCTCCATAACTCAAAGCAAGAGTAAATTTATGTACTCCCCAGCTTTGCGTTCTATCTGAATCGTTTTCAGGTAATCAACTGTCTATTTGGCAATTGTACCTACCTTTTGTGGTGATAAACCGAAGTGTTCTGCCATAATTCTAACAGAAGCACATTTGAACCTTGTCTTGCACATTTTGTTCTTTCTTAACTTCTTTTCAATGTCCAGAAACCTGTTTGGGACAATTTCTTCCAAGCCATGTCTTTTTGACAAGTCTAGGATTTATTTTATTGTTTATTTTTATTTTATTTTTGCTTTTTGTTTTAGTTATTAATCACTAGTCAGTAAAATCTGACATATTGAAATAGCATTCTCTCATACTAGAAAGGTAGTAAGTGAAATAGTCTCTTTCAAAAAAGAACTGTAAGATCATTGGATTTAAAATACATTTTTAATTCCCTCTGGTCATGTTCATCTGTCAACATACTCAAGTTGCATTCAGTTGCAGTCATTTTCTCTCTGTTAAGCTGTTTAGGCCTTGAGTTTGACCATGAACAGAGCACATTTAGCCTCCTATGGTAATCATTTAGCTAAGCAATACATGCCAAATTCTTTTTTTACACCAAGAATGAGCAAGACATAGATCCATCACCCAGAAAGAACCATCCAGGGTTCATCTCACAGGTGTAATATTCCCTGATGATGTATAAATGGTAAAGGTGTGATGTAAGCAGCTGGCAAACATTGATTTGACTGTACCACCTGGGAGCTGTTCATGAAGACAAGCTCCAACCTGGATGAGCAGGTTCCCACCATCACCAATAACATAACATTGTGTGGACTCAATAATATCCACAAAACTGATTGCCATTTTCCCAACAACAAACCCAAAGCAGCCCAGAGGCGTCCTCAGTGAAAAGTAAAGAGTGTTTAAACGGGATCTGTAGCGGAAACAAAACTGTTCAACAAAAAGGTGAAATGAGCCATGCATCCAACAAGCAAAGACCAAACAGTACAAAAACAAGGTTCTGCAGAAGTTCATTCAGGGTGCATGAGCAAAAACGTCATGCTTGCTGCTGCTAACATGAAGTCTGAGAGGAGATGTGTATGTTGAGGAAATCAAGAGGTTCTGTACTTGCTGTGAGAAAACTGACCAGACATGTACCCTACAAAAACAAGATGTGCTACACCTGCTTAAGATATGTTCTATATTTGGAAATATGTTGAAATGTGTAATGTAGACATATTGACAGTATCTACAAAGTATTTTCATGTGAACATCTTTTAGAACATTATTATTATTTTTGGCCTATTTACATACAGTTTTCTAGCTTTGTATATGTGTGTATGGTATAAATAGATTTTAAAACAATTTAATGGGGCTTCACACACCTGTTATTTATGTTAACCTATTTTTCGATCAAGGAAGTTTGTTTTAGATTCAAATGAGTCTCTTGTGGGAGAAAGATGTTAGTTTATTCATTCATGGAAGAGTTCATGAGAGAAACCGTTGTAAAGTATTTTGCTGATATTCTATCAATGAGACAGGGTAAAGGAAGCCCATTTAATTTTTGAAACAGACCAACCTGCACAGTTTTCCCATTAAAAATACAGTCTGGGATTTGATGCCCCTGAGAGCTTATTCTGGCATTATCCCCAGATCACCTTTCATACAGTATGAATTCATTTCCTGAATTGTCTGGAAAGCTTTCATTATACTTGTATAGGTTTTAGCCTAATGGTTTGGCTATAAATAACCTCATTTACCTTAAAGTGTAAAACATTAAGAAATCCATTATGACCATAACAGTATGCCAAAGGCAGGTGTTTAATTATGAAACCTTTGGCTGGTATACTAACAAACATTACATAAAGAACAATGCATAGGCACAGAATGTGTGAATGTAAAAAGAATATGATAAAGAAATGTGTTCCAGACAGACTGTCAATGGGGATTTTCAGTGGCGACAAATGACTTTGTTTATGAGCGAGTCAGTGACCCACTCATTTAACTGATTTGTTTAAAAACACTGATTCATTCAAGAACAAAACAAGTGAATATGAGTGAATCATTCAATCAACTGTGTTCAAAATGCTGACTCTTTCAATATTAGGTACGTTCGACTAGAAGCACGACTACAGATGGCGATCAACGAGAGTAGCCGCTTGCAGTCAGGGGCAGAGTTGAAAACGGACACGTCAAGCCGGACACTTTCTGCTCCCGTTAGTGACGCTCACGTGGTGTTTGCATACTCTATCACAGATGAAGTGAATAAAATGCCAAATACACAGACGTTTTAAATGTCAAATACACAGACGTTTCAGAAACGTTTTCTTTTTTTTTTTTTTTTTTGGCCTGTCAGTAGCACAGATAACACATGACAGTACATATGCGTGGCTATGCTATCATCATTCACAGCCTTTTTTCTTTTTTTTTTCTTTTTTTTATTAAATATATTTTTTTATTTTTTTATTTATTTTTTATCTTTTTTCTTTATATTAATTAATTAATTTAATTTTATATACCCTTTTACTTAACCACACTGTGACAGACAAGACCAGGGGACAGAGAAAACAAGAGCGAGAGAGAAGAAAGAAGAAAGGAAAAAAAAAGAAGGGGGAGAGAGAGAGAGAGAAAAAAGGAGAATGGGGGATAGAGAGAGAGAGGGGAAAAAAAAAAAAAAAAAAAAAAAACAGACAATTTGCTTCGATACCTGCTGACAAAAAGAGAAAACAACAGAAGAAAACAACCGAAGACACAACATCAAAGAGACTGCAGCAACAACCAACATCTGTATGAATCACAATAAATTCTAAATGTTAAATGTTATTGAGCAGCACACATAACTAATATTACAAAATAAGTTTTGAAGCAACAGCAGATCAAGACAATGTGTGTCTGAGAGCACCTGTTTTTACACCAATGTGAATGCTTGAGTGTACACCTGTGTGTGTGAGCGTGCTTGTGTTCATAAGGTTCCTCCATGTAAATGTTTAATAGTGTGTGTGGGGAACAACAGCCCCATCCCGCAAGGCATGAAGCAGGCACGGAAAAGACCCGGGCCCCAAACATCCGGAGGCCCCCCAGGGCACGGGACCCCCAGGAGAACCACCGCAGGGACAACCGCGGCCTCCACCCAGAAAAGGGCAGAGGAGAGCCCGAAGGTGGGACCTCCGACAGCCACAGTGTAGACGCCCCAGGGTGCCGTGGCGGCAAGCCCGCAGGCTTCACTGGCAGCCGACCACACCAGGGCAGACCGGGCCCTGGGCCCGGAGACCCAAAGGCCCCCCACCCCACAATCGGGGCCCAGCAAGGCCAGTAGGGCCAGGCCCCGCCAAGCGACCGCCGAGAGTGGGCCGGCGCTCGCCCGAGCCTCCTGCCCCGGCGCGAGAAATCACCAACGCACCGGCGGCATCCTCCACCGGCAGGGCATGGTGGTGGGGTGGGGGTCGACTAAGATGATGAGTGAGGTGGAGTCTAAGGCCCGACCTGACACATAGACGTAGACGACAAGCACACATATACACAAGCATACGTTCCCACCCTCATGCACGCAAACGAATATTCACACCCTCGCCCCACATGTAGACACACAAAAACGTCAGAAACGTTTTCATGAGCAACAGAAACGTCTCGGTTACGTATGTAACCCTCGTTCCCTGAAGGAGGGAACGGAGACGTCACGTCGGGTGACCGACGAATTGGGATCTCGCTTAGAGAGACCAATCCACTACGAGTGTATCTAAACGAGCCAATGCACATTGGCATGCGATTATTGCATCCAGCTGCTGCTGATCACAGCGTGAGTATAAGTAGGCAGCAGGTGCAGCGCATATTCAGGTTTTCGCTGAGGAGCCGAGCCGGTGACCCGGCCGCTCAGCGGTGGTACAGTAACCGTGGCGACGGGACGTGACGTCTCCGTTCCCTCCTTCAGGGAACGAGGGTTACATACGTAACCGAGACGTTCCCTATCAGTCGGTCACTCCGAGTCACGTCGGGTGACCGACGAATTGGGATCCCTACCAAAAGGCCACGGATACTGCCCCTTCCAGTGCCCTGTGGAAGCCTCCTGCGCCCTTACTTTTTGGCGCAGGTCAGAGCTTCACAAGAAGACCAGCTACTGTTGCTATGGCACTACCCACTCAGTAAGACTGGATAACACTGGGAAACGTACCCGTTCCACTTGGAACAGGAACGCTGCGGAAGCCCAACCTTCCCGAAGGAGGTTCAGAAGCACTTACGCATATGAACAACCGATTAGGTGCATATGGAAGATTAGAGGTGATTGTAGCCTCTTAGCAGAATGTCTGCCGGGGAACACGGGCTCTGAGGCTATACCGTGGACTTTACACATATGGGATCCAATTAGGTCTCACATATGGACCCCAGCCCTCTACCGGTTCTCACGGATTCACCGAGTGAGGGCCTGGCGCCGGACGCTCCGCCACGTCTGGCTGCCGAGGGGACGGAGGAGCTCTACAGGGTCTACAGTATGGACTCTCTGGAGTAGTTTCAGCAAGCCGACCCGAAACCGGAGCCTCTCAGTGCTTCTACCCGTTTGAGGTGAGAACACAGGAGGAGACCGGTTCCACACGAAGGCTATAGAACCTAGCGAACGTGTTAGGGGTCGCCCAACCCGCAGCTCTACAGATATCTGCCAGCGAGGCGCCACGAGCCAACGCCCAGGAAGAAGCAACACTTCTAGTAGAGTGGGCTCTCAACCTGAACGGGCAAGGCACACCCCGTGCCTGATAAGCCAGGGTGATGGCATCCACTATCCAGTGGGCCATCCTCTGCTTGGAGACGGCATTCCCCTTCTGCCGGCCTCCGTGACAGATAAAGAGCTGGTCTGAGGTCCTGAAGCTTTGCGTCCTGTCAACGTAGCATCTCACTGCTCGGACGGGACAAAGCAAAGCTAGGGCTGGGTCTGCCTCCTCCGAGGGCAGCGCTTGCAGGCTCACCACCTGGTCCCTGAAGGGAGTGGTGGGAACCTTGGGCACATAGCCGGGCCGGGGCCTCAGGATTACCTGGGAGTCAGCCGGTCCAAACTCTAGGCACGAATCGTCGACCGAAAATGCGTGCAGGTCCCCTACCCTCTTGATGGAGGCCAATGCGAGCAGGAGCAGAGTCTTCATTGAAAGAAACTTCAGCTCGACTGTTTGCAAAGGCTCAAATGGGTCCTGCTGTAGTGCTGTGAGCACTAGAGACAGGTCCCAAGAAGGTATAGAGGGGGGCTGCGGAGGATTTAATCTTCTCGCCCCCCTAAGGAACCTGATGACCAGGTCATGCTTCCCCAGCGACTTCCCGTTCACGGGGTCATGGTTAGCAGCAATTGCAGCCACATAGACTTTAAGGGTGGAGGGAGACAGCCTTCGCTCCAGCCCTTGCTGCAGAAAGGACAGCACGACTCTGATCGGGCACTTCTGGGGGTCTTCTCGGTGAGAAGAGCACCACTCGACGAACAGGTTCCACTTCAAAGCGTAAGCATGTCTCGTAGACGGCGCTCTCGCCGAAGTGATGGTGTCAACTACCCCTTGGGGTAGGTCACCTAGAACCTCCGCGTCCCGTCCAGGGACCAGACATGAAGTTTCCAGAGGTCTGGACGCGGGTGCCACAAGGTGCCCCGTCTCTGAGTCAGTAGATCCTTCCTCAGAGGAATCTGCCAAGGAGGGGCTGTCACGAGGAGCATCAGTTCTGGGAACCAAGTCCGAGTGGGCCAATACGGCGCCACGAGCAAGACCTGCTCCTCGTCCTCCCTGATCTTGCACAGTGTCTGTGCGAGAAGGCTCACTGGGGGGAACGCATACTTGCGAAGGCCCTGCGGCCAGCTGTGTGCCAGTGCATCCGTGCCGAGTGTGCCCTCGGTCAGCGAGAAAAACAACTGGCAATGAGAGGTTTCTAGGGACGCAAACAGGTCTACCTGAGCTGGCCCGAAACGTCTCCACATCAGCTGGACCGTCTGGGGGTGGAGTCTCCACTCTCCGGGGAGCGCAGCTCGTGACAGCTCGTCGGCTGCCCGGTTGAGCAAGCCCGGAATGTGAATGGCACGAAGCGACCTCAGATGCTTCTGACTCCAGAGGAGGAGGTGGCGGGCGAGTTGCGACATGCGACGGGAGCGTAGACCACCTTGTCGGTTGATGTACGCAACGGTCGCCGTGTTGTCCGTGCGGACCAGTACGTCTTCGCCTCGTAGGCGGCTCCTGAGGCGGATCAAGGCCAGGCGTACTGCCAGCAACTCTAGGCAATTGATGTGCCAGTGCAGTTGGGGGCCCGTCCAAACCCCCGACACTGCAAGCCCGTTGAACGTGGCACCCCAGCCAGTGGTGGAGGCATCCGTGTAAACCACAGCATGCCTGGAGACCTGTTCCAGGGGCACTCCTGCCCGAAGGAACGAAAGGTCCGACCACGGGGTGAGGGTTTGGCGGCAGGCCGGTGTGACTTGGACCCGGTGAGTGCCGTGTTGCCACGCCCACCTCGGGATTCGGCCATGAAGCCAATGTTGAAGCGGTCTCATATGAAGCAGCCCCAACGGCGTAACTGCCGCCGTAGCTGCCATATGCCCCAGGAGCCTCTGAAATTGTTTCAGTGGGACCGCTGTCCTGCTCTTGAACGTATTCAAGCAGTTCAACACCGACTGAGCACGTTCCTGCGTGAGGCGTGCTGTCTGACTGACCGAATCCAACTCCATACCGAGAAAAGAGATCCTCTGCGTCGGGGAGAGTTTGCTCTTTTCCCAGTTGACCCGAAGGCCCAACTGGCTGAGGTGTGAAAGCACCCAGTCCCTGTGTTCGCACAACTGGTCCTGAGACTGAGCCAGTATGAGCCAGTCGTCGAGGTAGTTGAGAATGCGAACACCCTGTTCTCTCATGGGAACAAGGGCTGCCTCCGCAACTTTCGTGAAGACACGGGGCGACAGGGACAGCCCGAAGGGCAGGACCTTGTACTGATATGCCCGTCCTTCGAACGCAAACCGCAGGAATGGCCTGTGGCGCGGAAGGATCGACACATGGAAGTACGCGTCCTTCAGGTCGATCGCTGCAAACCAATCTTGGGGACGGATGCATCCGAAGATACGTTTCTGCGTGAGCATCTTGAACGGAAGCTTGTGAAGGGCCCGGTTCAGGACGCGCAGATCCAAGATCGGTCTCAACCCACCGCCTTTTTTGGGTACAATGAAGTAGGGGCTGTAGAACCCTGTCCTCATATCGGCTGGAGGGACCGGCTCTATCGCATCCTTCGCCAGGAGGACTGCGATCTCTGCGCGCAAGACAGGAGCATCTACCGCCTTCACTGAAGTGAAGTGGATGCCCCTGAACTTGGGAGGACGCCGGGCGAACTGAATCGCATAGCCGAGTCTGATGGTCCGACGGAGCCAACAAGACGGGCTGGGAAGCGCTAACCAGGCTCCCAGAAACTGTACAAGTGGCACCAACGGAACCACCGACGTACCCGCGGTGGGGCAGCGAGGGGGAACGCAGGGACCCTGTTCGGGCGTCTCGATGCCGGTCCGAAACAGGGTCAGAGTGTGCGCAACACTTACCCGCGTCCTGGCAGAGGGTGCGTGAGTAGTACGTTTGATCGCACTCTCGAACCGCCCACAGCTGCTCACTGGCGAGAGAGGAGGGTGAGTGTGACTCAAGACTGGCTCGTCCACAACTCCCCAGCCCCTCTGGGGACCCAGAGATAGAGGAAACTGCTCTTTTGTCGAGTTTTTGGGTACCACTGACCGTGAGGCCAGTGGCGGGGAAAAAAGAAACAAAAGATTCTCCACCCGGCCCTCCTCCGGGGGAGGGAGTGGTGCGTTCACCATCTCCCGAAGAGCATCCTCCTCCATCTCCGGGTCGCCCGTCTCAGGGCCTCTTGCTCTTACGCTTGCCACCAGGTTTGGCGGGGGCCTGGACGGGCGGGGCGGCTGCCCTGCGACCGGCTCCACGGCGCTGCTTTGCTGGAGGCTGCTGCGATTGCTGCGCGGGAGCGGGGGCGGCGGCAGGGGGCCGCCCTCGGCGACGAGTAGACTGAGGCGCTGCCACCGGCGGCCGGGTGGAGGCAGCAGCTGCACGCCGGGGCAGGATGTGCCTGATGGCCTCAGTCTGCTTCTGTGCAGCGGAGAACTGCTGGGCGAAGTTCTCCACTGCGTCGCCGAAAAGGCCGGTCTGGGACACAGGGGCGTTCAAGAACCGCATCTTGTCCGACTCCCTCATGTCAGCCAGACACAGCCAGAGATGGCGTTCCTGGACCACCATAGTGGACATCGCACGGCCCAGAGACCGCGCAGTGACCTTCGTCGCTCGTAGCGCGAGGTCAGTAGCGGTACGAAGCTCTTTGAGAACTTCTGGGTCGTGCCCACCCTCGTGCAGGTCCCTCAGTGCCTTGGCCTGATGAACCTGCAACAACGCCATAGCGTGTAGGGTGGAAGCAGCTTCACCACAGGCCGCATAAGCACTGCCGGTCAGGGCCGACGAGTACCTACAGGCCCGGGAGGGGAGCAACGGATTTCCACGCCAAGTGGCCGCGGTATTTGGACACAATTGCATCGCAACCGACCGCTCCACTGGCGGGATCTCCATATACCCCCGCGCTGCCCCACCGTCGAGGGTGGTGAGGGAGGACGAGCCACTGGAACGGTTTCGGGCAGTGAAAGGTGCCGTCCACGATCCAGTGAGCTCATCATGCACTTCCGGGAAGAAAGGTACCGGGGTGGGGCCCTGAGAACCAGCGCGAGCCACCCCGAGAAACCAATCGTCCAACCTAGAGGGTTCGGGACGCGGTGGAGGTTTCCACTCGAGCCCGACCCTTTCGGCGGCCCGGGCAAGCATAGCCACCATCTCTGGATCCGTATCCGGCACCGCTGACCGCCCAGAAGGTGGCAGCGGTGCCGAATCATCATCATCTCCAGACAGGTCTGGCTCACCCTCCGATGCAGCGATCGACATCCGATCGTCGGGGGGAGCACCAAAGGATACCAGTGGTACCCCACTGGAGCGTCCAGCCAGTTCCCTCGGCAGCTCCACAGGCTGCGAAGTGCCGGTGGAAAGAGGAGCCCTCGAAGGTTGGTTCCTTGGAGGGGAATTCCTCACCGTCACCGTAAGACCAGTCCGGCTACTGCCAGAAGTAGCGCCCCCCCGGCTGCCGCCAGGGGGAGCCCTAGATCTAGGCAGAGGCACGGGCACCCCGCCCCCTTGCAGGAAACGGAGTCTGGTCCGCAACTCCGCGACGGTCATTTTCCCGCACTGGGAGCATGACTCGTCCACGAAAGCCACCTCAGCGTGCTTAATGCCCAGACACGAGAGGCAGCGATCGTGACCATCACCCGGCGCCAGGTAACGACCGCATCCAGAAACGCACGGGTGGAAGGACATCTTCAAAAAGACGCGTCTTTGAAAAGACGTTCCACCCGCGAATGCTCTTTTAGAGAAATTGCTCTCTTAGTGTGCTGAAGCGCACAGGGGAGATGGCCGCTTGCAACACAATCAGAGGTAGTGCAATCTGATGTGTGCAGTCCACTCGAAGGAAAAAAAAAAAAGACCACCGCCGCTGAAGCGCCGTAACACCAGCACGAGAGTCCTCTGGAAGAGCGTGCTTGCTTGCAGACACCGTAGTAGACAGGCTTGTCAGGAGCAGAACGATGAACCGCTCGGCTCCGAAGCGAAAAGCTGAATATGCGCTGCACCTGCTGCCTACTTATACTCACGCTGTGATCAGCAGCAGCTGGATGCAATAATCGCATGCCAATGTGCATTGGCTCGTTTAGATACACTCGTAGTGGATTGGTCTCTCTAAGCGAGATCCCAATTCGTCGGTCACCCGACGTGACTCGGAGTGACCGACTGATAGGGAACACTTTTTATATACTGCTTAATACAGGGCCATCTGTTCAAGAATAAAGTTCAACATAGACATATACTATTTAAATACCAATAAAGTGGGGGTATATTTGCTTTTATCAGTGTTTTTTTATTAAATGTGACTCAATATAACATTGCGATTAAAAAAAGCTTTTACTGTTCTAAAAACAGATTTGTGAGCAGTATTGGGACTGAAGATGTTAGAAACACACGTCATTGTTGTCATGTGGTGAGTTTAGCATATCGTGAAACAGCTGTGTCATCATCAGCGCTCCCGCAGTCGCTCTGGAGAAACTGCGCTAGCTGAGTGAGCTGGCTGCTCTCGAAACGCTCTCGCGGTACTTTGATGCCATACGTGACAGTGACGTGGTGTCGGCGCCGGTTCAAGTCGGACACATTTTCTAACCGGCATGCACTTCTTCAAGTCAGCCGCCGATCGGTTTTCATGGTGCTGCATGAAGTCGAACGCACCTAATGAAACAAGTGAATATGAATTTTTCACTGAATCTTTCACTTAAAGCTGCTGCAACCAGTTCTGCTGCTGCTGCTGCTGTTTGTGTTGGGTGGGAGAAAAACAAACAAACAGACAATTTAAATGGCAATAATGTGTTGCCATTTAACTATGGCAACACATTATTTAACTATAATGACTAACTTTAAGTTAGTCATTATTAACATGTTGTATTGAACTTTTGAATAACAGTTCACTATAGTAAGGCCTGCAGCCTTGTGTTTCCGGTTGAATCTTGTTGATATTCAGAAATACAGGACTCTTCTCCTGTGATTGGCCTACTGCTACATCGTACAGTAACTTCAGGAATGTAAATGTATGCAATTTAACTTAATTTGAGGTGCTTACATTGGCAACTAGCTCTTGCACATGAAAACTGCAGTAATGTTAAAGCTGTTTGCTTGTTTTTGCTTTCATACCCCAATATCATCTTAATTTCACATGGAACTTTGGGCCAGATTTACTAAACAGGGCAAATTAGCATTAGAGTGCAATTCCATAAAAGCGCAGATGGGAGGGAAAAATTGTGTGGGTGATTTACTTACAAGTTGCACATTAAAGAACACAGCGCAACATCTCATTTTCATAATGACCAGTGCAATCTACCAAGAGCAGCGCAAATTAACACCTGCTTTAAGACATACTTTTTGGGACGTTAAATAATGTGCAAATACCAATCAACTGACTAGCACAAATCTTAGTAAATCGTGTTTCGTGGTTCATTTAAATACTCTCCCATAAATTTACAGATCAAAAGGGAAACTCCTATAATGCATATTCAATTAGGTGAGTTGTAAAATTAACTGTCCACACCTTTTCAGCGCCAATTTCACACTGTGTGTCTTTAGTAAATCCTGACAATAGTTTTTGAATGCCAAATTAGTGTTTGAGTTGGCACAAGCTGTTAGTATATCTGGCCCTAAATCTGCAAGGCGTTAACCGTACAGCTCCACCCAAAAAAAAAAAATAATATAAATAATTCTCGCAAAGTGGAACAACCACACTTAAAGTGCTGCCACATTCACCATTGTTCAGTGATTTCACTGGCTAAATCCAGTAATTTCAATAGGAATCCATGCAATCTAGAATTTCGTGTGAGGGTGTAAAATGTCCCTATGCAGATTTTGCAACAGGTTCAAGTTGCTACAGAAAGCTGGTTGGTTTTGCTTCTGTGCGAGCTGTGTGTCATCACTCCAGCATCTTTGTGACTGAAAACACCTGTAGGATTCTCATCTCGCGTACAAAAAAGGTTAACAAGTGCTTTTCACTTATTAACAATATTTTTTCTTTTTTATGTATTGAAACTTCTAGTGCAATTCATCAGAAATGCTAGTGGTATGAACTGTAGGAATTGCTAGAAATATGGACAAAGAAATCCACCCATTTCCTGGACAGTAGGATGCATCTTTCCTCTGTGAATGAACGCTTGAGGGATCTTGGCTGCTACTGGCAGCTGGACTAACAACCCATGACACACAGGAAAGGAAGGGTGGAGTTCACTTAAGTCTTTCCTGAACTTAGGAAGTAAGCTAGCTTCCTTTTCCTGTCATTTCTTTGATATGAATAATTGTCTTTTTGTGCCTGAATTTACATTTGTATCTTTAAAACACCCTAATACTGCAGATTGTGTTGTTATTACAGTGTTTCACAAAATTGCGAGGTCCTCTACGGGCCGTGTTACCTGAAAAGAGTCTTTTTGTGAATAGATAAGGTCTCAGTTTCGCTTGTGACAGACTGTGCCATGACCTTGTATACTTAGCAAATATCAACCCATGGTAATTGATGGGTAATTGTCGTTGGACTAAGAGACAGACATTTAACGGTCACTGGTCTGCAATAATTGCCTTCTATTATCCTAATTTGGATGAGTGAGGGCAAACAAAGCTGTCAAACAGCACCGGTGAACAATGGTTATCAATGTCTTTGGCAGTTGAGTCGTCTGGGAGCCCGTCCACATGGTCGCTGTTAAGATTTTTTAGGGAAAACAGAAAGACTTCCGAACCTCACTTTGTCCTTTTTACAGAAATGAAACATGCTGCTTTGAGTTCATGTGCTATTCCCAGATGTCAAACTCTGAAACGTGGTTTTTAAGCATATTATACTGGGTCTCCCCATGTAATCAATCATGGAAAAGATGTTTCCTTCTTTCCCCCCTGTTTATTTCCTGTTATGTTGATGAAATGGCAACAAATGCTTCTTAACCCAACCAGACCTGGTTCTTGATTACTGAACCACATGGATTATGTGATATTTTTTGTAAATTTGAATCTGAAAGCAAGGTTGATCTAGGTTAGAATGACTTCACTGCTCGAAGACAGTATGTCTGTGAAAATTTACCACACTTGTTTCCATTTGGAAATTTTGAGTGTGACTTCTGCTGCTATGCTCAGTAAATATTAACTACACCGGTAAGAACAAGATGGACATGGAGAAATAAAGAGAGGGAATGTTTTGCCCTGCCGTTTATTTGGCAGAGGAAAGAGAGAGCAAGGAGCTGAGACTCTTTCGGGGTCTAATTATGACTTGCAGATGAAGAGAAACCACAGGAAAGCCGTAGATACATTCTATCATTCCAGGACCGCTGGAACATCTCTTGCCAATATAGGGATTCCATCCCTGAAAAAAAACTGTGAATTACCCTTTCTGAGGCCATTTTCCTCCATTTTGTTGACTATTATGCTTGCATATTTCAATCTGAATAGGGAAAAGGAAATATATTGGCAGTGGTGACCATCTTTCTCCACTATATATGAGGTTGAAGCTTAGTATTCGTTTCCTTTTAGTATTTTATGTCTGCGTGTAGTGTAGTTGCACATGTTACGGAGGCCTGAGGGAGCTTTTGTAGCAATGCTGGGCAGAGTGAGTGAAGTTACATAACCATGTTGGAAACAAGGTTTTGATAAATGAACTCTAACTGCTTTTCTCCAGACAGCCCTACCAGGCACCATATTGCTGCAGTAACCATTGGAATCACAAATGGTCAGATGTAATATCAGTCAAACGTGCATACGGTTCTTCAATTTCTACATGTTAACTAGAAGATCATTTTAGGACTACGAATATGTATGTATCCCAAGAAAGATGATATTTATTATTGTAAATAGGGAAACAATTAACTCATATCCTGTTTTGAAATACAAGCCAGAGATTCTGTTGACTGACCGATGAAGTGTTTTGGATCATCTACTAACCAAAATGGCTTTCTTAATTTTTAATGTAGTGAAACAGAGAAGCTTCCTTCGTCTTGTAGGCATTTAGTAGTCAGATATGATTAACATTTACATTTAAATTTATGCATTTAGCAGACGCCAAAGTACAAAGTTTGATCCACTTACAACAGAGGCCTAATTATGCATTTTGCTCAAATGTTGTACATATCAGGCTGCAGTTGTATGTATCAAAATGCAAGGTTGTCTGGAATTGTAAAGCTTACAGTGTGTAAGTTATTCCATCTGTGAATCTGGTGTTGTTCTTCTTTTATTTTTATATTGACTTGACATATGGGTTCAGTTGATGTCATATAATTTATAGACAGAGATGATTTGATGGAACACATACATGCAGAGTGGTGGTAAATTGAGAAAATTTACTGGCCATGAATATGTTATTACCAGCATTGAAACTGTATTGTGCATTATATCCTTATTTTATTATTAATAATATTTTTTTGTCATTATAAGTTTAAAAAAAAAAGGTTTGGCCTCCCAGATAAACTTATAATAAGATTTTATTTTTTCATTTATTTATTTTAGTTTTTATTTATTTTAATCTCTTTTATTTGATTTGGTCATGGCATTATTTTGCATTAATTCAATGGGCAGCCGTCCTGTTTTATTTAATTGCCAAAATAATTTTTTATTCTTGCATATGGTGGGTGTTAATTTTGGCCTGGCATGCCTCTGTGGCTCAGTTAGCTGAATGCACTGAAACATTTCTTTGTGCTGGACAGGGTAAACCACTTTGATTTGTATAGAACAGTTTTAATATAAGATTAATAAAAACAGATAAAGCAGTAGTCTTTTTGCGTTCATGTATATTTATGTTTACATCATGAGAAAGGAAGCATGCAGGAAGACCATTTGTGCTGAAAGTAAATATTAGCTGCTCATCCTGGGCCAGGAGCGCATTGTCGCCTCTCACTCTCTGACCTCAGTTCAGATAATGATGCCAGTTTAGGGATGCATTTCCTCAACAGGATACAGTCTACATCCTATTATTTACAGCTGTTATTTCAACCTAGTTTGTCTCTATGGCCCTTTGTCGCACTTAACATATGGCTGACACAGATATACATTTCCAAAATAGTTTTACAGTCTACAGGTATGTAAACACAAGTTGTGTGAGACACAGATACACAGTGAAACTGTGTTCTTTAAACCTCATCAAAATGCACACGTCAAGGTCAGATGTGATAGCCACTGATTTTACCTCCAGACTTCACTTTAATATTTCAGTATCAATAGTTATAAAATCGTTGCTCACATTTATATATTTTTTTATAAATTTATTTTTATTTTATTATTCTCACAAATTGTTTAGATGTAATACAATTATTAATGATTTTAATCTAAAATATATTGAAATATAACATAATATTTTTGTATATTCTTAAATTATATTTCAACTACTATTATAATTGTAACAATTCTTTATTAATATTACTATAAATTAAATATTATTTCAAAATATATATATATATTGTATACATTTCTTCATATTTATGATAAAAAATCTAAATAAATAATAAAATTATACTTATTGCAGAATAACAATAAGATTTATAAAGCTGCAGGTTTCGTGGTGATTTATTGTTGGGCTATTCTTTAGCATGGTGAGGCCTTGACACTGTATGGTTTCAGCTGCCGCTTTCTGGTACTAGTTCAGCTTGAGAAAGATCTCCTTATCGCATGGCTTCCTATTCTTAAATGTCAAGAAAAGGAGGAGCCGATTGGACTACTGATAGAACTAAGACACACTCTCTCTTTCACTTTCTCGCTTACTCCCTCTCTCTTTCTCCTTCCTTACAGTAACCTAATGTGTGGCACCATTATATTTGCTTATCTTGGCTCTAAGCAGAGGAGTTTCTTCCTTGCACTCAACACAACACAAAGTGGGTGTGGATGGGGAAAAGGGGGAGCCATACCCTGGCCTCTGACTTCTATCAGGCCACCTCAGCGGCTAGGGTTACCTCTTTTCATTCTGGCCCGGATTTTTTCCCTCCCTTTTTCCACATGGTACCATGGAGACTCCAGCTTCCCTCTGTGAGGTGGCCTGCCCTGTCTAACTTGTCCTTGAGAAAACCACATACTTTCTGCATGCCTTCCACCAACAAAAGCCCATCCTGCCCTATTTTACTTGTTTTATTCGTTTTAGTCTCATTCTATCCCTTTATTTCTCTCTCTCATGCACACACAAATAATGCAATGTGTTTTGATTTTTTGGCTTCGTGAAGTTGAGTTTTGCAAGTGTGCAAACATGTCAGAGGTAATTCACAGTTATTGTAGCCTTTTATACAAATATTTCTAGTGCAATTTCAAGCCAGAATTCAAATAGTGAATTATGTCATGTCAGGTATTTGCTGAGATATCCACAATTTCATCCTGTACTTGGCAACCTGGACACAGTTTTATAAATATGCTGTTATTTAGCATTTAGAGAAGACATGAAAGCTTAAACACATGAGTCTCTAACTAACAGTTGATGTATAAAATGTCATATAAAAGCAAACTTTTGTGAAAATGAGGGGATAAAGGAATGGATTGCACAAAGCCTCTGTTCGCAGATGTAAATAATTTGGAGAAAAAAACAATGAAAAAGAATTTCTCAGGCATGCCTGCACATTTAGACATTGAAAGAAGGATCTGTGAAAGGGATCATCCAATTAATTAGTGTGAGGTATTAGATGTCAAACATGTGGAAACACACTGTACACGTCTCCGTCGAGTCGCATATGAACGCAATTACCGCTGCGTCTGTGTAAACAGTATTGCTCTTATGAATGAAAATATCTTCAGTGTGACGTGAAAATCAAAAATGGACACACTCGCTGGAACACATACATGGAGAGACTCTTCCAGATGTTCACTCCAGAGAGAATGGGTGGATTTTACTCAAACATGAATGTTGCAGCTTGTAAGACAGGCCGCTCCTTTCATTAGCTGCAGAATCTCTGCACTTTGCTAATTATAGGTAATGTCACTTTTTGGCAGTCTTAATTTTTATGGAAAATAAAACAGTGCATTTGCACTACCTTTCAGTATAGAAGTCAGTAATACAAGTAAAAAAATGAATACATTTCTAAAAATGCCAGTAAATACATTTATAATGATAGAAAACATTTCTATTTCAAACAAATGTTGTTCTTTTGAACTTTCTATTCATGAAAGGATCCTGAAAAAACCTGTATCATGGTTTATTAATCACCACAACCATTTTCAACATTGATACTGATAATAAATGTTAATTGAGCAGCAAATCAGCATATTAGAATGATTTCTGAAGGATCACGTGACACTGAAGACCAGAGTAATGACTGCTGAAAATTCTTTACATCATGGGAATAAATTACATTTTAAAATACATAAAAAACAAACAAAAAAATATATATATATATATTTCACAGTATAAATGTTTTGGTGTACTTTTGATAAAATAAATGCAGTCTTGGTCAGCATAAGAGACATCAAAACATAAAAAAATCTCACTGACTATGAACTTTTGAACAGTAGTGTATTTTACAATATATTTATGATTTTAGTAATATTGTCTTATCGTAAATGTACCATCAGGTGAGGTGTTAACAAGCTGATGTCTTTCCACCGTTGAATGCTAAATGTGATATATATATATTGTATATATCACCTGTAAGTTCATCTGTATCTTGCAACATATGGTCTGATATTCATTCATGTTTCTTTTGTGCTATAACTAGTAGTAAAGAGGAAAAGATTATTATTATTATTAGTTCACTCATGATTTTGAATTTTGTAATAAAACTGACAGAATTTAAGAGCTGAGATGTTTCTTAAAAATAACAAAGTTTTTTGTATTTTTTTATTTTTTTGCTTGTCACAATTCTCTACATACAACGCACTGCGACCCCTGAGAGTGTGTTACTTATGCGCAACATCTGTTACTGTCAAATTTAGATTCTGAAATTTAGCCAAGCTGTAACTGAAATTAGAGCTGGGTGGAAATGTCATTAATGTCTTCTCTTTTCATTTAAACCTCATTAGAATATGGGAAGAAAAATCTATTTGACCACAGACCATATAACAAAATATTGGGTTGTTTTCAAAAGCAGCTCCCTTCACTGTAATTAAAACCAAGCCATGCAATCACCAAGGCACTAGTGGATTTTTCACCATGCTCTGGGGCCAGCTTCATACTTAACGTGTTTTAGCTTTATTTCACAATTCATTACAAGTTGTGTGAGCTGTAAAACAAGTAAGACAGTGGAAAAGTTATATTCTTTCATTCTTTGTTTTATTAGCACAAGGTAATGCAGGTATTTTGTGTAAATCTTAATGTGTATGTAGACATACGTTGAGTATTAGACCTCATGCCATCAATTCAGATATACCAGTGGTCTCCCCGTCTGAAAATGCTCTTAAAGTGTACCATAAAGGCATAGTTTAAACTTCCATGATTTAAAGCTCAATACATCAAATTGTCAGTGAATGTGTCCACCAGAGAGAGCATATTGTTGAAATATCGTCCATTTATTACTTAGTGGCCTGTGAGTATAGTTTGGCTATTGTTGAACATTCATTATAAACATTATTTTGATTTTGCAGAGGATGGTTGCCTCAGGAATAAGCATGTGGATTTAATAAACATTTGATGTAATGAATAACATTACAATGACTGCTCTGTAAGAAAGAACCGAATGTAATGTAATGACATGATGCATTGACCATGAAGTGGCGGTGGGCTCATACAAACAGCAAAAATGTATTAAGCGTAGAGTTTTCTTCTCATTTAATCTCCCTTTCTGGTGATATATTACCGTTTCCCAATTACACACTTGGAAAACATACCAAATTCATCTGCTGGAAAGTGCTGTTCCTGTTTTCACGTTTTCTTTTTTCCACTTTTGATTTGTATTTCCGTATATGGAAAGGGGCATTATAATTATAAGCAACAGACTATTCATTTGTGGGGAAAAATGGATTCGGTAGCTTATTTAGGCAGCGTAATCTTGAACATTAACCGTAGGATGACACCAGGTCGCTGCTGTAGGATTGATGACTGTAATTGGTGGACACCCATTGATGCTTTATATTCACGATCAGGCATGTGTCTGGCGAGCTGTGGTAAAATACCTTCCCCACCTGAATTCATTCACTCAGCCTATGCTGTGCCTGACTCAAATCGGCCCACGAGAAAACGACAGCTGTTATTTTAGGAGAGACTTGAGAGTTATGTGTCTGCTTCCTGGAAATCAGAACGCAGAAGAGCTTCCTCTAGTTTTTGTGTTTTTAGCGGTAATCGCATTTATCTAAATGATCAACTGGGCAACTGCAGAGGATGAGATTGTAAATACCTACTACAATTTGCCAAATAATGATTGTGAAGGAACTTCAGCCAGCAAAAGTCATTTTGTAGACTTAAGCAGGGCTGGGTTTTTGGATAATTAAATTTAAGCTCTAGATTATTTGATCAAATTGAGTCTTTTTATTATTCTTTCATCAGGGTTACATGTGGAAGAAAGTTGATGCAAAAAAAATAAAAAAATAAACTAAACTAAAAAATTAAGTATGCTCATATTAAGCTGCTTCGCTAATATGTAGACATTTGCAGGGGTACCAAAGTATATCTTTGATTGATTAGATTGTTCAAGTTAAGTCTCTGACCAATAAGCCATGGTCCCCAAATATCTTAGGATGGTTTACAGGTGCATCTCAATAAATTAGAATGTCGTGGAAAAGTTCATTTATTTCAGTAATTCAACTCAAATTGTGAAGCTCGTGTATTAAATAATTTCAATGCACACAGACTGAAGTAGTTTAAGTCTTTGGTTCTTTTAATTGTGATGATTTAGGCTCACATTTAACAAAAACCCACCAATTCACTATCTCAACAAATTAGAATACTTCATAAGACCAATAAAAAAAAATCATTTTTAGTGAATTGTTGGCCTTCTGGAAAGTATGTTCATTTATGTGAGCGGGTATGCTCAATTCCGCTCCCCGCTCACCTACAATTTCATCCCGCTCCGGTAAAATCGCTCCACGCTCGCTCACATTTAAAATTCCTCTGCATGCCTAACACCTGCCGTTTTCAACCGAAGCCTTACGCCTGGGACACACTGTCTGCGTGACGGACGTGGAGCGGGTTTGTTGCGTAACTGCTGCGGAAAAATCCACTTTACTTCTATTCTGTCGCGGGGCCGCGGTTTGCGGTGTGGTTGGACCGCGCACCTGATACGCGCATATTCCGCAGGCAGTGTGGCTGCTCTAATCTGATAACATAGGTGCGGAAAGGAAAATCAACACGCAGCAAACCCGCTCCGCGACGCGTATGCCATGCAGACTATATACTATAAAGAACTCACAGCAACATCAGTCAAAATAGAACATATATTTATATCTCTTTCTCTATGAAATAAAAAAAATCACGGACAGGGTTAAGTTGGCTACATTAAAATATTCGTATGACAAAACTTATTTAATTGATTATTAGCCAATATTTCCTATTTCAACCATATTCAAAATGCTCACGTTTTGCTCTGGCCTCCCCATGTTCGCGCAGCACACTGTCATGTTTCCGCATGATGTGTCTTTTTAGATTAAAATACGAATCCTTACTTACTGAAATCGTATCACCACATTCCTGATCATGCTCAACATCGTTATCATCTATTTTTTTGACAGGAATTGTGCACCTGTATGACCTGTCGGTTTGCTTTCGGAAATATTTCAAGAACTCCATCTCTCCTTCACAACGAACGATTTTTGAAGTGTTGGCTGACAGTTTTGTTAATTGTTGAAGGCACAGGTGAATTCTGGGTGGATTTGTGCATGCCCTAGGCTCGTGGTGTGAGCGGTATTGGAGCGGAACCGGAGCGAGACAGAGCGATCGCTCCGGCCTTTGGATAAAAACCCGCTCCGCGCTCCAACTATATTTCGTACGCTCTGCTCCCCACTCGCTCCACACTCCGCTCCGCTCACATGCTCTGATATGTACTCAATACTTGGTAGGGGCTCCTTTTGCTTTAATTACTGCCTCGATTTGTGGCACTGCTGAGGTGGTATGGATTACCATAGATTCTCTATGGGGTTCAGGTCTGGCGAGTTTGCTGGCCAGTCAAGCACACAACACCATGGTCATTTAACCAACTTTTGGTGCTTTTGGCAGTGTGGGCAGGTGCCAAATCCTGCTGGAAAATGAAATCAGCATCTTTAAAAAGCTGGTCAGCAGAAGGAAGCATGAAGTGCTCCAACATTTCTTGGTAAACGGGTGCAGTGATGTTGGTTGTTGAGATGTTGTGAGCCTAAATCATCACAATTAAAAGAACCAAAGACTTAAACTACTTCAGTCTGTGTGCATTGAATTTATTTAATACACTAGTTTCACAATTTGAGTTGCATTACTGAAATAAATTAACTTTTCCACGACATTCTAATTTATTGAGATGCACCTGTATAAGCATTAATTTGTACCAGTGGCAGTTAGAATGTTAAATGAAAGGTAAGGCAACTCTTTGTGGAATTTTTATATATTCTTTTGTGTTATGTGTATTCTTTTGTATTATGTGTGTAATTGTGTCGTATGAGAAGCCAAAGACAAATTTCCACAGTGGTGGACAATAAAGTTTAAAATAACTAACTAAAGATTTTTTTTCATTTTATTATGAATTATTCCTCTATTATAATTATTATTATAGAATTTTAACAATTATTAAAACTTTAGTTATATCATTATAGTCACTTGGTATGAACAGGCGTTTGCCAAAAGAAAAACACAGATGATATTTGAAAGAATGTTGGTAACCAAACCGATTTGGTGACCATTGACTTCCATTGTATGGACAAAATGCTCAAAAACGGTATCTTTTATGTTATACAGAAGAAAGTAGTGCAGGTTTGGAATGACATGAGGGTGAGTAACTGATGACTTAATATTCCTTTTTGGGTGAACTATCCATAAAGAATATTTCAGGGCCTATTGAATAGCGTCTTGGAACAGATTGTTGCTATTGTAATATAATTTCAATTGTATGAAGTTTTAATATATCAAGTCTTCTGAAATCAAAATGGGTCTGTGAGGACCATTTATAAATCACACGTGTGCAAAACATTTGTTACAGTCTGATAACAATGTCCCAGATACATTTTGAGAGCTTTCTTTAATACAGACCAAATTTAAACATTGAAGCTAAATGTATGCCAATATATTGCTTCATGAGAGGCCCGATAGTTGACAGTCTGTTATACACCTCTGTGCTATCAGTAAGGTGTGCCAGTAGAGCCATTTTCCCCTTTTTATTCCTTCTGCACATCTGGACAACAGCTGAACGTTGTTCAGAGTCTGCTGCAGCAGAATCGCTAGAAAGACGGATGAGATGTACTGAATGTGTGCATCTCTGTACCATAAAAAAGCTGCTAACCCCTCCTTGCATCATAACCCCACCGCAGTTCCTTGAGCTAATATTTTATCAGGTAACCAAACACAACCGAGCTAGCCAGGCCAGACAACTGTGCAGACAGCTCCCTCTTATTTTTAGCAGGGCTGAAAGATGGGCCAGCAGACGCAGATGATCATTCAGTGAAATGTAGAACTCCCAGTGCTGCTGTGGAGAGCTCTGTGGACGCCCAGTATGTCACGAAGAGGAACAAGAAGACTGAGATGATGCAATGTGAGATGCTCTTCTGGATATCCAAAGGTCACACTATAAAAAATGAGGTGTTCGCTGAACTTAAAAAATGAAGGCAACAGTTGGCAAGGCTTTGTGGAGTTGAATTCATCTTATTTAAGTACATTTCTTGACAAAAGGTGAACTCAATTTGAAAGTTGCATTAACTTAACAGGAGTTTTATGCAAATTTCTCTTTTTATTTATATGGCTGTTGAATATTATGAAGTTCTCACTGAACACACACTACTGTTTAAAAGTTTAGGGTCAGCAGAAGATTGTTATAAAGAAGTCTCTTTGCTGCATTTATTTGATAAAAAAAAACTGTAAAAACAGTAATTTTGTGAAATACTATTACAGTTTGTAATAAATGCTTTCTATTTGAATGTATTTTTTAAAATAAATGTATTCCTATGATGACATCCTATCCAGTCTTCAGTGTCACATGATCCTTCAAAATCATTCTAATATGCTGATTTGCTGGTCATGAAAAATATTATCATTGTTGAAAATAGTTGTGGAAACTGTGATAATTTTTTCAGGACTCTTTGATGAATAAAGTTAGAAAGGACAACATATTTTCTAACATTATAAATGTCACTTTTGACCAATTTAATGCATCCTTGCTGAATAAAAATATTAATTTCTTGCAAAAGAAAAATTTTACTGACCCGAGCCTTTGATCGGTAGTGGATGAGAATGTTTTTTGTTTTTTTACTAAAACATGCAATCATTGATTGAATTCAAACCAAGTCCTGTCGGTTTTATTTAATTAGATTAAATTATAATAGAAAAGCTGCGTGTAGATGTATCAATTCTTAAGTAATGGAAGTTAAAACAGTTTGTTTGAGTTTTTTAGCATTATTTATTTGATCTAAGAATCTTTTTTCGGTCACTGCTGTTCATAAATCTCAAGGTTTATTTATTTATTCAATTATTTATTTAGTCTTATTCTGTAGAACATATACATTTTGATTGCGAGCATGTGTTATAGATTTCCAGATTTATGTGACATCATTATCATCATTATCATTATACTTTAGACCTCACCCAACCCCTACAACCTTAGAAGTTTTCAACATTGTTGCTTTATAATTTCAATGGCAATTGATATTTCATGGAATATTCTGTAGATTTTACTCCAGCTAAATGGGAGGTTTTAAAGTACTTGGATTTACGAGGGAAGTAAATCTACATACTGGTGATCATTATAGGTCAATGGCACCAAACTGACCCATGGGAAAGGGAAACATAGCACAATATTTATAACACATATTAATGCATCTAAAAGAGGGGCCCATGCTAACCGGCCTTGCCAGATATGGGACCTCAAATAAGTCTGCATACCAGTTTAAATACCTCACGTCATGCATGTACCACCATGCATGCTACAGACAACCAGGCTCCTGAACATGGGAACGGAACAGAAAGAACGATTCAAATCACACTAACAAGTCTGCGATATAAATCAAAGGCCACTTTGGATGTTGTGTGTTTTATTCAAAGGGATCATTCTCAGTTTTTATAGCAGCTTATTGAAGGGTAACCATGGGAGCAGACGTTAAACATGTATGTTTTAGGCTGAGGCCTCTTTGAGTCTGTCATCATCGAGTGACGGCCTTTGCTTTGATTTCCTGAACTAGTCCCATGCTTCACGGCGCATGCATGCGCAATGATTTATTTAGAGGTCAGCTGCACCTATAAAAGATGAGTGACATGTGAGAGTGTTGATAGCCGGGACCACAAACCTCTGGCTCCAAACCCAGTCGCATGATTCGAAAAAACACACTTTACAGACCTTAAAAGGAAAAAGAGAGTTTGATGTGCTGATGATTGTCATATAGCTCCGGGAGATGGGAGAAAATGCCCTGTTTTTAAATAACATTCAGCTGATGCTGTTTCTAAGTAGGAAAGTCACGTAAGCCTGATGAACGAACATTTATTTTCATTTTGGATTGTTTAGAGTCAGACAAATAGTAACATTTCCACTCTATTGTTGTATATGAGTTGCAGATCTTTGCTTTACTTTGAAGTTCTTTCATTTTCTTCTTTTCTTGACAAATTTATGCAAGATTCGTGGAATGGGCTGTCATTTCATCAGCTACAAATCAAGAGAATCAATCAGAGCTCAGTTATACAACCTCATGAATGATTATCAGCTTGTGCTGCTGTCTTCCACATGTGCGTTATGGGTAGGATGCATTATTTGCTTAGTTTTTAACACACCGGTGGGGGGCTTTTTCCTCAAACCCCAAAGTATTCACATGTGCCCAGGCCTCTTGTTTAAATGAATACCTTCCTCTGCAGGGCCGATGCAGAATGATTTCCTCAGATTGTGTTTAGGCCCTCTAGGGGCAGGAAACAGGAAATGGAGGTCGGCAGTATGGTGTTAAAGCATGGCTCTGACAATAACGCTTAGTGACACTTGGCAGGGCTTCGAATGCAGCCATTAATGTGTCTTTTCCGCGTGGTATTTGTCTTCTCACAGACAGATGGTTGATTTAGTGTGCAAAGATGATGACCGATAAGAGCTGGGCAGAGAGGACTCGTAAAGCGCTCTCCCATCACAGACTGGCCTAGACGTTTGCTCAACCTCTGCGCACTCTGAAATGCACACCAATCTCACATGCACTTGCACCGTTAACACAAACTCAGTAGAAGGTCTGAGAAAGAATCCCACACTCCCACATTTTTCTCAGCTACTGACACATTAAGCTTATTTCCCTGTATTTTGCCTCACAAACCACTGACTCGATTTTTAAATGTCCTCCTAAAATATGAATAATAAATTGAAAAAGGTAGTTAGGAGTGACTGTTCTGCTGAATGGGCAACCATGTCAACTAAGCGGAGAATGATTTGGATAATATACTAATTTTATATGAAATTTAGTGAAATATTTTGGGTAGTTTTAAATTAACTAATAAATATGTTAAGCAATTTAAGTAATTTTCCATAGTTTTTTATCTATATCATTTAGTCACTTTAAGGCAAGTCAGTCACTTGGTGGCCATCTTGATAAAGCCCCAAAACAGGCGATGGTTACAGTACAAGTAATGCTAATAAATCTGACAATTGTATCAAGTTTGCTTCTTGAGCTCAAATCTATAGTACACTTTAGTATAGGTACCAATTCTATTAACTAGTTGCTTATTAGCATTCCTATTATTAACATATTGGCTGTTTATTAGTCTACCTGGTCTCTAGTATTTATAAAGAACACATTCTGCATGACCATATTCTACATCTCTAATCCTACCCAATACCTAAAAGTAACAATTACCTTACTAACTATTAATAAGCAGCAAACTAAGAGTTTATTGAGGCAAAAGTCATAATTAATTTGTTTGTTAATAGCAAGAATTGGACCTTAAAATAAAGTGTGACCATTTTTTTAATACTATTTGTAACATATGTATTTGTATTTTTCAGGCCGGTCCACCTTATATGAGCATCTTGAATCATTCTGCAGTAAACAATAGGGGTAATGCCGGTATCAAAAAGGTGATTGGCTCTTTTTACTGAAAGGCAGGACTTCCATCATGGAGTGAAAAATGTTCTTATCATAATTTACATTTTATTTTATTATTGTCTCATAAAAAGGTACCTGGGTTCAATTACTTATCTTGCATAGTTGTAAAATTGAACCTTGACATCTATTGCTGACTATGTGGTGTCATGGGGAAAAAAAGTCATACAAATTTACAGCAACAAAAGGGCAATGCTATTAAATAATGACAGAATTTTCCATTATCTTTTTACCTACAGTAATCAAAGCTACTTGATTTTTGATTTTAAATAAACATATATATTTTCATAGTAAATTCTGCATGCATATATTGCAACTGAAATCAGTAAATTTGCCCTGTTTTGTTTTGTTGGGTTTTTTCTAATAGTTGCTACATATTAGGTTAAAACACAGTGGCTTTTACTGTTGAGAGCTGAACTCATTCTTCTTGCACAAAGACACGTCCTGAGAAAATAAACTAGCTTGTTAGCAATCCTTAGTTAGCCAAATAGCTGTGTATAAGAGAGTCGTGCCAGAGCGTGTGGTGTCCATACAGAGTAAATCTTGTAGGAATTCTCTGCAGCAGAGGTCAGTGATTCTGTGTTTGGTTTGGTGTGACACTGTGGTAGAACAGTATTCTCAAACAGACCCAACAGATGACTTAAATATTCAAAATATGTGTGTCCAAAGTGCATTTGAGTTCAGGAATTATTGTGTCTCCTTTCATCAATAATAATCTGTTTATTATTTCTAGAGCTGTGGTTATCATCTGGGACATTCCAAGGCATCTCTTCCCCCAGGCTTGCTAATATTTGTAAATGTTGATGAAGTATATGATGATGAAGTGAACAAAGCACAACATGAATTTTATCCTGTTCCCCAGGCCTATTCCCATCATAAAAGAATGGCCGGAAGAGATGGCTGGATGAGGAACGGCTTTTTGAGGGAGTGGGGGGGAAAGACAAGCAGTAATGCTGAAACTCTATAATTGATGGTGTTTGATTTCCACTGTAATTAGCATTCCTTTGGATATTTGAATTTCCAACCTAGGCCTATCTTATATCCTTGCTGCATTCCAAAAATGGCTGGCTGGCTTACAGCTCCTCTAAACTGCCCATGAATTGAGTTTTGGATTCTTGTGTATTTAGCGTAACAGGCACATTTCTCTCACACTCACACCGTATGACTTTCTTTCTACTGTGGAACGCCAGAGACATTTAGCAAAATGTTCAATCTGCTCTCTTCCAATAGAAAAAGGAAGTAAATTGGGACCAGAATGCATCCAGTTTTAAAACTTACATAAATCACTATAAAAGTATTATAAAAGTAAGCTATGCAGCTCGTGCACTATATCCACGCCATCCAAAGTTGTACAATGTCTTTTTGTTATTTGATATATATATCATGCAATAAATAACTCAGAAGCTGTGGTTCACTTTCATTGTTTGGAAAAAAACAAAACAAAAATACCTTGAACATTCTGCTAAATTTCTTTTTGTTCCTCAGAAGAAAAAATGTCATATGAATATCGAAAGACGTGGTGACAGAGTTTCCATGTTTGGGTGAGCTATCATATATTTCACACTTCTTTCCCTCAAATGGTATTTTGGCTAATTAACATTAATATTTGGGCGAGAGAGAAAATACTTTGTTTTGGTTTTATGGTGTTTAATAATATTCTATAAGAAACATATATTCACCTTCAGTCATCCAAGGAAAAGCTTACATTCTTCTCTTTTCCTTAAGTCTTGAACTTCTGCAAGTATTTAGACGGCTTTCTCTTTTCTCTTCCCAGGGGCGGCTAGATAAATATTTAGCATGTGCCCAGTCCAAAATTGTGTCCTATCAAAAGCTTTTTTTCGGGAATGTTCACAGGTGCTTGTCCAAGTTCACAGCTTAGGAAATGTTTTGTTTTGTGAGGTTGATCGATAGGACAGGAAGCAGAATGGACTGTAGCCATGGGCAGGGAACCATTCAGAATTTGGCCATCAGCAATGACCGCGTAAAGTTCCAGGGCAAAACAATACTTTTCTTCTTTTTGATCACGGCAATGAGAATAGATTGGTCTACATCAGATGGTATTTTTCTGTTAAGGAAATCTGCCACATGGAAATAAATGAACAAACCTGAATAGCCGGAAACTGAGCTCATTATCCTAGCTGTTTTGCTCTCATTTGTTTAGTTTGACAATTAACAGTGCCTAACAGTAAATATGCATGCAACAGAATTCTGTTATTTTTTTTATTTTCTATTTTTCCTCCAATTTCACCAGTGTAATTTCAACCACATCTTGAATAGTGTATTGTGCTTCTTTCATTCTGTGGTTGAACATTTTAGATAAAGTTGAAATAAACTAGCTCCATTTATATTTAACTAAATACACATAATTTAATAATTTTGTGGAAAAACTGTAATTTTTCAGAAAAAAGCCATAATTTATCATTTCCACACAATAAATATTGAAATGGTTTATTTTACTCTTTTATAGATCATTTTAAACATTTAACGATTTATCTTTTTTATCATCATCATTATATATTTTACATTAAAATGTAAAAAAATTGTATGATTTTGTGTAAAATCTAAATATAAATAGTACTTGAAAAGTAGCAACAACACATAATAAAGGCATAATAAAACTTTCCAAGAGTACATAGTTTTAAACTGATACTCAACCCCTGAGACATAAAAATACCCAAATTAGAAGAAATGCACTTATTGAAATACCCAACCCTAGTGCAAAACTGAACACCCAAGACTCAATGGATAAATGTGTCTCTGGCGACATTTTTGCAAAATATTATGTTGCTTTTTTGCACATTTCACAACACTTTCAAAGTGAAAATTCCAGTGAGTGGCACTAGAAGTGTGTTAAGTTTTATCCGAATCAAATGAATGTGAATCTGGTAACTTTTTGTTGTTTTGTTGTACATTTCATTGAAGTTCAGAAATGTGTGGCTAATGAATAATGCTACAAAGGCTAATGCTATATAGCATTATAAAATGATGTACCACTCACAGTAAACCTACCAATAATGTTTACAAAAGCAAACGTGAGATGATAAAGCTTTTACTGAGGAAACAATGCCATTTTATCTTGCTTTTACAAGGCATTTTTTATTCATGTTTCATGGGACTCATACCCAAATGCTCTGCATCACAAGTACAACGTTGTACTGTACCAGGTGAGCTACCGAGCAAGTTTACTACATGAGAAAAGCCATACATACTGCATGGAGCTGGTTATGTGATGCAAACATCAAAATGTATTAGTTTACAAATCATGTAATATGGTAACATTGTTTTAAGGTTATAAATAGTATTGTACAAGGAACTACGCAAAGCTAAGTCTATATTAATCAATAATCTGCCCCTGTAATTAAAAAATTGTGAAAAGGAATAAAAGCCAGTGATGTTTCAATACCTCTAGTGTTCATTTCAAACTGCAGTAAGTTACATAATAGGTGTACATTTTTGTTAATTTGCAGGCACATTTTTCCAATGAGCCTGTGTTGAAAATGAATACTGGAATACTGCTGAACATTGTAAATCTGTATTTTGTGATGTTGTGCTGAGATCTCAAGTGCTTTCATTCAGCCAGGTTCAAGAATCCCCATCTAGATATGTGTTTCAGTGCACGTGTCTCTGTAAGTCATCCTGCACCACATCTGGTGTGGAGGAAATCTATCCCCCAATATTACAAGTAATGTTGTAAATTTTTCTCAAAAGGGCTTCTCTTGTCTATGCAAGTGATGAGGCTAAGCTAAACCTTATGTTTATTCAGAACATTCAGGAAAAACCATATACTGAAACACCAGCTGCCCCTACCGTTTTATTTTTTTAGCAGGTCTGAACAGTCCCAAACCCATGCTACCTCAACCATGCCATAATACTTTCCCCTTTCCCAGTTTCAAAAACATTTATCCCTCTCTCTGGAGTTTATATGACTTGAAACTATTGCAAAAATGTGTCTGTCTGTTTCCTTTTTAGGACTTGTGAGACATAATCCCCTTCTGTCTTTTTCATTCTTCACTAATGCAATGGGCACCAACACATACGTCTGGACTCCTGTACATAAAAGTCAAATAAATCAGGTTGGGATACATTATGCTACACCGACTGTTAAGAGTACCTATGAGATGTTTGTAATAGTTGGCATTGTCGAGTCTGGATACCCCCAGAGTCTATACGCTCAATAAAATAAGGTTCCAGATTCCCAGTCTGGCACATTTCCTTTTGCAAACACCTCTTTTCATGCTCCCCCTCTGCAGACCTTCATGATGTATTGACTGTGGTGCTATCCATGCTTCTTGCTCCAAACTTAAGGGTGGTAGGGTGAAATACAGAAGAAGACCTTATATTCCTATTATTTCACATAGTAAAAAAAATTTATTAGAAGTTGCTTTGTTCTAAATTATACTGTTTGGAAGCCATGCTAAACTATAATATAGTGGAGAACTCATTGCCTTCTTTAAGTTACAATTTGTTTTTTGTAAGAGTGATGATTTTAGAAAATTGTTATTGTATTCCTATTTGATTCCTAGGAAATGCATAAATGTAAATATCGATCTTAAGTAATTAGTATGTTAATTTAGTAATTGTAAATGAAGATGGTTTTGTTTAGCTAGTTAGCAATATATTTTCATGTTCTGTTGATGAAGAATGGTGAAAGTTTGCCAGTAACCATTACTAAATTAGCCGGTTTATTAGCTGACAGTTCTGCATTGCAAAGCTACATTTCCCATCATTCTCTGTGGTAGCCTGAAAATGATAAAATATCCAGAAAAAGCATTAATTATACTAATGTGAAATGTTTGCTATTGGGTTGCATTACTGCTAAAAAGCTTACTGTGATATATTTATATTATACAAATATATTAGTATTATATATTATTCATTTTATTCACTTGAACACACTATGGAACTATGATGTATGAACTTCCCAGGAGGACTTGAACATGGTATTTGACTTGCTTGTGAAAAAAAAAGTACTCATAATTGCTTAGAAATCACACATTATTTTACCCCAGTTCACCCTATATCTCCTTACATTTTCCCCATTTTGAAACTTGTAAAATCTAATAAAACCACCTACTATTAATCACCTCATACTGTGGTGTGAGTGACCTTTCTATGAGACATAATGAACTGTTTTAAACTAATGGTATGAATGGTAACACAAACTATAGTCAACACTTTTTAAAAACAATCAGTAGCTTTGTGTTTGTGTATTTTAGCATGTGATACTGATAGGTATATGTGTTTTATGAGACTTTGGAACAATAAAAGGACCCTCATTCCTGCTCCTTAAAAAGCAAACCAGAGCTCATCCTTGAGGCAAATGTCATTGAGAGTTCAGGTCAATCGAGCGCCAAGAATCTTTCTCTTAGTAGAACTATTAGGACTTGTGTCCTGTCACCGCATTCATTTTTAATATTGCTATCCATGACTTCATGACAACTGGTTTGTTTGTATGTGCAGTATTGCATGGCTTCCAGAAACTTTCTTGATGAAACGTCCTTCAGTACTGGCAGTGTTTTGACACAACAGCAAACAGTATTATAAACTGTCTGAATCTGCATTTGGCTCTGCATCACGCTGACAAGCATGACGATGCTTTATAATTACATGTAATATACTGTTTATTTTAACATTAATCTCCACTTGCAGAACTCTGCAAACATTCGGGAATTTTAACTGTGGGTTCAGAATTCCACATTATCTCTGCTGCAAATGGGCTGAACTTCAATTCATGTTCCATGCTTAATGTTCCGTGTTTATAATACAGCCGAGCTGTTGTCTAAAAAGTGTTTAGTAAAAGGTTTTATCGGTCAAACTACCACAGAGTGTGAGACACAGAGTATTTTATTTTATTCTATTGTATTTTTTATTTTATGCAGTGTCCTGACTCTGACATTGTGATATGGAAAAATTTCAATGCATTTGCAAGTAAACAGTTTTTCAAGGAAAGAAAATGGTTTGCAAGTGAACGCAAGAGTGTTGAAATATATATTTTCTCATATTACCATGTCCCATTAGGGTCTCCATTTGACTTACATTGTGTTCTTGGTGAAATAAGATTACACCACAGTGTAAATACTAATACTGTACACCATGTCTAATAATATACATTATTATAAAATCATGCATACAGTATAATATGTCATATACTGTTTCCATTTCACGTTTGACCTTTTTCCATTTTATTAACATAAACATGAGAGTGAAGAGAAGAAACAATGAGCCAAGACCTGGCAAGGAGTATGAAAAGCTGGATTCGAACTTGGTTCTCTACTCCAAAAACATGTATAGATATACATTGTGACCTGATAATTTCAGCCACAAGACAAAATTCTCTGACAGGGCACTCTTCACCTTCACATGCACCATATGTGGTTTATTCTCTGGCGAGTTGGCTGTGATTTCTTCCATGGTGTAAAAGACTAATGCACGGCCATACCACATTAAAGGTTTGAGTGTGAAACCAAAACCCTTTAGTATAAATTGAGATGCCAAACGTCATTCGTCATGCCTTTGATCAGTCGTTTTGATTGTTTTTCCACTGCTTTACCTCACAAATTCCTGTTGTTCGAGTGCCAGTGTCTCTTTTAATATTACAGAGAACACCGGCTCTTATCCCAGTAGCACACGGGCACAGCAACAGACATTTGGAATTATTTAGCTCTTCAGTTTTTCTCATGACTACAGAGAGCTCTCATCTCATCTCCCGCTCCTCCTCCTTTCATGCACATGGAACAAGTCTGAAGAAAAGTGAAAAGAAAAATGTGACAGGTTTTTGAGAAGAGCTATTTTCTGTCAGTCATCTTTATAATGCATAAAGCAGGGCTGTCCAAACTCAGTCCTGGAGGGCCGGTGTCCTACAGAGTTTAGCTCCAACCCTAATTAAACACACCTGAAGCAGCTAATCAAGCTCTTACTAGGCATACTAGAAGCTTCCATGCAGGTGTGTTGAGGCAAGTTGGAGCTAAAGTCTGCAGGACACCGGCCCTCCAGGACCGAGTTTGGACAGCCCTGGCATAAAGCAACAGTTCACCCAAAAAACTAAAATTCTCATTATTTACTCACCCTTATGTCATTCCAAACCTGTATGAGAAGATATTTTGAAGAATGTTCAGCTGCTTTTGTCCATACAAAGAAAGTCAATGGGGTCCAAAATTAGAAAACTAGAAAAAAAAAAAAACAGTCATACAGGTTTAGTAAATGACAGAATTTAAATTTTGGGTGAACTATAATTTTAAATCAACAGTAGTCTTATGTGAATACTGTCCTCATAAGAATTTCCCACCAACACAGCAACGTTCCACTCCTACGCACATGTGAGCGTCTCTGGCAAAGCAAACCTCTGTTTGTCTGTGTGTGGGCCAACCAGACCAAAACATGTGGACACAGTTAGAGATCGATTATTTTCAATTGTTGAAAGATCAAAAATATCTCCGAACTTAGTTCACCGCCCTCTACAGAGGCGAATGGATTCTAAAGGCATTCCCTGGATTCTTGGGGAAGCAGGGGCCGGTGTTTCTGTATTTCACGGATCTCAATGGTGTGACAAACGCAATCTTTGCTGAATTCCTGGCAGGAAGATCAGAGGATGTGATTTATTGGGATGTACTTTCTGAATCATCGGGGGACGGGAGAAGCAGCAGAGGCAGCCCCCTTTGATGAAGCGTGTGTGGGGAGTGGGGGGTCTGGTGCTCTTGAATCAGCAAAGTTGATCCCTCTGGGGGTTTGGACATTCTGAAGCACGTGCCCCATGTCACTGAGGTTAATATATTACCCTTAAGCACTAAATGCTCTGTTTAGCATTAGCATTGTGTTACTGTTAACCTCTCCTGTGTTCTTCTGCGGTACACCAGAGAAAATATAGTGTACATTGTTGCTGGAAGCCTGTTTCATCCTTTCAAAACTACTTGCTGTTGTTCAAAGGCTTTATTTTGTTTTAACATTAATTCATTCATGGCCTCCTCTCCAGTTCAAGCTTCCATTGAATTCCTAGAGCCAACTCAATTTCATCTATAAACCTGTGTCCAAAGACCACACAGCCCGTTTTTCCTTTTCTTACTGTTTTTATTCATCTGATGTATTATGTGCGGTTTGTCAAAACCCAATTTACAACAGAGACCGAAATGGAGACTCTTAATGTAATATTTTCACTTGATTTTTATCTTGTTCTCTATGGAAGCCTGTTTTCGCCTGTATTTGTACAAAAATAATAGTATCTGTGAAATAAAGTTGAAAATAAGAAATAAGTCACATTGTAAGATACAAAAAGTTGCATTGTCACAATTATGAGAAACAAAGTTGCAACTGCGAGATGTAATGTTGAAATTATGGTAAATAAATTCACAATTACCTGTTTTGTAATGTGCATACCGTGCTAATGATAAAGTTTGTGTCACAAATGCTGTATCCTATTGTACATGTAAAACCAAAGTATACTTTGTGCTTGACTTTGAGGTGAAAACTGAGGCTTCCTTAGTAATTTCTTTAAAGTGCAGTACTCTGCAAGCAAAATTAAATCTTCTGAAATAAGGATTTGCGCAATCATGAATTTTGGGTGAGGGACACATGATGCAAAACATTCCCCCTCGCAAATTTTAAATCAGATTCAATATTTTTTAACTTTCTGGGAGAGAGTGTGGTCTAATCTCAGCTTAACATCTAAAAATCTGGCTCATCGTCTTATTCACTTCAAAGTCATTCATAGAGCATACATAACTCCTTACAAAAGATTCAAAATGAAACTACAGTCAAACTTGAACTGCCATATATGTAACACTACATCATCAGGCACTTTTCTTCATATGTTTTGGGAATGTCCTGTCGTCATCAGTCTATGGACACATGTAAACCTGGTTTTATCATCATTACTGCGAATTGATTGGTCTGTTAACCCAAGTTTGTGTCTTCTTAATGATGACTCTGGTCTCTGTATTAGTTCAATGCAAAAGAGAATGTTGTTTGCTGGTTTTACAGCTGTGAAGAAGACAATAATCCAGAACTGGTTTACACCACACATGTGTAGAAAAACATATTGGATCCGTAACCTCCTGCAAATTGTGTCATGTGAATGTACAACGGCGTGAGTTGGTGGGGCCAGGCCCTCGACCAAACACTTGGCAGTGTTTTTTGTTGGACATACGTGATTATATAAAGGAGTGACTTTTGTGTTCTTGTTGTCCTTCCCTCTCCCCCTCCCTTTTGATTGGACCTTGAGATGTTGAGTATGTGTCTGTTGTATTTTGGATATTATGTTGTGTTGTGTGTGAAAAAATAAAAAATTGTTGATAACAAAAAAAAAAAAAACCTTTGAACATGCATATTTACTGCATTCACCAATATAAACTTGCTTGGTTTGGACGTGACCTATGAGTAAGCTTTGCTTCATGCATAGCTACACTTTTGACAATGGACCGACTTTGCCTGCAAAATTTTGCTTAAGTGTTGCTAATTTGACCATAACATTAGTATGAGAAAAACTGCAAAAAGTAGTGACATATAGTTGTTACCTTAAATGTGAAGTGTGTCATTTCTGTATCAATAGCTGTGCAGAACAGACTAGCACAATCATTGGTCCATCAAACAGGTAGTCCCACCCCAAACGTACACCTATGGTTCAGCTACTGTCATTATGTCCACCTAGTGGGCGATATATCGGTTCAAACGATAAACCAGTTTGAATTACACACACAGTATTAATTTTTTTAAAACCGGCATACATTGGAAGAAACTCCTAAATACTGAATTGGGGGTTTAATGTATCTCTGAGGGAAACTGGCTGTCTTCAGAAAAGTTTAGATGGGATTTTCTTTTTACTCTTCCTCCATATAATGCATATTAATATAGTATTTAAAAGCACAGTGCTGCCATGTTTACAGCGGTGACCAAAGAAATGATCTATTGCTGCTGTTCCATAAGCGCCACCTGCTGTCAGAGAGTGAATTTGCGATCTCATTCAGTCTGTCTGCTACTTCTGTATCATGCAGATACTGTATGTATTATTTAGCATAATTTCACAAAGCTAAGGTCAGACCATTCTGTTTTTGCTTTAAATTTTGAAATTATACAATCTAATGTACATCAAAAACTGCTCATACTATGTGTAGCATGTTTGTTTGGAACGTGATTAAAATGCAGTGTTTTTTTATGTTTCATGCAGTCTGATTCATATAAAGGCACAGTCAGGGACAAACCGTGATAAACCGTGAAACAGGCAGAATCCTAAAAAACAAAACAAAAAAACATTATACAGATTTTTAGTCAAACCGCCCAGCACTATGTCCAACCCAGTCCGGCCTCTCAAACAAACATTGCAATTCTTGTGTACAGTAGCGCTGCTAGTGGTTTAAAAAAAACACACTTCACCGTTAAGGAGTTATTTCTACAAGATCCAAATATTAACCAATATTTTTTTGTTGCTCAAACTGTAGAGCAGGGTTTTAGCATTGTGAAAGTGATGTGGTTTGAGTCCCAGGGAATGAATAAACTGACAGATTGAATATTGAATGCAATGTAAGTTGCTTTGGAAAACAAATTCTGCCAAAAGCATAAATATAACTTAATGAAGTTAGGTTGATTCACTCAATTTTTTAATTTACCAGTTAATTTAGAGGATACCACAGTTTGTACATTTTGACAAAACTTTTTTCTTGTACTGAACCAAATAAGCAAAATGTTTAACAGCATCTTTTTTCTGGCCTTTAAACTGACTGACTCTACATGTATGTACTCAGGTTTATGAAACAGCACATCAGAAGGAAAGCATATTGTTTTAAGGGCCTCTCATGCACCCACTTTGGAACATTACTACGACCCTGGTGCTCCCGTTCAGAGAACGCTAATGAGAGAACCTTTAAGGCCAGCCATTGTGGGCTCTGAATTTGAGTTTGAACTCTTGCCATTCTCACCACAAAAGCCCAAGCCAAGTAATTCTGTGATTCAGTTTTGGCAGTCCTGATACCGAAATTTTCCCTTCTTCTCCCATGGTCTCTTTCTATTGATTTCAGTGTTCCTCTCCTTGTTTTGCTAATGTGACCCCAGAGACCTAAAGTGTTTGCTATGCTCTGAGACACAGTGTAGAATCGAGTGTTCTGGAACGCTGGCTTGTGGAGGTTTTTGGGTTGAACCATTAGGTTCTGATAGACTTTAGTATTTGCATGTGTTTTACAGTCGTAATGCACTGAGCCCGGCACATGACATGTGGGTGGGAAAAAAACAAGAGATCGTAGCCACATTGTACTAATTTGTTCCCTTGTTTTACTTAAATTGTGGCCACAATATAACTAAATTAAAACAAGGGAACAAATTATTACAACATGGCAACAAATTAATAAGTCATGGGAATGAATGCTTAATTTATAGCCTCTAACATCTATTTTTCTTCCACATGTCATTTGCAGGGCCCCATTGTAATGCACACTTTTGGCAAAAATGTTTCCCCTCTTATGCACACCAGTGGTGCATTTATTTGATGAAAGTAAAATTCAGTAAAAATAATAATAAAACCAGTAAAAACAAAAACAATAATATTGTGAAATATTTTAATATGCACTGCCCTCCAAAAATTTGGAAACACCCTAGAAAATGGGGTTTTGGACAATATTGGCATGAATCCTTTTTAATTTTTGTGATAATTTTGCACTGATAAGGGACAACACAAACTACGAAAACATATTTTATTACATAAACAGTTTATACACAGAAAAAACTTAAATTTTCGATTCATCAAAATATCCACCATTAGCAGCTATTACAGCTCTGCATAATCTGGGCATCCGAGCTGTCAGTTTATTCAAACATTGACTTGATATATTACTCCAAGCCTCCTGAAGGATTGCCCAAAGATGATTAACACTGGTTGGACACATCACGGTGCAGTTCCTAGTAGCTCAATTGGGTTGAGGTCGGGTGATTGGGGAGGCCATTCCATGACAGACATGATGCCAGCTGACTGTTTCCTCTCCAAATAGGATTTGCACAGCTTGGAAGTGTGCTTAGAAGTGTGATATCATCCAAAACCCCACTTTTCTAGGGCGTTTCCAAACATTTGGAGGGCAGTGTATATATTATTATGTAGTTGATTCTTGTGATGACAAAGCTGAATTTTCAGCATCATTACTCCAGTCTTCAGTGTGTCATGATCTTCAGAAATTATTCTAGTATGCTGGTTTGGTGCTCAAGAAACATTTTTTTTTTATTATCAATGTTGAAAAGTTTTTGCTGCTTAATATTTGTGAAAACTGTGGACTATAGAAATAGCTGCTGATTATTTAGCTTTGCCATCACATGAATGAATTTCATTTCATTTATGTTAAAATTGTAATAACATTTCACAAAATTACTATTTTTACTGTATTTTTCATTAAATAAATGAAGCTGTGCTTCTTTCAAAAACATTGACCTGTAGTGTATATTAACAAAAAGAAAAGTATCAATGTTTCGTTGAGGGGAGGTATTAATTAACCTCAGTCATTTGCCAAGGATTTATCTGATCCCCCTCCCTCCATCTGACTCCAGCTGACTGGAGGCATTCAGTGTGGTAAAAACCACATGGACGTGTGCCCTGTCTGCAGAGGGCCCTCGACCAAGTTGACCATAAATCTCTCTGACGCCCACTTACAGCGTAGACTTCTCGCCACAACCACCAGCCGCCCCCACCCTTGTCTGAGAAGAGAAAGAAAGTTTCATCAACATACTGTCAAACAAGAACTTGCGCCTTTTTATCCATTCCCTGTAAAGTTTGGGAGAGAGGGGTTCATCTTTTTTTCCTGCCTTCAAGAATGTCAGCAATGCTTCCCAAGAATCCCATATTGTTGACTTTGATGTAGGATGAAAGGTCCAGCTTCTCTGTTCTCTCTGTAGATCTTAAATACGATTAGATGGCATCGACATGATCAGATGCACAGAGGCTAGGACAGATTATGTGCTTCTATGCTTCTGTTATTTTGAGGACATGGTTTGCAAATAAGAAAAGAGAATATGTAGAGTGAGGTATATGCTTTCTGCCTAAGGGTAGCAAGAATTCAGCCCTGAATAGTACGTCCCTTCGTGATCAAATCTTTACACGCATTTATGAGATCCATGCTGTCTCAGACAGGTGATGTGTACCACACTTCATCTTTCACAGTGTAGTTTCGTTGTACTTTTAATACTGTATGTCACAAATATCTCTTTTGTTCTATACTATAAATATTTAAAATGCACAGTTGTCCTGAAAATGAGTCATTATTTTGTGGATTGAAGTCAGGAATCAGTAAGCTTCAGGAGTGAATCATGTACACTGGGGAAAAAAATGGTGTAGAAACAATTTTCACTCAGAAATTGCTAGTAAATTTAAAAAAGTAACATTGAATTAAACATGAAATTTTGAAGTAGAACACTAAAATAGTATTTTCTTGTAAGACGTACTCTAACAATCTTTAATTGCAACTTAGAAAAGTAATTTTTACAGTGTACATCGGTTTCGTGAAATCCAAAGTACTGTCATGAAACTCTAGATGGCCCAGTTCGATAGGTCTAACTCAATAGACCTTTTTCACAGTCCACGTGTCATATATGGCTTCGATTAGTAGCGTAAAGGAATTTCCGCCTGCACTATTGTCAAGGGACAGATGCCAGTTTTGTGAAGAAAATTTAACTAATTTAGTTGGACTAATTAGCAATAAACGTCAATATTTGAAACAGTTTATTTATACTGATGCCCTACCATGTATGTCATCCTTCATTTTAATGTTTAACATTAAGTTATCTGATCGACGCGGTTATCAGCACTGCCGCTGTTGCCAGTCATGACAGTAATAAATAGCAGCACGCTACTCAAATTACTCCCAGAGAAATAATCGGGCTGATTTACATTTATTTTTTTATTATTTTTTTTATTCTCGCAATATATTTATTGTGATTAACCTCCCGTTTTTGTATACAGTATAATGCTGTTCAATTGCACTCAATCACGCAGGATACGACTCGTTATTAAGATGATCAATGTAGTTATTTTTGAATAATCCGCTATGGGCTGGAAATATTCATTTATGTTACAACTTTAAGTTGATGTAATTATTGAGGATTGAATCGTAATTTAAGTGCATGAAATATGTAAGCATAATTGTTTAATGCAATACGTTTCCCCCAAACATTAATCATCTAAAACATTCTTTAGTCGTAATTAATATTTTAAGATTTGGTTAATTTAAATGCTCTTTAATGTGATATGTTGTTTGTATTGTTTTCTTGCAGTTCTATAATAAAATGAGGTGGTCAGACTCTGAAGTATTACGCATTCACATACAGTATGGCTCGCGCGCTCCCCTTTAAGTCACGAAATATACATCGGAATATCATGAAACCATCTTCCTTGGTTTACTCAATTAATGATTGTAAACAGAGTTTGGTGTTTTTAGAAGAGGTATCTGGGCTGGATTTTACATAAATAAATCACAACAATCCTGTTCTATGGGCACAGCCATTGATTCAGGCTGTAGCGGAAGTTTTTTTACGCTACTATTTGAAACTTGCACTCTTCGAATGCGGAAGTGGGAAAAAGGCCCATCTGACATAATGACATCATCACATGGTACACATGGCACAGCTTCAGAAACCCTCCACCTTCCCCAGCTCCACCTGCATGTATATATCTGTTACAGGGTGATTCATGTATGCTGTATATGGGGGTTATTTCATATATGTTATATGTTGTAAGGACTTAAGCTCTTATTTTAGCTTTTGGGAATTTATTCTTAAAGATTCGATATTGATTTGATTAAATTGATCTGATTCACAATTTATAATTACACTTTATTGACCAGTCTGTCCAGTGTCTAGCACTTAGTGTATCTTAGTATTTCTGCTTACTTCGTGGCCAACTAGTATTTTATTTGTTATGAGCAAGGTAACAAAGGATCGACAGCGCAAGGCAAATACAAAACACAAACACTGCTCTGTAAAATGAAACAAGTTTATTTGCTATTCTACGGCACAGTAAACTAACTTAAACACACACACACACACACACACATACACACGGTTCAGGAAAATTAGTTATGCGATTTGAAGAAAGTCTTAAGTCTAGCCCTCGTTTGCTAGTTCTGGAGTCACTAGCCTGAGAAAGATCATAAGCAGAGAACTTCTAGCTTATCGTTAAGGCTTTAGATTAATTCGACCAGTTTTCCAGCAAAAGATGATGATTTTGTTTGTTTTACTTGCATTCAAGTTGACAGCTCGCTCGTTTTCCTTTCCTGGTAGAGGGAACCCCGGCTGCCGATTGGCTGCTGATGCAATCGTTGTCTGACGTCATTATCCCCTGGACGCAAAATGCGTACACTCTTCTGTGTCAGCCTCGACACAGGGATGCATCTTATACGTCGATTTACGCTCTGATTTGAATGCAAACAGCGCATCCTTGTGGCCCAGCTGACACAGAAGAGTGTACGCATTTTGCGTCCAGGGGATAATCTCCAATATGGCGCTACGCTGACACAGAGAAGATGTTACGGTGCCTAATTGTTGAATAAAGTCATTATTTTTGTTTTATTTCCATACAAAAAGTATTCTCGTCGCTTCATAACATTACGATTGAAACACTGATGGCAGATGGAGTATCCTGGCAATGCTTTTCATACTTTTCTGGACCTTGACAGTGTAATTTACTTGGCAGTCAATGGGACAGTCACAAACCTCCCGGTTTTCATTTAAAATATCTTATATTGTGTTCTGAAGACAACCGGGTTTTACGGGTTTGGAACGACATGGGGGTAAGTGATAAATGACAAAAAAAAAAATTTTGGGGTGGAGTATCCCTTTAATTAATTTTACTTAATTTTCTAAGGAAGTTTAATTTTCTAAGGATATTTCAAACAAATTTTCCATGAGTAGTACACCTCCAATACTAATAGAAACACTGACTGCCTGACTTTTGCCAATATTAACATTCAAATGAGCAGGAAAAATTCAAAGGCACTATTGTTTCACGCTGCATCTTTCTGCTTTTTTTCTCTCTTGCAGTAACAACCTTTTTCTTTTAGAAAAACACAACAGCAAAGTCCGAAGCATGTGGAGATGCTACCTTTTCTCCAAGCAAGCGGGGCCCACCCAGAATGCTTTGACATGGAAGCTTCTGCCACCATTAATGGAGACAGATATGTTGCATTCTGAAGCATTTAGCTCAACCCACCTGCTTTCACTAAGAAAATAAAGCTTGGGAGAATTTCCTTCTCTGGGTAAATGGACCATTGAAGACTTGATGTATTATTTGTGTTTAAAAAAAAGGATACATTTTCACCATTCAATTCTACTGTAAATTAATAGTGGTGGGCTGTTGGAATAGCATCCTACTTATGTTGCTAAAACCATTTATTATCAGAGGTCTGATCTGGTTGGCTTTCAGCTGTTATTCGAACAGTCTATCACTGCTATCAGCGGTGTTTAGCTTTGCATGTAAACCATTTAGCCATGAGTATCTTGGTAATTTAGTAATAAGATTACATTATAGTGAGAACTTAAAACGTGGTTCACAAGTTATGCAAAGATTTTATGATTAAAGCATTTTTCTTTTCCTAATGCGGTCTGATATTTGGCTCACATGCAAACACAATCTGACCCAGGCAAACTACAGATTCCTGTTTCTAACATTATTCTCTCAGATCTGTATTTGAATTAGGTTAATTAAATTTCTTGCTGTGAATACCAAGCGTCCCTCTACGTTTTAATTGGTGAGGAAGAACAGAGTCATTTCCACCAGGTGGGAGTTCAGGTTAAGCCATTGGAAAACCGGATAAGGGATGTTTCATTAGAGGCCTATAGCAATGACTTAAACCGAAGTGGGTACAAAATGAAGGGGTGTATCAATATGGCCATTGTTGCAGAGGTCGTAACTGCCCCAAATGGAGTCTGTGACCCTAGTGCAGGATTTCACACCCCCTCCAGAGCGTTCACACACAGCCTGGCGTCTTAGCAACTGTACGAGGAGATTGAGAGCACATCAAATGATTCCTATCAGCTGAGAATCAGAGACAAATAATAAGATCTCTTGCTCTGGTTTCATTAAAAAAATTGACTTTGCTGGAAACTGTGTCTGCCTCCAATTTTCATTTTTATTTATGCTTGTCGATTCTGAGGTCTACTTTTGGAAGCACATTTATGTAATCATCTCGTTTGTTTGGATTTTAAATGTGATCCATTTTCGTATTCATAAGACTGATTAAAGATGGCTATGTGAAGAAAAATATGAAATATGTGTATGCTTTAAAATGTAAGACGAGTTGTCATACAAAATAAAAAGACAATGTTCAAGCATTTGTGTTTATTTTTGTTTGTGAGTTTAACAGAGAATAATTACACATAATGACGCATAATAAAGAATAAAAAAATGTATTGATACAAGCCGCCACAAAGACTATTTACATAATTTGTAATTGGCTACATCAGTGTCTTAATTCACTCACTGGTTCTCAAAATTGAGATGTGGTTTTCACCAATGAATGAACAAGTCAAGGACATGTTTCACCCCATATTAGACAATGTTGTATATATTTAGACTGTTTTGAAAGATAGGCAGACAGAAAGTCAGACAGCTTCGTCTGCCAAAAGGCCTTGGGTCCACATTAATACTTATTTTCATTTTGCAACAGAAATATACAGCATGAATGTCTGCTAATATTTGCAGGCCCTCTGGAAAATCATCTATCCTTATTTTCCGTGTGCTTACATTCCTTAATTTACAGCTTTCACAATGAGGAATCACACATAATTTCGGTCTCACTCGCCTTATGTGTCGCTCCATGTAAAAATGCACTTACTGACTTTAATAATTCCAATTTATTTATTTATTCAAATGTAAAACCAGTTTGTAGAAAAATTTAAAATAAAAACAAGCAACCCAAATAAAGCAAAACTAACAGATAGGCTAGTTCACTAAAATGAAAATGCTGTCATCATTTACTCACCCACATGTCTTTCCAAATCTATATGACTTTTTTTTCTTTTGTGGAAGATAATATTTTCCTGGAACGGCCAGGCTCCACCGCCACCCAATCACAACGATCACTATCACCTGAGTTCTGAGCACCTGCACCTGCACCTGTCACGCATTCAATCACCTCATTAACAGCCAGTACAAAAGCACACACCTCAGTCAGCACATTTGTACGGTCTCGTACTTACGAAGTGGACTCTTTGTCTTAGAACAGCATTCTATGATACTTACCTGTGTGACTTACCTCCTGTGTTCTTCTGTAGTTCTCCTAGTTCCCAGGCTCTCCCCAGTCTCCAGCATACTGAGGTGTGTGCTTCTCCAATGTGTCTCATGTTCTCCTGGATCCCTGTAAGACAAGATACTCAGTTATTCTCAGCTCTGTTTCTCAAGGAAGATCTCTAAAGACTGTTTCACTTACCTGTCCATTCTCCTGCCTATTACTCCATTGACTCTTCTGTGCCATAAACTATTATATACTTTAACTTACCATCTGTGTCCAGCCACTTCTGTTACAGAAGACTGGACCTATAATGTATGCACAGAATGAGTACCCACGATCCATTTCAAGAGCTGGTGGATTCTCTCCGGCGGGTTCTGCTCCATGCTCCATCACCACCATTACTGCCATCACCTGTCACTTCCGCCAGCACTTCTTCGCCTACTCCCATGGCCAGACCAGCACCCTTCTCTGGGTTGGAGGAGTGTAACGGGTTCCTACTACAGTGTACTCTCACGTTTGAAATGCAACCGCAAATGTTTCCTACCAATCCAGAATTGCTTTCATTATCTCTCTGCTAACAAGAACTGCACTGCAATGGGCTGAAACTATCTGGGCTCAGGGCAGTCCAGCAACGCAAAGCCTCCAAAGCTTCATCAGTCAATTCCAGGAGGTGTTTGGAAGGACTGCTGGTGACACTTCTATAAGTGAGCAACTTTATCACATACGACAGGGTACTATGAATATTAATGAGTACTCTATCAAGTTTAGAGCCCTTGCAGCCACCAGCGGATGGAATGAGATCACTGCTAACCACCTACCGGTAGGGTCTGGAACCAAAGCTTCGACTGCAGCTTGTCGCGTATGATGATGCTATTGGAGTAGAGCAGTTCATTCAACTATCCATTCACTGTGCGAATCGCATGCAGTCCTGTTTAGCAGAATTAACTCTTACCGTCTCAACAGCACTCCGGCTGAGCGGCAGAGAAGGCTGATCCGGGTTCTGTGCTTGTATTGCAGCGCTAGTGGGCATATGATCCTGGTATGCCCCCTTCGTCCTCCATGACCTGTGGTGAGTGTTATTCAACCCACAGTGGTAAAGATGGAGCCACTCACTACTTGTGGAATGCTTACTGCCTCTGATATCTGTTTCTGTTTTAGTCCTCCTCGACTCCGGATCAGCAGGGAACTTCATCTCCGAAAGCCTTTGCCGCCAGCTCAAATTACGGACCACTGCAACCGAAAAGGTTTACTAAGCCCAGTCAGTAACAGGGAAACCATTATGCAGAAGGAATGTGTGCTATAGAGTGGGACCCATCACCCTGCGCATAGGACAACTTCATTCAGAAGCCATCCATCTGGTAGTCCTGGAGGGGTCCACCACCGTGGTCATCTTGGGGTGCCCGTGGCTAGTAAAACACGATCCCATCCTCTCGTGGAAGACGGGAGAGGTCTTGAAGTGGGGTAAGGACTGCTTCCCCGGATGTTTTCCCATAATTTCATCCCCTGCAAGACCTCCTGTGGAATGGTTACGTGTAAACTCTACCTCCATAGAAAGTCCAGTAGAGAAGCAGTCTGTCGAGATTCCATCCTGCTATACACCCTACAGAGACGTGTTTTGCCCCAAGAAAGCCTCGCAATTACCACCACGTCGACCATGGGACTGTGCCATCGATCTCCTTCCAGGTGAGCCAATGCCCCACTCTCGCTTCCAGAACAGAAGGCCATGGAGGAATACATCGAGGCACTGGAGCAAGGTTACATTCGACCATCTACTTCCCCTGCTGCTTCCAGCTTTTTCTTCGTGGCCAAGAAGGATGGAGGCTTGAGGCCCTGCATTGATTACCGTTCTTTGAATAAAATCACCGTCAAGTTCCGCTACCCACTTCCTCTCGTCCCATCTTCCCTGGAACATCTCCGTGGTGCCTCCATCTTCACCAAGTTGGACCTCCGCAGTGCATATAATCTAATCAGGATACGTGAGGGGGACGAGTGGAAGACCGCATTTGTGACACCAACTGGCCACTACGAGTACTCGGTAATGCCGTATGGACTTGTCAACACCCCCTCCGTCTTCCAAGATTTTATGCACGAAGTGCTGCTCCAAGAGTTTCTCCATTGCTCAGTTATCGTCTACATTGATGATATCTTGATCTAATCCCGGAGCCTGGTCGAACATCGCCACCATGTTGCAGAGGTCCTTCAAAAGGTCAGAGAATACCAGTTGTACCTCAAGGCAGAGAAATGCACTTTCCACCAACCATCCGTCCAATTCCTGGGGTACAACATTGACAGCAGTGGTATTCAGATGGACGAGAGGAAGGTAGAGGCTATCACCACCTGGCCAGAACCCACAACTATAAAGGAGCTCCAACAATTCCTTGGATTTGCCAACTTTTATCGTCGCTTCATTCAGAACTACAGTATCAATCGTCAGTCCGTTAACAGATATACTACGAGGAAAGCCCAAGTCTCTGTCCTGGTCACCAGCAGCCTCTAAAGCCTTCACCACACTGAAGGGAGCCTTCACCAGCGCCCCATTCCTTGTTCACCCAGATCCTGATCTACCCTTCTTCGTGGAAGTCGATGCTTCAACCACCGGAGTTGGGGCGGTGTTATCACAGCAGCAGGGGAATCCAGCTCGATTACATCCATGTGCCTTTTCTCGGAAGCTCAGCCCGGCGGAGTAAACTATGACATTGGCAACTGGGAGCTGTTAGCCATCAAGCTAGCACTGGAGGAGTGGAGGCATTGGCTGGAGGGAGCGGCTCATCCATTTACCATATTGACAAATCACAAGAACTTGCAATATCTTCGTGATGCCAAACGTCTGAACCTCAGACAAGCAAGATGGGCTCTTTTTCACCAGGTTTAACTTTAAAATTTCCTATCGTCCAGGTCCGAAGACTGTCAAGGCTGACGCGTTGTCCCGAATCTCCTGCTCTTCAGAGAGACTGGAAGAGCCAGAAAGCATTATTCCCTCCAAGTTAATCGTAAGCCCCATCCAATGGATTTCTCCTCCAGTCGCCTCCAATGCAGCCCCTAACAATCTGCCGGGCTGTCCAGATGGAAGTCAGTATGTGCCACGATCACAACGCACTCCACTCATCTTTTCCGCTCACACCTCCTTGGGCACTGGCCACCCAGGGGCCAACAACACCCTCTCGCTGCTACAAGAACGCTTCTGGTGGCCCAGTATGGCAAGGGACGTGAGAAGGTTCGTACAGGGATGTCCAGACTGCGCCATATCAAAGAGTCCTCGCCATCTCCCATCAGGCAAGCTCCTTCCGTTACCCGTGCCCAATCGCCCATAGTCACACCTAGGAGTAGACTTCATCACAGATCTGCCGCCCTCTGGAGGTAACACATGCATTCTAGTGATTATTGATCGTTTCTCTAAGTTTTGTCGACTTCTGCCTCTCAAAGGTCTGCCTACGGCAATGGAGACAGCTGAAATGCTCTTCAATAGTATCTTCAGAACTTATGGCATTCCCGAAGACATTGTGTCAGACCGTGGTCCACAGTTTATTTCTCGGGTCTGGCACGCATTCTTCAACCTCCTAGGTGTGACTGTAAGCCTGTCCTCAGGATACCACCCGCAGTTCAATGGGCAAACGGAGAGGAAGGTGCAGGAAGTGGGGCGCTTCCTACGGACCTTCTGCCATGGCCACCAGGATTCTTGGAACCAGTTCCTGGGCTGGGCCGAGTATGCCCAGAACTCCATGCGGCATCCATCTACTGGTCTCACACCCTTCCAGTGCGTGCTCGGCTAACAGCCCCCTCTGTTCCCTTGGTCCGGGGAACCCTCTGATGTCCCAGCCATCGATCACTGGTTCTGAGAGAGCAAGAAGGTTTGGGACGCGGCTCACCATCAGCTTCAGCGGGCAGTGCGCAGGCAGAAGATGGCAGCTGACCTTCGAGCAGAAACACCTACCTACCAACCAGGCCAGAAGGTATGGTTATCTACCCGGGACATGAGACTGCACCTGCCCAGCAAGAAGCTCAGTCCCAGATTTGTTGGCCCCTTCACCATCCTGGAACAGGTTAACCCGGTCACTTACAGGCTTCAACTTCCTCCTCGATACAAGATTCACCCCACATTTCACGTATCACTGTTGAAACCTCACCATAACTCTGTTCCTGTTTCCACAGAGCCTGGCCAGACAGAGGAACCCCCTCTTCCTTTGATCCTTGACGAGGGTACAGTCTACAAGGTGAAGGAGATCCTGGAGTCCCGACATCGTGGTGGTCAACTGGAATACATTGTGGATTGGGAGGGATATGGACCAGAGGAACGTTCATGGGTACCCAGCAACGACATCTTAGACCCGTCCTTGCTAGAGGAATTCCACGCTGCTCATCCTGATCGTCCTGCACCTCGTGGCAGAGGTAGACCACCACGACATTGAGGTATTCGGCCCTCAGGAGCGGGCCGTGGAGGAGGGGGTACTGTCATGGAACGGCCAGGCTCCACCGCCACCCAATCACAACGATCACTATCACCGAAGTTCTGAGCACCTGCACCTGTCACGCATTCAGTCACCTCAACAGCCAGTACAAAAGCACACACCTCAGTCAGCACATTTGTCTGGTCTCGTACTTACGAAGTGGACTCTCTGTCTTAGAACAATATTCTATGATACTTACCTCCTGTGTTCTTCCGTAGTTCTCCTAGTTCCCTGGCTCTCCCCAGTCTCCAGCATACTGAGGTGTGTGCTCCAACGTGTCTCCTGTTCTCCTGGATAAGATAAGATACTCAGTTATTCTCAGCTCCGTTTCTCAAGAAAGATCTCTAAAGACTGTTTCACTTACCCATCCATTCTCCTGCCTATTTCTCCATTGACTCTTCTGTGCAATAAACTATTATATACTTGAACTTACCATCTGTGTCCAGCAACTTCTGTTACAAATATAGTTTGAGAAATGTGTTTTCTTTTGTATTTTTAGTCAATAGTAACCATGGTTGGTTTGTCACCATTCTTTACAATATCTTCTTTTGCTTTCCACAAGAAATAAGGTCATTCAGGTTTGAAACGAAATAAGGGTGAGTAAAGGATGGCAACAGTTTTATTTGTTTTGGTGGACTATCCCTTTAACAGCCCTCTTGTTTTAATTTAATTTCTAGCGACTCTGAAAATGTTACATAAAGCACTATTCTGAGTCGGTTAATTCCGTTCAACATAGCAATTCAAACTGTTCAGCAAAATAATCTCAAATGGTCTGTGATTCAGTCTCAAAGTTGTGAGTCAGAACGTTCAAATCATAGATTGTGATGAATCGTGAATAAATCACTATTGGAGTCATTTTGTTTCAGTTAATTATGGTGTGTTCCAAACGGGATATATTGCCCTCCGAAGGGCACTTTGGAGTGAAAACAATCATGGCCGACATATTGAAGGGTCGTTCCAAACTGAAGTGCTCAAAACTGGCACTTCATAGGGCCATTCGGGATGAAGGATTTTGAAGGGTACAACTGATGGACACTTCAGCCCCCCATGATTCTTTGCGCAGATTCTTTGCATGATGACGGTGCCTCTGTATGGGCACGGGATGATGACGCAGAAGCGCACTTTAAGAAACAGTTGTTTGGTCCCCTACACCCTTCAACCCTTCGAAGCTCTCACCCGGAGAGTAAACCCTTTGAAGGGATTAGGGCATAGGGATGAGCCCTTAAGAATGGAATGCATGGTCTGTCAAATAGGTAGGCAAAATGGTCTAATCAGTTTGCTAATCTGAATTATTAGGACAGAAATGCCCAATACAATGCTTAATAAATGCCAGTGAGTTGATTCTTTTCAATTAATCTTTATTAGCTATCCGTGCCCTGGAGATTTCTACTGAATCAGTTAGCAATGCAGTTTGGTCATTCGGGCAGTTCACTCACTCACTGGATTCTTTGAAATGGCTTATTTCAGTACAAACTGATACGTACCCCAGAAAACAAGCACTGGATGAAGTGCGTATGTACCTGCGATCAAGTGAAGCCATACTTTTGTAAATAAATCCTATCCGAAGACGATTTTCATGATTTTCCTGCACATGCATCTTGTGAACGCCTGTATTGCAAGTACGTTTTCCAAACAAAAGTGTATCAAATTTGTACACAAACACTTAAACGTTACAGGATTACCTATATTTAGGAAATATTGTATATTGCCTATATTTAACAGCAAATATAATTAACAAATGAGCAAATATAATTAACAGATGAGCAAATATACAACCCCAAATCAGAAAAAATTGGGACAGTATGGAAAACACAAATAAAAAAAGAAAGTAGTGATTTCTAAATTTACTTTGACTTGTATTTCATTGCAGACAATATGAACACAAAATATTTCATGTTTTGTCTGGTCAACTTCATGTTATTTGTAAATATACATCCTTTCCTGTCATTCAGACCTGCAACACATTCCAAAAAAAGTTGGGACAGTAAAACATTTACCACTTTGTAATGTTGCCATTCCTTTTCACAACACTTAAAAGACGTTTAGGGACTGAAGACACCAAGGGATGAAGTGTTTCAGGTGTAATTTTGTCCCATTCTTCCTGCAAACAAGTCTTAAGGTGGGTAACAGTACGGGGTCTTCGTTGTCGCATTTTGCGCTTCAAAATGCGCCACACATTCTCTATTGGAGACAGGTCGGGACTGCAGGCAGGCCAGTCAAGTACCCGTACCCTCTTCCTCTGCAGCAAGGACTTTGTAATGTGTGCAGAATGTGGTTTTGCATTGTCTTGTTGAAATATGCATGGACGTCCCTGGAAAAGATGTCTTCTTGAAGGCAGCATATTGTGCTCCAAAATCTCTATGTACTTTTCAGCATTAATGGTGCCATCACAGAAGTGCAAGTTACCTTTGCCAAGGGCACTGACACAACCCCATACCATGACAGACCCTGGCTTTTGGACTTGTTGCTGGTAACAGTCTGGATGAGCCCATGTGGTGATATCGCTTATAGATGAATGACGATTCTTGATGCAGTGCCGCCTGAGGGATCGGAGATCACGGTTGTTCAGCTTAGGCTTGCGCCCTTGTCCTTTACGCACTGAAATTCCTCCAGATTCCTTGAATCTTTTAATTATGTTATGCACTGTTGAAGGTGAAATATCCTAATCTCTTCCTATCTTTCTTTGAGGAACATTGTTTTTAAACATTTCAATAATTTTCTCACATATTTGTTGGCAAATTGGCGATACTCGGCCCATCTTTGCTCCTAAAGGACTAGACCTTTCTTGGATGCTGCTTTTGTACCAAATCATAATTACAATCACCTGTTGACATCACCTGTTTCAAATCACATCATTATTTAACCAATCTACCTCATTACTAGCCCTAAATTGCTCCTGTCCCAACTTTTTTTGGAATGTGTTGCAGGTCTGAATGACAGGAAAGGATGTATATTTACAAATAACATGAAGTTGACCAGACAAAACATGAAATATTTTGTGTTCATATTGTCTGCAATGAAATACAAGTCAAAGTAAATTTAGAAATCACTACTTTCTTTTTTTATTTGTGTTTTCCATACTGTCCCAACTTTTTCTGATTTGGGGTTGTAATTAACAGATGAAATGATGAATATTAAGATTATTATTGATTTTGATACAAAATATTAAAAAGAGAAGATTAGTTAGCTCTGTGTTGAATGGATTGAGGATTTCACAGAATATATCCTGTAATGAACAGTTGCATTTTCTCTGTCCTTGTTTAAGGGGATAAACATTGCTTTAGAGGAAGATTAGGGTTGGCTGACCTTCTGCTTACATGCATGCCTACCTCAGTAATTACAACTAATGGGTCTGTCATCCAAGACAAGGACTGTTAATATAAAGCTTGGTTATTGAACAGTTTCTGTATTTTTTTACTCACCAGTTCTTGCCAGTTTTCATTTACCCAGTGCTGTTCAATTGAGTTTATTTAAATAGCACTTTCACAATACACTTTCACATAGCTTGAAGGAGAATAAAGTCAAGCCAAAGGCAACAGTTGCAAGGTAAAACTCTACAATGGTTTAGTATGATCAGGAAGAAACCTTGAGAGGAACCAAATTTCAAAGGAGATTGCACATATTTAAACAAATTGTTTAAAGGCCAGATATGAACTGGCTATAGAATATTTGCAATAGTGTGTTAAAATGATCATTAAATAAATATAATAACTGTTGGTTTAGAGTCCCTTCTAAGATAGAATGTTTGTCAGATGACTTTAACGGTAGACCTGAGCTTTGTGACCTTATATTTGAGGAATAGTGTTTTATAATAGATTTAAAACCCAACAGGTGGCAAGATGATGAAATTGACATGCTTGACATGCTCAGATTTTCCAAAATTGGTAAGAACTCCGGCTTCTGTATTTTGAACAAACTGAGGCTTTTTTATGGAAATTGTAGGGCATCTTTACATTGGGCTCCATCTCTTTGATGCGCATGTGCATGATGGCACTGGATCAGTGAAGTGTAGCGAAAGACTCACTTACTGTCTGGAGAAGACTTTATACATAAATTTAAATACATAAATTCCTAAAATGTACAAATAAGGTAATAACAATAAGATATGTCAGTCATGTACAGGGGAAAACTTGCTCAGGGGAAGCTCCTATTGCTGGAAAATATGTAATTGCGGTTGTCAAACAGAACAAGAAAATGTGAACAGAGAAAGAAATGCCCTCTGAATGTGAAGGGTAATTTTTAGCAGCCCTGTATATTTTCACAAAGCCAACTTACTCATGTAACATATTGCTGTGCTGCGGCTATGAGCGCATGCATGAACATTTTTCATCCGAACATTAGCAGGCCAAAGTACACAAGACAATTACGCTGCGTTCAGTCTCTTTAGCTGTATACACAGAAAGCAAGAGGTTGAACATGTTCCACCCTTTAGAACACTCCCATCCTCCCGGTGTCAGCTGAAAAGCAAAATCATCTGTCCTTTTTTCCTGTAAAAAAAAAAGTAGTCTCTTCCTTGTTTTTCTTACAGAATGTGAAAACTCTAGGAAGAAATTAAGGAGAGAGAAAATGACACAGGATGTGATTAGAAAAGACCTCCCGTTTATGATTTTGTATTAAAATTGTGCCAAATATTTTCTCCATGGAAAGAATGTTGTTCTAACCAGTTCCATGTGAATGGTCTGGAGGGGAATGCAGTCCAATGGTTGGGCCATGTATTATGTTTTAAAATGACTGGGAAAGAAGCATGTAGAATGAGTGAGAACATTAAGGTTTTTGCCTTTTTTAAATGTGTTTAAGTTATTAAAAATGTATAATAATAATAAAATAGAAATGTCAGCTGTGCAAGAATCTGGTTAGGTATACTGTTTTATCTGAGGTCAAATGTTATCCATATATTTGTATTTATTTAGACTGAATAAATAATAGAATATGAAATGTTTTCATACATTCTTAGAAGTGGCATTCAAGTTCATTCAGACGAGTTTAGCCAATATAATGTCTTCCAAACTGGTTTATGAAAGTCATTCTTTCAAGTCAAGGATATTGCTTGCTTTACAAGTTATTTACACAGACTCAGCCAGATGAACAGAGTACAGATAGATGCAGATGAAAGTGTTTGTTTGTGCTGGCATTTGGCTGTGTTAAATCCCTATTCCTGGGTTTTATGGCTCTTGACATCAAAAAGACAACACAATCTTCTGTATCTCTACTGCATACCTTGCACAGGAGGTATGATAATAGCTAAAGTCTGTCAATTGAGCAAATAATTAATGATGTTTTTACATACGGACAAAGAATTAGGACTGTTAACCCCTTGGACAGGATAAAATGAGTGATAAAAGTGAAATTTTGCCACATTAGAAAGCACTAATGGCAAAAAGTCTTTAAACAACAGAATGTTTTTGACTTTGCTTTGAAGTTCAACACTGTTTTAACAGTACATTGAATGAATGAATGAATGAATGAATGAATGACATTGGACATTAGCTAACAGGAACGTTTTCTGCCCACTTGATGACAGTGATGCACACCATTCAGAATTCAATTAATGGGTTTAAAATTCTAATTTAATTCTTAAAATTAAAATGGGGTGGCAAGCTGGGTGCAGTTTGGGATTTGATGTCAGCATTCGGTTCATTTGGCAGGGGTCAAAGTGGTTTCAAACTCATGTGCATTAGAGAAATAGCCACTGAAAATTAACCTTGAGTCTGCTTAAAAACATGGGCAGGAATACAGTTCATATGAACATTGGTACACTTTGCAATTCATAAGAAAGCAATCCATCCTACTTCACCAAAGTGAACCGCTATTCATAATGTGTCAAAATTTGTATCTTTGGATGCTCCTGATCACACTAATTATAGCATAAAGCGTTTCTTTAGTTGCTTGTCACTGAATAAATTGGCTTTGGAGAGCAGCTTGCATTCTTTGCGTCTCTTGCAGTGCATCTTCTGTGATTTGTGTGTAAAGTTCTGTTGATACAGTAAATCCAAAGGGACAAATGCTTAAATAACATAATGAAACTGGCATTGTCTCCCCCATTACCTTCATATAATGGAAATTAGCTGGCACTAGTTCTCATAGTTCCAATCCTGCTCCTTGAGGGCCGATTAACGATTGAGTTTATCTCCAGGCTTCTTTTTTCCCTGGAAGACAAAATATTTTTATTGACAGTTTGGTGACTTTTTATTTCAATTGGACAAAAAAAAAATGATTTTGTCTTATATGTTCCACAAAAGAAAGATGTCATACAGGTTTGGAATGACATGGGGGTGAGTAATTGATGACAGAATTTTAATTTATGTGTGAACTATCCCTTTAAGATTTTAGGTTTATTTAAAAGCTAGTGATGACATTGATCATCTGTATAGAAAGGCAGTTGTTAGAATATTTTGTTCATTCAGTCACTGGACAACATTGATAATTCATAGGGGAAGACGGTCAGCTGCAAAACTTGCTCTAGACAAACAACACATCCCATTAAAATGACTTATCCTAGTATTCTCTCGGTATCCAGCTCATCCATTTCATAATGATTATTGAATTTGAGCAAAAGGGGAACTCACCAATCTAATTTTCTAACTGAGGTCCTTTCAGGTTTGTCAGAGCCCATGTAGGTCCGCTCAGTGAACATTGACGCTCTGTTAGTGAACAAAAGGAATATTATTAGAGTGCTTGTACTGTGGTCGGCTTGGTCATCACTGTGCCGCCTATTCAGATGACACTAGCTCCACCTTTAATCAAAATGCCTCTGTGAAACCTCATGTTGTCCTGGTAGACAATGGCTTATTTGATGTTCAGATCTCAGGAGAAGATATCTGTTTGTTTTTGCTCTTACTCATTTAGAACTACAAGAACCTTCATAGTCTCTAGTGCACATACTGTAAACTTCTTAAATGATCAACAGTTTTGTCTTGGCACTTCCACTGTCAATTTGTTCCAAGTAGTGGGCAAGTTTTAAATGACTTTCATAACAATTTGCATTCAGTGTAAATATTTGAATATACCATATGGATTGACCATCGTTTCCTGCCCTTCGTCTTCAAAGCTTTAATGAGGTCCTTTTAGAGATAATGTATATATATATTGCTATGTCCACCTACAGAACGGACCTGCAAATGTAAAGTTTAATCAGCTTTCGGGGAGTTGAATTTGATGGTAATCCAGTTCTGCATTAACTTAAAGGTTTCACCCAAAAATGAAAATTCTGTCATTAATTACTCATCCTCATGCCATTGCAAACCCGTAAGACCTTCGTTCATCTTCAGAATGCAAATTAATATATTTTTGATTATATTTCGAGAGCTTTCTGACCCTCCATAGAGAGCAATGTAACTGAAATGTTCCCAGGCCCAGAAACGTACAAGGACATTGTTAAAATAGTCCATGTGACATAAGTGGTTCAACCGTAATTTTATGAAGCTACGAGAATATGTTTTGTGCACAAAGAAAACTAAAATAACGACTGTGATACAGCCCAGCTTCGGGGTGAGGAAGGAAGAGGACAAGGTTGGCGTTCGGAGACTTGTATGATTTTATTAAAGCAAAAACACATAAAAATAAAGGTGGCCACAACGGCACAGATCAAAACACACGCAGTTTTCCCAGTTAGACTTCTCCGTCCAGTCAGCAGTCGCACACACAAGTCTCCGTCTCTCTCCCTCTGTGACACTCTCCCGCGCCTCTTAAGCGGTCTCTCCCCGCCAATCACTGCAATCAGACACAGGTGATCATCATTTGCACTTGACCCACTTTCTCCCCGCTCGTCTCCCAATGCTCTCTCCCGCTGCAGACTCCGCTGAACCACGCCCCCCTCGCCACAACGACTTTAACAATTATTTTACTTCAAGTGACCGTCTTCCGCCATTATCGAGAATACCACGACGCGTGCGCATGCATTCCTCTGCTCGTAAACAAGGTGCAGCGTATGCGACGTGGTTCTCTCCATAATGGCAGAAGAAAAATTGTTGAATAAAGTAATTATTTTTGTTTTCTTTGCACAAAGTATTCCGTAGCTTCATAAAATTACTGTTGAACCACTGATGTCACATGGAATATTTTAACGATGTCCTTACTACCAATTTGTGTCTGGGAACATTTCAGTTGCATTACAGTCTATGGAGGGTCAGAAAGCTCTTGGATTTCATCAAAAATATCTCAATTTGTGTTACGAAGATTTACAAAGGTCTTAAGGGTTTGGAATTACGTGAAGGTGAGTAATTAATGACAGAATTTCATTTTTGGGTGAACTAACTCTTTAAGCCACAAAATCTATGTCCATATGCAGTATTTGTGAATTTGTAAAGATCTGTTTAACAAGAAGATGAAGATCTACACACAATTAAAACCATTTTCTTTTCATAAATACCAAGTGTACACTCTAAAAAAGGTACAAAAGCTGTTACTGGGACAAGTAACCTTTCAAAAGGTGCACCTTTGTATATTAGTACTGTACCTAAATGGCTCATATTAGAACCTTTTGAAAGGGTACCGCCACAGTTACACCTTTTGTACCTTTTTCTGATGCCTTCCAGATGTTAATTGATATTATTTGTGTACAGATCATTATCTTCTTGATACCAAACTTAAGATCCAGAGAAATGTGTTTCTCTTCACCCGGACATCTATGAACATTGGGGACATCTCATCCATCTGAGTCTTGTGTAGAGTCTTCAGTTGATCAGAATACTTCAGATAAGATCAGGTTAACAGCCAAGGATATCCTGAAATCATAACCATTCTAATCTTCTTGCCCATTGTCAAAAAGTTAGACACCAACATCATAAAAACATTGGCATTTTGGTTTTGACAACCACTATTAAAATCTTCATTTAGTAGCACTGTTTTGACTACTTGTCAACTTGGTCTTGCTAAATACTCCTGGAGAAGGGTGAGGATTAATTAACAGTTCTCTGCTTAAAAGTTAAAGTTCTTCATACTGTTTAGAAACGTCAAACCTGTAACCCGTTACGTTTGTGGTGGCTGTAGTGCAACACTGCCAAATACTTTTGGAGAGAAAACCACTCTGAAACAAACAAACACGGTCTACGAATGACTGTGTTTGTGGCTAGACAAGAATTCAGCAGAAATCTGGTGATTTCTGTGCGTCACAGATTTCATAACATAGTGTGGTTGAATTATATTACTTGTGATTACATTTTAATTTTCTGTGACAGTCATAAAAATATATAGACTAGGTCTTTTTTATGGAATTGCTTTACAGTGTTAGAAGATGCTCTCAATCATGCTCACAACTGAAGACTTAATGAAGATTATAAAACTGATTTGATTAGTTTATGTATTTATTTTAACAAGAATACCAACAATAAATGAAATAATGCCAAACTGATGCATAGTTTCCTTTACAGTCTTGCACCATGTATGATAGATAAGGTATAAAGTTGTCTCTTTATTGCCCCAGTGACATGCTGATGCACGGCTAAAGGTAGTAGTGGACAAAAATTTTGATATTTTTCTAACAGTGATGATCTCTATCTTTCATTGCAGGATACTGATGGAGGCACATCTGATGAACTTGTTGCCCCCCTAAAATCACATTGTGAAGTGCCTGTGTTTGTTTTCTGAATCTTCATTTCTCTGTAGCACAAAATATACAAACACATTCAACAAGGGTTAAAGCTATTATTCTGATTCCAGTGGGCACTAATTCGCTAAGTACCATGAGTCAAGCCCTCCTAATTCAATCATGAACTCAAACCCTCAAATTGAGATGGATAACACTGCTGTACGCTGCAGATGATGTGCTCATTTGGAAAACAACAGCAAATTTCCAGATATTTCACCCAGCTTCTCAGCCTTGTACTGATCACAGAAAGTCTGTTTGGGCTCATTTGTAAGCTTGCCACCTCCATGGGTGGTCTAAAGTTAATTTTTTATGTTTGGTGTTTGCACAGTGTTGGAGCACTTTGTTTTTCTGGCACGTCTTTCACAGCTCTCAGAAACGAGCAGACTGGTGGGGTTTTCTTTTGCATAGCCTTTTTCTGAAGAACAAATCTCTGTTTTCAAAAATGTTCCTTTATAATGTCAGCCTCATTCTCCCCACATAAAACACAGTCTGATGGCATAGCCTTTACACATATGTTGACAACGAAGAATGGTGTGGTTTCTCAGGAAATCAGGTGAGACGGGGCACCACACTTGGATGGATGTTGATGGATCGTTACAGGATGATACAGTCATCCAGTGTCATGTACGATCCAAATCAGGACATAGACATTCACAGAGGTCAGTGTTTGTCCCAACGGGTCAGTTGGGTGAATTGCATTGGGTGTATGATGAGGATGCGTGTCATGCTTTTATTTGCTGGTCCAACAAATCAGCTCAGTGGATATTGATGACATGAAGAATGGACTGTAAGCGCCTACTTTTTCTTAGCATCTGTTGCTGGTTTTGTTGCACTGATTTGTTCTGTAGATAATTTTCCATTTTGTTTTGGTCATTTTTGTTGTCTAGTCAGGAAGGTTTGTCTGGGCATCGGAATGGTCCGATTGCTTGCATTATTGTTGAATGCTTTTCAAAAATGTTGCCCCCTTGTGTGCAGAGTTCAAACCACAGTGCTGGTGCCTGCAATGTGCTTTTCTTCTGTCTTTTCCACACTTGGAAGTTTGATCGTAAGCAGTAAAATAAAAGCTGTGGCCCTTAAAATCCATCCATTTAAGGAATTTGGATTCATGCCTGGGATTTTTAACTCAGGGAGTTTACCTTATTTATTCTAACATGATTGTTTGGGTTTTTGGATTTCATTGCCCCTGCCGTGGAGGAAATTGCTCTCTCGCCTGCTGGTTTGGAAATAGAAATTTATTTTTTGAAAGAAAAACAAAATACAACTATAATTTTTTTCAGTTGTTGAACCCTTTCAATCCCAATTATCTCTTACGTCTGCCGTTCTCATCCTGTGTCGCACGTGAATAAACATTTGACGGGTAAAAGAAGCTGAAACATTCAATGCTCTGAGATAACAATCAGTGAGAGTACAACTTTTATCTGCAGCGTCCAGACATTTACAGTTTATGTGTGTGCCTGCATGTGAGTACATGCATGTCTGCTTCTGCCTGTCAGTCATTTTCTGTGCAGTAGGCAATTATGATTATTTTTATTTTTAAGATTGTAAAGTCTAGTCATGCTCTATTAATTCACTTTTCACTGTTCACTCACACATGAACAAAATAACTAAATAATTTTATTTACTTACTGTTATTGTTCTTGTGGTAACTTTGGGTGAACTAGGCCTATCCCTTTAAGATTAATAGACTAGATCAGAATTTGCATACAAACAGACAATAATATTGTGTTGCCCTCATATTCACAAATTTGGCAATAACCTTCACATGATATAGTGTCTATCTTTTTTTATTTTTTAAGGCTGGAATACACTACACGACTTTTAAAATCTGAACAGAATTTTAAACACTATAGGGATCATACACTTGCCGACTTTGTAAATAGTTACAGAGGAAGAACTGGGCATCATACACTAAGTGACCAGACTTTCAAGTCATTCTGAACAAAACAAACTCATGCAGATATGTGCACATTGTTGCTAGGAGACGTATGACAAATGAAAACAATATGCTTTCAAAAATTGACTCAAGATATTAAACATGTTTGATATCCTCTGACTGGATGGAATCAAAGTCTGAAGCTAAAAAATCAGAGTCTGTGACCATCACACACTACGCTCTTTTCTATTAAATCTGTCATCTCAAATCTGCAGACAGGCTCTGACTTTCAGCAAATAACGTCAAATTGACCAGATGAAATTTGGGGGAAATCTGGGCAAGAATCGTGTAGTGCATTCCAGCCTTTAGATAAAAATAAATATGTAAATATTTATTAATTGGGGAGTTGAATTACTTAATTAGTTGTTTGAATTTTAGCCAAAAAAAAAATGATGCTAATGATTTCAAAATGATGCTAATGCCCATTTTTTTGCACCTGAAGTGACTCAAAAATACAGATCCGCCTATATTAACATTTTGGCAATAACAATAAGTTAATCATTATTTAAGAAATGGCTGATAACTGACAAATGCAGTAGATCCTACACTATTTTAACTACCGTAAATTAAAGATACAATTTTAAATGTTTCATTTGATCCTAATGTAAAATTGCTAAAGATTACATTTAACAGTTATTAGTGTTTTTACATTTTTATTTTAAGTGATTTGGTATTTAAATGATATGGTATTTGTTGGATCTAGAGGACTTTACATTTAAACAGCTATCTGATCAGTAAAAATGCATGAAGTGTAAATAGTAAGTGTATGTGGCCCCACAAATTCAGTTCAACTTATCTGTCCCAACTTATGGTCAAGTGAGGGTCTCTTTTGTTGTCTGAATGCTCATTTGAATGTTATCCATTTAAGATTAACTACAAAGTAGATGGCCTTAAAGATGGCAACAAAGTACTGTTTGTCTTTTAGTATATCAGACTTGCTGAAAGTAGGCTTTTAGTGCAATCGGTAGTGATGTAAACCCCTCCTTTTTCCCCTCCCTTGTTAGGAATTCCCTAATGGTTCCTGTCATCTAGCCATAGTGCTTGTTTCCTCTTTCTCATCTAGCCAGAAGTGAAGTTTACCTGCCCGCTCTCTTAATCTCTATCGTGCACTTCTAACCCAGAAAGAAAAGACAGCATCCCTTCTGTCCTCCATATCTCTCAACCTCTTTAGTGCTCCTTTTATCAATGTATAATAATTACCTTGAGGAAACATGACTGAGGTACAAGATGGGTCAGGCAGAGCATCACTCTTCTCTTCTCCTGTGCCAGCCTGTGCCCTGGCAGTCTCACTATCTGTGCATAAAGGAATTTCTTGGAGAACTTTATATCAGTTTCAGTGGCCAGCCAGTGCTTATCCCCCCCAAGTCCCCCTTCATGCACCTCTACCAGCACCACCAGCTACCAGATGCCAGGCATTCCACTTTAAGGTTATAGGAGATAAAGGTTGGGCTCCATCACCCGAATAATATGCCACATTGAAGCTAAGCCAAGGCCACAGGCTTATCATAAAATAGCGATGGAGAGGAACATAGATTATGGGTTAATTTACAATAATAATAATAATGTGAAATAATATTATAGTTTACCATAGCTGTTTTCTATTTTAAAAATTAGTCATTACCCCAGTCTTCAGTGTCACATAATTCTTCAGAAATCATTCTAATATGCTGATATGCCATCTTGGCATAGTGGCAACACATTTAAAGGGAGCGGGGGGAGTATCAATAATTATATTAATTTAAACAATTATTATTAAATTATTATATTCATTTAGTAACATATAAATATATCTTAGTGTAGACTATAACTTTAGATTTCTATAATTCATTATCTTCTTGTTGATCCGCCGGTTCACATTTACAACTGTGTGCTTTCTGCATAAAAATAAGGGTCGATTTTAACTTTGGTCTAAACAAAAACAGCAGAACGGCTTATTGACAAACGCAAATTCTTTCTCTGCCAGTAGGTGGCACTTTCGGAACGGCAGAAATACAGCCGTTTCCCTGGTAACCACAGTAAACAAAGCAGAGCAGCACCTGACTTTGAAACTTGCAGTGCTCATATTTGATCAATTAAACCATAGCCTTTTGAAGTGTAAGCTATATCTCAATTTACATTTCGCCAAAGCACCACCTGAGATTTCTCCTCCCATTTCTACTTGTAATGCTTGTTTCCTTCCCGCGCTACTACCTGTGCAGATATCAAAAGCGCCACTTGGCTGTATATTGCCAAGTTGAGGTCACATATGGATTGAAATGTGTATGTGTCGATTGTGTGAGAAGAATGTGTTTCATACAAGATCTGGCAACTGGACAACCTTGGAATATGTTAATGTGATTATTCATATAATGAGGTTTGGGCCATACAAATTACGTGAGTTTTACCGGAGGCGAATGTATAGCAAACATAATAAATATGCCCAGTGGGATTTTTTTATAGAAAGATTAGAAATACAGGAGAAATATGGGAAAATATTTAAACGGGATGACAGCGGGATAGAATGGTAAAATATGGGAGAATCATGGGAGAAACGGCAGTGTTGACAGATATGATGGTGGGTTGCATTCTTTCTGAAGTTTTAGTGTTCATTGGTTGTTACGTTTAAAAGCCCTCGAGACACTTGTTTTACATTAGTTTAAATGATGAAGAACTTTCCATCTTGGATTTGATTCCCCTGATACCCATTTGGAGTTCAGTGGTTGACTAGCGCCTCTAGTGGTGTGGTGGTATCTGCCTTTTTCTCTGGTTCTTCTCTCCTAATAGTTCTGCTGAGAGGTAATGGGCTGTGAAAGTGCTTGGTTCCACCCAAAACATATTAACATACAAGGACACAGTGGGGCCTTCAGTAAAACACACACAGGCCCTGATTCTGAGCTCTGATTCAACAAACTGGAGCCTTGGGTGGGGTGTCAACCGTCGCAGGTGTCACCGCTTACTTTAAGCCCCTGGCAGACGTGTAAAGCAAAACAGCTTTTCTGATGCAATGCCATGGCATTCAGATTTGTGATGGCTGTTTATTTTTATATACTTCGCTCACGGAACATAGCAGGGTGAAAGAGAGGGGGAAACTCTTATTACCAGGAGAGTTTCCATGGGGCGATTTCTCCTTGTAAAGGCAGGGTGGAGGTGGTGAGGTCAGTTGGTTTGTGAATGAGCTCCAGTGGCAGGCCGCCTCTTCTCCTGCTCTCCAGATCATTTCACTGAGATGTGTAAAAAAACACCCTGACACCTGGGTTTGAATGGCAGCCTACAACTCAAAACCGCACACACAGGATACTATTGATGACATCACAAGAAGACGCCCGGAAAATTCATCCGTTCCTCCATAAAGTCTGTAAAGACTGTAAGGGCCTCTTCAATGCAAGTAAGAATTTCCGATTTCACATTTGTTGACACTGATGATGTCGTATGATTAATGAGTCCATATTATGACAGTTGTTGGTCCTCAAAATTGGATAAGCTTTTTTTCCTTTAAAGGTTTTTCTTACACAGATCTGTTATACTGTTAAAGCAGCGGTTGAGCAGTTTTCAGCACAATTTCAGCTTGGTAAAATATTTTAGAGCTTAGCAACTAGAAAAATGTATATTCAATATAAAAATGCCAATTAAGTGATAAAATTGTATTAATTTATGACTTTTTCATGACTGATATCTCACATTTATAATTAGGATAGAGGTTTTTTTTCTCTAAGACAGTGATAACCACTCTTTTTATGGGATAGTTCACCCATAAATCAAATATCTGCTTGTAAAGTCTGATGTCAAACATAACCTTTCTGCATCAGGATCATTCTATCATATCCCAAAAGCAAACAACACATGGTGCTAATATATACTCACAATGTACAGTAATACTACTAAAATTCATGATCCTAACCTTTATCTCTAAATCAAACTCTTAGTGGGCCAGACAGTGATTCATCTTTTATGAATAGTTGTACTTTTTATGAATAGTTAACTTTTGCATGAATAGCCAAGAGACTGTAGTGTACTTTTATTGTATGAACAAAAACAGTTGAAACATTCAAAATATATAGATATTTATTTTGTGTTACTTTGCAGGGTGAGTATGTGATGACAGAATCAGGAACTATCTCTTTAACAGTGACGCTAATTAGTTTCATAGGTCCTCCATCAGCCATAACAAGAGCAAAACATTTCTGTGGACATGATGGGAATGAAGACCTTAAGTGTTTCATTGAAGGATCTTTGACTGTTTACTTTGGTTAATGGCATGATCATGAGCTTAGATTAGTAAGATTATTATGTTTGGGAGCAAAACCGAGGTCTGTTTTCTCTTTGCAAAGCATTATTCATACTCATTACAATATCTGATAATCTTTGAGTGACTCGCATTGAGAAAATTGCTTGGATAGATCAAATGAACCAGCAAAGAACACGAAAAGCCACTGCTATTAAAGTTTGTTGCTAATGATGGTCTTCAAAGCCCCCAACCCACTGAGGAGAGTGGTCATTACAAAAATATGCTTGTCCTCATAGGAAACAGTTCACCTGGTCATGAAAACTAAGAGCTTAGTCTCGCCTCACTCCTTTTAATCACGCATACGCAGAGGTAGCCAACAACATCGTTCAAGAACACGATAGGTTATATTTATCCAGCACTAGTAAAGGTTTGAATTCACACGAGAGCCCTAAATCGACTCTTGAATGAGTATTTGGGTTCAGTACGAGTTGACAGCATTTTTGCCGTGATGTTGATTGCCACAAAACAATAATTTACAAAAAAAAGAGAGAGAAGAAAAGTTGTGGTTATGGTGAGGTGCAAACAATGGAAGCAAACGGGGCCAATTTCTGCAGAATTTAAAAGAAAGGTGAAGTTTGAGAAGTTTATAACTTTTATACCATTATTATGTTAAAATGTGTGTATTACTTGAGCTGTAAAATTGTTCTTCTAATTTTTATTATTGTTTTATGATTTTAGATGTTTTCATGGCAACAATGCTAGATGTTATAAAATGTATACAATGTTATAAAAAAAAAGGTTCAAGGTTCAAAATCATTTTACGAGGTGGCAAATTTGTAGGAATTTGTATGAAGGACCACACCTAACCCTGCCCCTAAATTTGACCGTCACAGAAATCATACAAAATTGTACAAGTGAGGACGTATGAATGCGTACAAATTAGCTCCTCATAAAATACATATGAAATGCCAGTGAGATAGCATTGGAATTGGCCTATAATTTTACTTAATCGCTATCATGTTTTGTCAAGACCCAGCCCATGAATTGCATAAACGCAAATGTGTTTTCTTGAACATTGGGTCCAACTTTCAAAGCCTACCATATGAACACAGTGCATGTAAACAGGTCAGTAATTAGCCGTGTGCCTCTTTATTGTCTGTTCCATTACTTACGAGACACACAAACTCAGATTAGCATCTGATAACGCACCTAATATCCAGCCATGTCAGGGACTGCATGGATGGAAGGTATCCAGTGGCTAGTCTTAGCCGTAGCTCCCTCCAAGCACAATGCCCCACTTGTTGCTCAGTCTCCTCTGGCATGATCCAAAGCCATATCAGGCCCTTCCCAAGGCTTCAAATCCTCCATTTTTCAGTGCGCACTCAATCTAAGTTTGGGTTTTATGATTGGATATTACGATAAAGTTAGCGTTGAAAATTATCTACAGATCGTATATGTTGCACAGTGGCTAATTGGAACTGAATGAACTCATTGTTATCGGAAACGTGTATCAGATGAGGAGCAGAGCACCGCGATGATGGATAATTTATGTCTAGATTAGAGATTCTGTAACAGTGCTTGTTCTTACACACTCTTCGCACAATTATGCAAGATAATCGAGGGATTTTTATTCCTGGAGAATTCGAATCGGGTAATAGGGGCCATTAACTGTGCTAATGTGTATCTCTGATTGTATCCTCAAAAAGCTGCTTTGCACATTCTGAATTAAGCATTTGTACATATTATCGTAGCAATTCATCCGGGAAAGGTTCCACTTGAGAACTGTTGCTAAGTGGTTCGCAGTCTAGATCAGTCAGCCAAGAAATGTAATCTCATCTCATAAAACTGATTGGTTTAATTGGCTGAGAGTCTGGCAAGATTACACAAAAACAGACTTCCACTGTACTTGCTGCTGCATACATGCTTATAATCTTGTGCTGGAATGTTTGGGACAGCAAATTTGAGTCGTTTTGTGAAAGAATGCTTTCGCCGAGGTGAAATCGATGCACTGTGAGCTGCGCCAGCACAGTATGAATTTTCCAAAAGGTGCTTTCTGGGAAAGATTTGTCTGTTTGTATGAGTGCAAGCATTTGTTTGCAGATGTTTATGTTGGAGGTGGGAAAACAAGGGCTTAAATGGTTACCGGGAAAAGAGGAGGGGTGCAAATCCATCCCTTTACTCCACCTACCCCACCCCATCCTCTATACTGCTTCCTTATTCTGCCCGGCCACAGACACTTGCCTTTTGTATGGAGGGAACCAGAGAAACAATCCACTCTCTCTGTTTGGAAAAAAAATACTTGCAAAAAAAGAGACTCCAGGTGCTTTGCCCCCAGTTAAAAGCCCTGTAAGGAGGTCCTCTTCTTGCCTGGAGTCAGGAGTGCCACTGCTTCGTGAAGTTGAGCACCCTGCCTCTCACATTCTCCCTCTCCCTCTCTCTCTCTTTCTTTCTCTCTCCCTCCTACTTTCCACCCTGTAAGAGTGCACAGAGATTCAGAAGGTGCGTCTGAAATCTACTTGTATCCAGGCTGGAGACAGCACCACGAGGACTTTTTCACCCTTTGCTGCGACAAGCACGTGGACTTAATTTTCACCAGAGACAGAAATAAGAATAAGAAGCAGACTGGCACCTGCCACTGAGAAGCAGAACTTTCTCTAGAGTTGTGTTTGTTCTTTCTGTGCGTATGTAAACAATATTTGACTGCGACCAAGTGCCAAGACATTCCCGCGACTTCCCTGTCTGCTGGGATCCCGTCACATCTTCTCAAGTTATTTCTCCAGAGATGACTGTCTGAAGAAGGAACGCAGAAAAGAAGCCACCTGACCTGCAGAAGTTACCTGCCTGAGTAATTGCGCTGAAGCAGAAGGGTGAGGTAAGTTCATATCTGAATCTTTCATTTTCCTTCCCCTCCGGGTGCAGACATATGTCATCTCTGAAAATGTTTTTCTTATCCCGTTGCTTCACAGCAATTTAATCCAAATGCAAGACAGGGAGAGAGAGAGAGAGCGAGAGAGAGAGGGAGGAAAAACAGTCGGGTTCACATCTCAATCATGAGACCAACATAATTCTCAGCGCACCGCTACACACAAGGCAGATTAACAGAATGTTTTAGTACTCTACCCCCATTAATCTCTGCAAAATATGTGGCGCATTTTTCTAAACAGAACCTTGTGGCTACCATTGCATTGATACCGATGCTGCTTGTGTGCGTTTGTGGTTTGCGTGTGGCTGTATAGGTTTGTGTGGTTCAGGTAGTGTGGTAGGTCTCACAGCTGTTTTGGAGTTGGAGAGGAAGAGAGTTATATAACTGCAGCAGTCTCGCTCTCACTGACACCTGGGACTGTTTGGTCTGCACTTTGTTGCGCACCAGTGCCACTCACTTAAATATAGCTCTGCCCACAGTGTTCTGAAGTCCATGCCCACTTTTCAGCTTCTGAAAGCATTTCATTTTGACCTGTCAGGCATAGTCCACTTCAGAGATTAAAATGTCACATTAAATCATCTCTTTTGAAGTCAACATGAAACCAAAATGGGCATTATTATTATTATTGTTGTTGTTCTTGTTTATGTTCTTGTTGTTCTGAAAGTGCTTTGACATGAAACCGAAATGAACCCTGTTTCTTAGTATTAGTAGTAGTAGTATAAGAATTATTTTTATGGGACTGTTGCATTTTGACCTGTCAGGTATATATATTTCACTTCAGAAGTTAAATCGTCACTTTTAAAGTCGTCATGAAAACAAAATGCACCCTATGTTGTTATTATTATTATTATTATTATGAAAGTGTTGCATTTTGATCTGTCAGTTATAGTTTACTTCAGAGGTTAAAACAAAATGGACCATGTTTATTAGTAGTAAGAGTAATAATAAAGGCCATTTATTAGGAGCCAATCGATTTTTAATGGACAAAATCTTGCCATCCTTAATTTTTCTCTTTAAATAATCTAAACAAATATGTCCGATTATGTCGCGAAAGGCATTTCATGATGACTTGAATGGAAATATCCAGTATTGTTTTTTCAACTTTTGATGTATCTTCGTCAGCTGTAGCTTCTCACCTCGGCGAGTTTTGTGCATGATGTTTTGTCATAATGTGTCAAAAAAGGTCTAAAAGAGCTTTTCAACACATAATCAACTACTGCACATGGCATGAGCTCCATGCAGCAGTCTTAATTTCAGATGGAGAGTGAGAGAGGACTGTGAGAGAGAAGGGAATGTGCTTTCATAATACATTCTTCACCAAGAGCACTGGGGAATAGTATTCAATAATACTTTTTTCTCGTCTGAGTAGCAGGGCCCAGCTTCTACAGAACTGAAACAGACCCAGTCTGGAAAAGCCGACATGATCCCCTCTAAAAACATTTGGCGCCTCGACATGATGGCTTTCAGGAGGAGAAGCGGTTGAGGTCTGACTGCGAACCTGTGCATCAGTGCCTCTAGGGCTACCACATTACACAAGTCTCCGACATGATCGGAACCCCTGAGTGGAAAAGAGAGGTTAGAGAAAACGTGTCCAAGACACTCCACAGATAGAGGGCCCATCATCCTCACACACTTCTGATTCCTCCATCTGGAAATGGTCCAAAGCTTCTAGATGGGATGCTGTCTTCTGTGGTTAGTTCAGTGGACGGGAAAGTCAGCTGTGAAGCATGATGTGATTTTATGATGAATGTATCTCATCTGGTCCTGTTATCAGGAGATTCAGCAAACAGCGTCCCACCTTTCTGACTGCAATTACAGCGATAGCTTCAATCCACCAAACACCTCACTACTTCTCACACATACTTTGACCCTTCTCCCCACATGCGCACTTCAGTAAGGTAAAGCCAAGGAGATCTGTTATACCTGGTGAAAGCTATTTCTTTGCATTCACAGTTTATTTTTCAATTTGAAGTCTGACATTTTGCACATGGGACCATAGACATTTTTCAGCCAATCACCTGAGCTGTAAATGTCATGTGAGTAATCTCTCGTGGAGCTGCAGGAAAATGACATCATGACAATTTCAAGATTTTAAAGGGATAGTTTTAAACATTTCTGTTTAGCTTTAATTAATTTTTTTCTGTTTTAGTTTTTAGTCATTTCAACTTGAAAATTTTATTTCAGTTATTTCCCAATATTTCTAATTTTCGTTTAACAGTTTTTTTATTTTTAGATTTTTAAACAATAATATATATTATTCCAGCTTTATTTCAGTTAATAAAAATATTTTACTATATTTTGCTTTCATTGTGTTTTTCCTAAAGATTTTTTTTTTTTGGTGGGGGTGGGGGTCTAGATGGTGTAGTTATTGCATCTACCAGCAGGGGCTAAAAGGGTCATGCTAACCACTCAGTTTTTGACTGCTTGGGCAAAGTACACAAAGGCAAATACTTTGCCAGTGTGAAGCCTTAATGGCGAGGCAGTGCTGTAACCATGGATGCCCACCTTTGGGATGGCCCAATAACTCTGCTGACTGCTTTTTATGATGTCGGTTGGCTCTGCCAGACTAGGCCTGATGAAATGCATTTCTTTCTTTATTACATTACATGACTCCAACCAACCTGACGGAGGCTTTAATATATGGACCATTCATGATTGGTGCACGCTTATTGGTTGTGCTGGTCAGTAAGCCTTTGTCCATGTCCAACCATCTGTCTTGTTAATTCTGGGGCAATTTTCAGTCACTGAATCTTGTTTATAAGGTCCATCGCAGACATTGAAAACCATATTTCCCTGTGCTTTAGATTCCTTTATCTTAAGGTGGATGTGTGTGCCCTGGAGAAGCCATATCTGAGAAATAAAAAGAAGCAAAGCTTATCCAAACCATTATAGATGTCTCTTTTCATTCAGCTTGTAATGGCTTGCTGTAGATTCAATTCCCATTTGAGTTTTTATTTTCTTACCATGCAACGGAGGAAAATGATACAAAATCCATTACACATGCTCAATCAGTGGGAGAGACTAGACAGAGAATCTGGCCCAATGCAGACTGAGAAGCATATGGGAAATGTTGGAAACACCAATAGGTTGAACTTTTACTTCGGGTTTATGAGAGGCGATGTCTTGTATTGTGGCCAGCGAACCCTCACCAAAGGTGAAGGAATAAATGTATATGTAGGACAGAAGAGTGTCAAACTTATAAAGTATTTGGACTGTCTGGTACTGTCATATTTGTTTTTTTCTTTTTTTTACATTATTCATAAACCTATTGATGCTTGTTTGCCAACCGGGAAATGTATTCCTTCTCTGGTGAGAGGACCAGTAATCCACATAGGCTTTTTATATATATATATATATATATATATATATATATATATATATATATATATATATATAGTGCCACTAGAGGGCAGAGTTTCTGACCTTGACTTTGCAACCACAAACCCTGTTACATGGGCATGTTAGGAACACACACAGGCTCACAGTCTGTGCCTCTGGTGCTGTATGTGCACCTCAGAAATTTTAATGACAATGGCCTCATTACTTTCTATGTAAATAGTATTTTTTTAACTTATTTTTTTAATTATGTTTATTGACACTTCACAATAAGGTTCTTTATTTTATCAGTGATAGCTTCAATGTCTCAATGTTAAATGTTTTTGTTTTTTTTTGGGGGGGGGGGGGGGGGGTTGTAAATGATCAAAAAATTCTTAAAACAAGCTTAATTTACTTGATTTGTTGACACTGCATGAAATATTTCACTCCAAAATGAAAATATTGTCAGAATTTACTCATGTCATTCCAAACATGTATGATTTTATTCTAAAGAACATTTTAAAAAAAAAGATATTTAGACAAATGTCTCAGTGTTTTTTAATGATAGTCCTTACAATGGAAGTCATACAGCCAAAACTGTTTAGTTAGCAACAATTTTTCAAAATATTTTCTTTTGTGTTCCACAGAAGAAAGTCATACAGGTTTATAACAAAATGAAGGTAAGTAAATAGTGTTTTTTTTTCAATGAATGAATTAATTGTCCCTTAATGGCTTGATTTTATACATTTTATCTTGAATACGGGTGTATCATACTGCACTGGCAAATATTTAACCTTTGTCATACTTTAAATGTATAAATAACTGTAAGTGAAGTAAAACTAAATACACTTGTATTACAGATACATTCTCTAAAAATAAATCCTAAATTGATCTGGTTTCAAGAATTTGTAGATATTTTTACTGGAAAATAAAACAAAAAATACTCATCAATAGGATTTTTTGCACTGTATAAATTAACATTACTGTTTTATGAAAAACAGTACATTGTTAGTTCATGATACCTAATGCATTATTGAAACTTCATGAAAAGTGTAACCAATTTTCCACACTTTGTTTGGCCTACGACCATGTCATACTCTGTTATTTTGAGTCCATTAACGTTGGCAGAAAGGTTCTTCTCATCAACCGTGTGATAACCTTCTTACCTCCTTTATTTAGTGTTCACTTTAAACAGGAAATGATGGAGAATACCACTCACTCTGGGAAAATCATATGCCTGAATGTGTTACGTTCCAGGAACTCACGCCCCCATCTCTCACCATTACAATTTGTTTCTAGATGTTTTTCGCTCACCAAGAGAGAGGAAAAACAGTCCTGTTCAATGGTGCTACAAGGCAAGCGGCACATTCCTTTGAGGAACTGTGCTTTTCCCCAAAGTCTATTTGATGGGGCTCTGCAGGCTTCGTTCCTTCCGCCCGTTCTCCACTTAAGGTATGACGGACAAAAGAAAAACAGCAAATGAGGAATTACCCTCAAAGCTGTTGGAAACAGCACTTTGGCATAAGCCGACTCTGCAATCATCAACGTGCTTAGCCTGCGTCGCCGATTAGATGAGGGTGCGTGCCTTTGTGAGGGAGTGTGTGAACATCTCAGACCTTAGCGAAAAATGCCGCCGGTCGCACAATCAAACATCCTGTTGCATGAGGAACTGTTCCAGTGGGTTGTGCATGAATTGGTCTGGACAGGAAAAGAGGTGCAAACACATCCAGGAAAGGGGAGGTTATCTGTGAAGGCCAATGGGTTTATTCTATGGGCGCTATGTGAAGATGTCAACTGTTTGATTGATTGAGTGGAAAGGTGTACTGCCCTGAACAGATGTGTCTGTTTTGTTATTCTCAGTAGAACACAATTGAACACATGCTTGCGGAAATTAACAGCTTAATTTAAGTCTGATGAATGCGGCACAGATCTGGGCTTAGACTCAGGGCTGATTTAAAATATCATAAATCACATACAACTATGTGAATGCGCTGAAAAAAATGTATTTTATTAATCAATATTTTTTTATCAAGATAAACTCCCTAAAAGCAATTATTTATATATATATATATATATATATATATATATATATATATATATACTTTAAGTTCATGAATTTAAATATATATATATATATATATATATATATATATATATATACATTTAAATAGATTTATGCTTAAGTCATAACAACTAAGCAAGTAAAAACAATATTAAGCAAGGTTCAGATATTTTTATTGAAAAACGAGATATAATTAAACCAGTTTGGAGTCCACGCATTGTGTTTGTTTGTTCTCCACAATGAAAAAGAAAACAATATAACAATAAATAGCATCTCTCCCTTCAACCTTTGTTACTTAAGTTATACTTTTGGCTTCCCACTAATCTTGCAGTTTTACTAAATTTCCCGTCAGGGATCAATAAAGTTGCTTTCTGTCTTTCTATCTATCTATCTTCCTAGACTTTCATTTTCACATTCCCCTCTTCGCTGCATTCCCTCATTTGCTCTCCCCTGGCTCTTGAAAATGCACTGGACGTGGATGAGTTTTTCCGTTCCGTTGGCAATAGAAGGAAATGGGGAAGCTTGGCAAGAGGCTGTTATTATTTTTCCTTTTGCACAGTATCAGCTCTTTCAGCAGCCTCTCTGTCATTCAGACCCAGCAAACGTCTCCACAATCACAATCTGAAGCTGTCTTATCAGCATCACGCTTCCAGACAGGACTGAGAGCGAGACAGTCAAGGCATTTTCACACCAATACTGAATATTAGTTGCAACAATTAATTGCAGACAACATTGTAAACAGAAACAGTATATTTTTATGGACCTATTTTCATCCAACATTTGTTTGTATTGTTTGTGTAATGGTCGCCAGATATTGATTGCCATGGTTCTTCTGGACCTTAGTCGTATTAGAATAAAACACTGAGAAAAGAGTCTTAAGAAGAAAGATATGAGGGATGGTTTTGCTCTTTCTGTCTTTTATTATTTTTGTTTATTTTTATTTATTTTTTTACTATAGATTTATGTTTGATCCTCACTTTTACCCCCCTTTTTTATGACTCATTACACTTACTACAGTTTATTTGATGTTTGTGATGAAACAGTGGTTCATGGTTTGGCACACTGAAAACCAAAATGCCTTTGGTCAATTTATGTGACTCAAAATATTATTTGTACACAAGGAAGGATGGAGAAATCCCAAAAGCTTCACAGAGGACTTCACAAAATAATGGAGTTTTACCAAATAAGAGATTTAGTATTTCTTTGGTTTTCTATGTTTTAATTTAGCAGCCAAAATAGCGTATTTTTGCTTTGTGTTTTGCAGAAAATCTTTATTTGAGTGCAAGATGTTCCTAAATCTTGCAGTGCATTTCCAAGGAAACTTTAGAAAACATTGAAGCCATTGACAAAATATCAAAATAAGAGCTGAATCCAGATGGAGGCACTTACGGCCTTGTTTGGTTCAGTTCTACCTGCACAAGCAAACCCAATTGAATCGTAATGGGACATCAGAAGATGGGCTTTGAGGTTCAGAGGGACTTGATTTCTTTTAATTGGATGCTGGTTGATTTTACCGGCTTTCTCGTTAGTCTCTTGTTCAGCATCTGGGAGCCAAACTGATGAGGGACTCCAAGACTACAGGAAAGACGCAGAACAGTGCCAGTTCCTCTCTGGGTCAAATCCTTAAAATAAAACTCCAGTTATAACTTTGTCTTTGTCCTCCCATGCCAAGATTTTTTACCCTCTTTTCTCACATTAAGGGAAGGGTTGATGGATGGACTGCAACAGCAAAGATGGGAATAGGGCTTTAGAGGTTATTTACTTCAGCTTAAGTCTTGGATAACATTTCTTTACATGTGTTCCCAGTTTTTCCTCCGACGACTTCTTAAGGGAATTGAGAACACTACCGACAACAGTTCCATTTGTTACCATTGCACTTTTAAGTAAGATTCTTCCAGAAGTACATTAGTAACATTACCCATACTCATCTTCATCCAGCTTCCATCAGATCATGGTTATTTTAGGAATGATTTGTGGTTCTGTCATGGAGATAGTGTCTTTCAGTGCAGGTAGCTCATTTGATATAGCTTACGTTAGCATCTTTAACATATAGACCACATAAATCCTTAAAAAAGATATTGAATTGTTATGCAGTGAGCAAAGATGGAGAGTAGGCATTGCATCAGGCCTTAAAGATAGAAACAATATACATGCATAAAAAAGTTTACTATTCAGGAGTTTGGGGTTGGTAAGATTCTTTTGTTATTTTTTTATTTTTGAAAAAAATCAATACTTTTATTCAGCAAGGATGCAGTTGACAAAAAGTGACAGTAAAAACATTTATAATGTTACAAAAGATTTCTATTTCAAACAAATGCTATTCTTTTGAACTTTCTATTTGTTAAACAATCCTCAAAAAAGGAACACGGTTTCCACAAAAATTATAAAGCAGCACAATAGTTTTCAACATTTAATGATAAGAAATGTTTCATCAGCAAATCAGCATATTAGAATGATTTCTAAAGGATCATGTGACACTGAAGACTGAAGTAATGATGCTGAAAATTCAGCTTTGCCATCACAGGAATAGATTACATTTTAAAATATATTCAAATGGAAAACATCAATTTTAAATTGTAATAACATTTTACAATAATGCTGTTTTAACTCATTTTTTTTTCAAAAAGAGTAAAAAATCAAATGGATGGATGGATGGATGGATGGATGGATGGATGGATGGATGGATGGATGGATGGATGGATGGATGGATGGATAGATAGATAGATAGATAGATAGATAGATAGATAGATAGATAGATAGATAGATAGATAGATAGATAGATAGGTAATTAAATTGTCTGTAAATATTCATTCATTACAGTCTTATTTGGTTGATGTCAGCATTTGGTTGCCGTAAAGTCTCATTTAATGTTATCCTATCGCATCCTGTTCTAGAAGTCCCACTTTCATGCTTATTCAAAACGCTGACAATTATCATTTTAAATTCCCCCTTCCCTCCGCCTCATGCTTTACCATTGCCCAGTAAACTTCTGCATCTCTGGGCAGTTTGGTGTGACAGAATGAAGGAGGAGCTTGACAAGCTGGCCAAAGATGAGAGCGCTCAAATGGGCCGTGCACCATCCAAATCCCAAGCACAACAGAGCGCTTGTGTTCTCCCTTAACCACAGCAAGGAAGAGATTCATGTTAGCATGGAGAACTGACTCCTGATGCAGCGTGGTTGAACTTTCACATATGCTAGCACTTGCTGAAGAAAGATGGAACATGTTGACTATAAATAAGTTGGTCACTATGTTCATCCAACGATCCCTTTAAAAGTTTCCGAAAATCTAAACTCATCCAAATGTAATTTCTGAGCTGTTTATTTGAAGATTGATATTGCTTCAATCAGTTTGATGCTATATTCAGCTTCTTCATTTACAGTGCCTTGCGAAAATATTCATACCCCTTCATTTGTTTCACATTTTATGTTGCTGCCTTATGTTAAACTGCTTTAAATTACTTTCAAAAAAATCCACATCAATCTACACTCTATACACCATACTGACAAAGTATATATATATATATATATAGGGGCAGATGCACATTTTCAGGTTGCTCCAGAAATATTTGATTGGGTTCAAGCTCAGGCTCTTGCTGGGCCACTCAAGGACATTCACAGAGTTGTCTATAAGCCACACTTGCTATGTGTTTAGGGTCATTGTCCTGTTGGAAGTAGAACCTTCTGTCCAGTCTGAGGTTCTGAATGCTCTGGACTGGGTTTTCTTTAAGGCTTTCTCAAAATTTTGGTGCATTGAGCTTTTCTTCTACTCTGATGTGTCCCTCAGTCCCTGCCGCTGAAAACAGCTCCATAGCATGAGGCTGCTACCAGCACACATTACTTTTGGGATGGTACTCTGCAGGTGATGAGCAGAGCTGGTTTCCTTCAAACATGATGCTTAGAATTGAGGTTCATCAGACCAAAGAATCTTGTTTCTCAGAGTCTGAGGGTCCTTTAGGTGCTTTTTTGCAAATTCCAAGTGTGTCTTCACTGAAGAGAGGATTGAGTCTAGCCACACCGGCAGTAAGCCCAGATCAGTGGAGTGTTGCAGTGATGTTTGTCCTTCTGTAGATTTCTCCTATCTCCACATATGATCATGGAGCTCAACTGTGACCATCAGGTTCTTGGTCACCGGTCTAGACAAGGCACATCTCCATCAATTGCTCAGTTTGGCCAGGAGGCCAGCTCTAGGAAGAGTCCTGGTTGGTTCAGACTTCTTCTATTAAGGGTAACAGAGACTACATGCTTCTGTGACCCTTCAATGAAACTGAATTTTTTTTCTGAACTCTTCCCCAGATGTGTGGCTTGACACAAACCTGTTTCTGAGCTCTACAGGTATAGTTCTTTTGACCCAGGCTTGGTTTTTGCTATGATATGCATTATCAGCTGTTAGACCTTTTATTAAGACGTGTGCCTTTCCAAATCATACCCATTCAATTGAATTTGCCACAAGTTAACTTCACTCAAAGTGTAGTAACATCTACAAGCAATACTAATGCTCCTGAGCTAAATTTCAACTGTCCCAGATAAGGGTATGAATACTTATGCAATGGAATCATTTAAGTTTTTTTTATATATATATATATATATATATATATATATATATATATATATATATATATATATATATATATATATATAAATTGGCAAAGATGTTAAAAACCTGCTTTTTGCTTTATCATTATGGTGTATGGAGTGTAGATCGATGTTGATAACGAGTAATTTAAAGCAGTTTAAAACATAAGGCAGCAACATAACAAAACGAGAAAAAAATGAAGGGTTATGAATACTTTCGCAAGGCACTGTAATTACTTTGCCTTTAATGAGACTTACAACTGATTAAACACTCTGTCCTTGTTCTCTCTTTCCTTTCGTTAAGATTTATCCATTAAAACCCTTGTTTTTTTGCTGCTTTGCTAATGCAAACCAGAGCGTTTGTTAAATCTGGCTTGCCAATAAGCGACACTGTAGTACCTGATCCAAGTGTGGCTCACCAGCACTTCTGCCCCATGGTCAGTATTTTTTTATGCTTTATAGAAGTGTAAGGAAAAAAATACATCCCATGTGTTATGAGACTGCGTGATATTCATCTTCAAGTGGTTTGATGCCTGTGCAGTAATTTAGCTGGAATGGCTTTAGTGCTTTGATCAGCATGAGGTATTACAAGGTTTGTACAGAAACGTACAGGCTCGCTAGTTTCGCCTCTAGCTGGAGATTTTTGCCTGATTAAGGAGACCGTCCCACCTGCAAACTTTGTTTCCTGCAATTTGTTTGTCTCGTCTCAGAATGTCCCGTGCCTTGCACCGGTCGTGCAATCAAGATCAGTGTGCTATTTGTCTAAATCTCAAAGGCCCACTTTCTTTCCTTCGTGTAAAAGGTACACTGTATCCCATTACCCCGGCTAAAGCTGCTGAAAATGTAGAAAGGAAAGGATTTGGGTTTGTCTCTCTCGGAGACACCCCATCCTCATTCACATCCTTTGTCACGTCCCTTTTGGAAGCTCTTGTTTGATCATAATTTGATTCAAGAGATTTTGACTTGATTATAGGCAACATATAGAAGTTTGTTTCTACAAAAATAAATAAAGGCTATTGTGAGATAGTTTTAAATGATAAATAAAGTAACATTGTGAGATTCAGCAAGGATTAAATTGATCAAAAGTGACAGTAAAAGCATTCATAATGTTACAAAAGATTTCTATTTCAAATAAATGCTGTTGTTTTATACCTTCTATTAATCAAAGAATCCTGAAAGAATAGTGTATCATGCTTTCCACAAAAATATTAAGTTAATATTTAATATCCATATTAAATATTATGTTTTCAACATTGATAATAAAAATTTTCTCAAGCATTAAAAGCAGCATATTAGAATGACTTCTGAAGGATCATGTGACACTGAAAAATGACAATTCAGCTTTGCAATCACAGGAATAAATGATTAAAATACATTTTATTTAAAAGAATGTATATGCTAAAATAGAACACTTGATATGGTGTTAAAAACTAGATATTTTAAATTGTAATAATATTTCCACAATATGTTTCAGAAAAACACAAAAAAAAATATGAGCAGCGCATATATATATATATATATATATATATATATATATAAATAAAAAACTTACCAGCCCCAAAATTATGAACAGCAGTGTCAGTGTGAGGAAAAAAGGCTGTTAAATACAGTCACTGGTGAGAGATGAGGTCGCAATTTACTTTTTTATTATTATATTACTCTGAGATAGAGACAGACTTCCATACATACCTCATATTTTCCATTTCAAGTGTTTGTGTAAAGTGAGAGACCACCTGTTCCAAATAATTACAACAAGAGGATTTCTTCTGAACTTCCTGTCTGAGCCACATGTCTGGAAATGCTGCTCACTCATGCCTGCTCAGATGAAGGTCATCCTCAGCTTATCCACTCAGCTTGTGATACCCATTTTCTTCTCTGACAAACACATAAATGATTCCATGAAGTGAATTCAAACACCTTTCTGAATATTCAAAATAATTTGTTCAAGTATAAGAAGAAGTCCTTTTCATTTTGTGCATTGTGTGTCTCTTTACTTGGTAATTAGATTTGATAACTAATCCTGACATCCAGATGTCATCATCATAACCTTGTTGAATTGATGAGAAATTAAACCAGGGGTGTCTTGAGTTCAAAGCAGCCTGTAATACAAAGCCATGACAAGACAAAGACAGAGTTGTTCCTGTTATCCTGCTCTGAAATACAGATCTTCCAAACCAGGCGCTTCCAGTCCTGTCCTCTCACTTGAATACTGTCCTATTTGAAGAAGACCCAACTCTAAAGACAATGCATGATTTCCTTTGGTCCAAACATAGTTATCCCTGTCACAGATTTATTTTCCTGGCGTAGCAAGAAAGAGTCGAACTATTAAGCTTGTTTGAGTGGAACCCAAGTCTCTATGAACATGATCCGGCCTTCATAGGCTCATAACATGGCAAAGAGTCCCTATGGGGGTTTCTATCTGATTGCCCAGTCGAAACAATACAAAGTGTGACCCCTGCAGTACTAACCCACCTCCTTTAACCAAATGTAGGTGAATCTGGAGAAAGAAAACCTGCAGAATCTGAGCTGTCCCAGTACACTCTGGGTCAAAAAAGTATTGGTATTTTCCTCAGTCTGCTGTATGTTTATACATTTTATTAAAAAATGTTGTTTTATTGTATTTATTATATTTTTTTGACATGCATTAATTTATTTTATTTATGTTATTTTTATTTTTGCAGCTGTATAATATTATCATCCACAGGTAGGAGGTTTGCAGACGAAATGCTCTTTCCCTTCCAAAAACTCAATCAGATTATTCACTGAAAAGAAGCAAAAATTGGTTATGTGCCTTACTGCTGTTATGGGGTTGACGAGACGTGAGACGAGAGGATCCATTTGCAAGGCTTTATTATTAAACATGGTCAAGACACAGGCAGGGTCAGTATACAGCAAACAGGTATGGCAGGGGCAAGACACAGAGCAGTCCGTTAAACAAGCGTGGGTCGACGATCAGCGTACAGTATCCAGAGGGCTAAGCAGAGAGATAATCCAAGGGGACGAGCAATAATCCAAACGAGGTATCATCAGAGTCCAAAGGGCAAAGCAGAGGGAATATCCAGAAACACGGGCAGAATCAAACACGGGTAATCAAACTAGGAATCAGGAGACGCTTGGTATGCAGACAGGCTAACAATACTCGGCAGAGTGTAAGAGAATGTCCAGAGTTTATATAGTGTGTGTGTGTGTGTGATTGGGTGATGGTGATTGTGAGATGGTGAACAGGTGCAAGCGTGATCATTGTGAACAGCTGTGTGGGTGCAGTGAATGATGGGAGATGCCTCTAGTGGTGAGTGACGCAAAGTTCATGGCCAGGATTCGTGACAACTGCTGACTAATTTGTTTTGAATGCCCCCAGACAAAACAGTACCTCTCCTGTCCTTCGACTAAAATACTGCTGCATAAAAATGAACATCAACTAGACTGCAAATGTTCTTCTGCAGTGTTAATGACCGTCTTGTGTCCTCTTAAGGCCATACTAATGTAGTTCAGTAACCCAAAAAAGCCATGTGTTTCTGAAAAATACTGCAATTTAAGTCACCCTTCCACAAACTGCACACATAACTACAGTCGTTGAGACAAAATTACATATTCTCCCTCAGAAAAAGTTTTGATGATTCATCTTGGATTTAATACAAAGATATTTAATTTGGGAAACAACACGTCTATATATTAATTAGATTTTTTTGCGCAGTATAAATGGGTCTTTATATATAAAAATATATAGCTGCCTTTATATTTTAGGCAGTGGGTTCCTAACGAGATCATCATATTGGGGGGTCCTTGGCATTAACAAGTTTGCAAACACTGCGCTAGTGAACTAAGCAGCTCAATGAGGCTGTTAGAGTACATTTATAGTGAATTATTCATCTTTGGGGGAGATATGGGGGATGAGAGTGATTTTGGCATTTAGCATGGAAATAGATCCTGAACCATGGTGCCCACAGACACTAGTACAATCGTCTCTCGCCTGCCTCTCTCTCACTTTCCCATCACAGACTCTCACACAAATCATTAAAATAGCATTTTAAGCACTAGTTAAGTCATTCCAGAAACCACAGTCTCCTTATTAGGCATCCTGCGATTCAGCAAACGGCACCCGGCACGAGAAAAAGATTTTGGAAAAGCAAAGAAAGAGTTAGACTGTGTTTGTTCTCTTGTCTGTTCTTTGTGTCTATTTCCTGTCGGTTTTGCAAAGGCGTTGGATGTCGTTGTCTAGATTCAGGGATTTAGTCTGCGTAGGAGGGTGTGAAAAGTTTATACTTTCCCCATTCTTAAAAATGCAGCCTTTATTGCCTTTTTTCCCTCAGGGAACACTAATATGCTGTATCACTAACATCATTTTTTCCCATTTTTGAAGCATTTTTCTTGCAGAGACAATAAAACTGCATGGAGGAGTCTTGTCTAGACCAGATTTTTCAAGTGGGGTTCATCTGCTTGATTCATGGCCTCAAAGTCTCCTTCAAACCCAGTAACAACACACACTTGTAGAGCCAAACATTCCAGCACTATTATTTTTGCATTATATTCCTATTGCTTGAAAGACAGAGGCAGTTATCTGCTCCATTAGCTCCACACGCCATACAAATCAGCCTGTTGTTCCTGAGGTTTCATCACATTTTGCAGTGTTTATACATTTGCAGGTAACTCATTTTCTATTGATAACACACTTCATCTTTGTCTATCATATCCTTTCTGAAAGGACCACCTTAAGGCCCTAGTATACTTGTGACAAAATAATTTGTTGCTATTTGCTTAAAGGTAAAAAAATTGGATGTTGGAAATCTGAACAGCAGAAAACTGTTAGGAAACATCCTGACGTCTAAAGCTAGATTGCTTTAAAGCAAGCCGCTTTACAGTATTAAAGGGTTAGTTCACCCAAAAATGAAAAATTCTGTCATTAATTACTCACCCTCATGTCGTTCCAAACCCATAAGACCTTTGTTCATCTCCAGAACACAAATTAAGATATTTTTGATGAAATCTGAGAGCTTTCTCACCCTGCATAGACAGCAAGGCAACTGAAACGTTCCCAGGACAAGAAAGGTATAAGGACATCGTTAAAATAGTTCATTTGACATCAGTGGTTCAACCATAATTTTATGAAACTATGAGAAAACTTTTTGTGTCTAAGAAAACAAAAATAGAATGGCAGCTTCTGCGTCAGCAGCATCACATGTCTGCGTCGTGGTACTCTCCTGAACATGCAGTGAAGACTGACACAGAAGAGAAGAAATTGTTGACTAAAGTTGATAACATTCACAACATTACGGTTGAACCACTGATATCACATGGACTATTGTAACGATGTCCTTACTACATTTATGTGCCTTGGACGTGGTAGTTCCATTGTTGGCTACGCAGGATCAGAAAGCTCTCGTATTTAATCAAAAATATCTTAATATGTGTTCCAAAGAGGAATAAAGGTCTTGCTGGTTTGGAATGACATGAGGGCTTAGTAATAAATGAGAGAATTTTGGGTAAACTATCCCTTTAAAAGTAAAGCAGTGTCAGTGCCACTTTCAATTAGAAATACAACTTCAATTTCTACTATAAAGCAGCTTTTCAGCGTGTTCATGTTTTTAATCATGCCTGCCCTTGACAGCCTAAATACAAGAAATGAACTGGAGATGATTTCCACGTCAAAGAAGGCAGAGCCCCAGTGTACACCTACCTATTACGTATTTGCCACAGATCAATGGTAGTTCATAGGCGTTTACCAGCTGGAGCACATTTTTACAGAACATTTACTTTGGCAAGCTGTTTTGAACTCCTGAAACAAACAAACTTCATTTTGACCTGATTTTGTTCAAAATAATGTCACGCCAGTCTGTTCTTCAATTTTGCTTGATCTAGCGTAACCATACTGCTAACCTTTAATACGTCAACCAATATAGTCTTTAGGATGTTAAAGGGATGCTCATGTCGTTCCAAACCTGTATTGCTTTCTTTCTTTGGAGAAAAACTAAAATATAATTTGAAGAATGCCTTAGTGTTTAATTTTCCATACAATGAAAGTCAGTGGAATCTAATGTTGTATTGGATCCTTTTGTTTTTCATACAATATATAGACAAAGCTTTCTGTCTGTCTGTATTTTTCATTTATTTCTAAAATGTTGCTTTAAGACTTTAAACTTACCACTCTGGCATCCAAAACACAATATACGCAGTAGAAATCAAATGCTTTTCCATGAATATCCATTGCTTTGCTTTGAAAATGTTATGTGGTATGCTGTTTTGTAGCCATTGTCCTCAATGAGGTGTCACCCTAACATCTGCCCCATAGATTAGCGCACACACGCAGCAGTCTGCTTTACTTTGATATATTATGTCTAAGCATGGAGGCTCCTTAGTCTGCATCTCAATAGTAGGTTTGTCGAGCTCCAGGGTGTCTATGGATACATGCCCAGTCTGAAAAGATCTACAAAGCCAGACGAGAGGACCAAAGAACCCTTGTCTTGTCCAAAAAAGGGGCATGAGTCCAACAGGGATTAAAACGGCATTCCTCTGCCACCCCACAGAAGCCACAAAATGGTGGTTGCATGGAGCGAATTGGAATGCCTCGTCCATGACTTGACTATTGGCTTTACTTAAAAGACCGAACATGGCAGTCACTAAATATTGCTTATAACCATTAAGCTTTCCGTGATTGGAGCCATTTCAGTTCATATGATCTTTCATGAGCTTTAGAGCAGGGAATGGTGTTATTTAGTGTGATATTTTTATCTTCAGGCCGCAGATTGTTAAAACAGGAAGAGGAATATTAGACGGCTGCGTTTAGATTTATAATTAATTTGCCTACTGACAACGCTTTTTACCCTTGTGCCATTTGAAAGAAGGCCCTTGTGGTGTAAAAGGTTATTTTCTGCCATGATGTTCATTTGAAGCAAATGGTCGATTTGCTATAAAACTGCTAATTTGTCAGATGCTGTTTCATTTCATTAATTCTTCTCCCATCTGCATGTAAAAACGGATTGCGCCATATTCAGTGGCAAGGAGTGGTTTTCTCATAGCTTTTTCCCTCTGTGGCTGTGGTCCATTGATTTTAGCCCCCTTTCCATAAACCTAAGTAAACACATTCTTTTCCAAACCATACTAAAGAGCAGAGCTCTTGGTCAGCAACTCGTGAATGATTAGAGAAAGGGCTGTTTGGGTAATTTGCATGTACTTTACTTTGTGTCACAAAGAGCTCGTTTACATGCTATGGCGTTGACTTCATCCAATTAATTATCCTTTGACTTAATGGAGCTGCACGTTCTCACCTTCTGCTTTGTTTCATGTATTTGAATCCATGAGACATACATAGCGCTGTACATAACACTATTTTTCTGCTCTCGGTTAGTACATACCATATCATTGCCAAATGTTCTTATGCGCATTCTGCGTGTGTTTGTAGTGATTTCAGGTTTTTGTCTACAGATGTGAATCATAAAGGAAAAGTTCACTTGTAAATGGAAATGACACCATCATTGACTCTCACTGATTTACTCTCACAACCTGCAACTTTTATTTTCTTCTGTGACAGATCTTCTTTAATGGTGTTTAGCAGATTTCTAAAAATCTGCTAAAAATGTCTAATATACAGAAGAACTTGTACATAAATATTGATCGTTTCCATTCTGGGTGAATAAATCTGTTACTTTTGTCAGTTCTTTCTCTCTTTTTTCTCTCTACCTATAGCCACAGTAATGTTAACCCCTGTAGAAGTTTGGTTTAATTGCAAGGTGTTCATAGAATACTTTTTTTTATTATTATTATTTATAAATTATATGTCACATACACTACTGTCCAAAAGAGTGAATAAACAGGAGGATAATAAGAAATATTTTGAGCACCAAATCAGCATATTAAAATGATTTCTGAATGAGCACATGACACTGAAGACTGGAGTAATGATGCTGAAAATTCACCTTTGGAATCACAGCAAAAAATTGCATTTTACAATATATATAAAAACTAGAAAAGGGTTATTTAACTTGTAACAATATTTCACATTACTACTATTTTTACTATATTTTTGATCAAATAAATGCAGCCTTGGTGCCCTACAAAAGCTTTTAAGAATCTTACCAGCCCAAAACTTTTGAATGATAGTCTAAGTGTTAGTATATTTTTTTATATATACTGTATGACATTCCTACATATTGCATTAATGCTTGCATTAATGTTTTATATGTACAAATATGAATGATGAATGGCTTTCCTGTAGCTCAAATGGTAGAGCATGGCGCTAGCAACGCCAAGATCATGGGTTCGATTCCCAGGGAAAGCAAGAGCTGATAAAATGTAAAACTGTAACTTGAATGCAGTGTAAGTCGCTTTGGATAAAAGCGTCTGCTAAATGCATAAATGTAATGTAAATGTAAATGAATGAGAACAGAGTGAATTCAATCTCACAGAGGCTATTTGGGAAGGTTATGTGTGGTCTTTTTCACCTCCATGTTTCAATCCACATCAAGGGCTTTTCTATAGCTGTTGTGCTGCATTGATAAACAATGGGTCGTCTATTTAATGGAGCTCCAGCAGTGCCCACCCAGACTTCTAAAGGAATGTGCCACCGTTCATAACAGATGCCAGAGACCCCAGTGGCGCAGTATTCAGTATTACAAACCCAGAATTCAAGTATCCAAATGAATAGTTTGGAAAAGTGATCATCCAGAATAATTGTCCTGAAATGTAGCAGAAACTTATCTAACCATTTATGGCTCACCAATCAAAGCCACAAAGTAAAGCCCCTGATATGGTGTCGACAATGGACTTTCTCAGCTGTATTCCCCTCTATAGGCACCTGCTGTCAGGGTGAGCAGGAGGGTGACCCCAGTGCTGGTCCACAGATAGGACAAATTCACTGAATGAAAAGAGAAAGAGAAAGAAGGAATGTGTGCAAGGAATTTTAACAGAGTTCCCCCTTTGTTGAATCTCTGAGACTAATGGCCACTCCTTACAAAGCAACCGTCTGAGTAAAGTGTCCAATCAAAAATGAAAAGCAAGAAAGGGAATGATTGAGAGAAGGTCTGCACCACGGCTCATACCAAGATGCAGGCGTGTAGTTTGGCAGGGACGGAGGATTTCCATTAAATAGCAGGTTTCAGGAACAAGATAATTGTTCTAGCAGAACTGACCCCCTCTCACCTATTCCTCATCCCATCTTTCTCCTCAACTCTTTCACTCTACTCTCTTTCTCAGCCCATATGTGGTCTGTCTCTCCTCTTCCAAATCAGAGAGCTGCAAGAGAGAGTCCACAGGTCATTTTCACACCTTAATGAAAGAAAACAATAGACTTTGCAGCATAAAGTGACATAAACTGTTTAAAAAGTCCTAAAATGTGTACTATTTATCCTAATATTTATATTTATTTATATATTAAACCATTTTCATTCTTTGAGGCACAGATTTGCCTCAAAGAATCCTGTTTGGATCAGTTTGTCCAACATTTACAATTTACATTTACACAAGTGCTGAAAATTATGTTTTTTAGAAGGATGGTCCTTGATATGGGAGATTGGCGTGTCCTCCGTTTGGTAGATGTCCATGGTGATACATGAATAAATGACTCTCATGAACTGGTTCTTTTTAAAGAGTCAGTCAAAATGATTCAGTTTGCTTGCGAGTTGAGTGAGTTTGAATCAGACTCAGCTCATCCAGTGAATCATTCAAAGCCTTCACCAAAATGAAAACTGTCAGTGTGATTATAATTGAACCAGAAACTGTTACTGTGATGTGTAGTTTTTGAGTAGAGCTTAACTGATATATTTTTATAACCATACCAGTAATTGCATGTACATATGTTTGATAACTTATATACAGAAGCAATTTTTAAAAATGTAAAGTCTTTATATTGCAACAATAAAAAACATGGTTTTATTTTTGTATCAGCGGCAGCATTATTTAACAATAGGGAGATGAATTGATGAAAAAATAGTGCTAATATATTATATTCACAACTTAACATATTTAAAAACATTAATATTTTACAAAATATATTGTTGGTCATTGTTTAGCATAATAAGGTTGAATTGGTGTTGAAAAAAGTTAGAAAAGACTTCATGTTTAATGTTTGCTTAATGTTTCATTTTAGGAGCCAGGAGCCATTTTAGGAGCCTAGTCATTTGTTTAGTCTGGAGTTGCAATTCACATTGGCCTGAACTAGTTTAAGCAAAATGTTTTGCCAGAATATTTGCCTCTCTACCTGTGTTACTTGGTTCCAATTGCAGAGGCCTTTCTGTGGCTTACATTGGAATGGATCTTGTCATCTATGATGAAAACAGGCCATGCCTCGGAAACCATTAAACCAGTGATACATAGTCTTCCCAGGACCTTTTGAAGTGAATAAGGCTGATCATAATCTCATTAATAGTGACTGGCCTGCACATTCTAGGGCAGTCTGCCTCCACCCGGAGTTGCACAACAACCATCATTCATCCCTCCCCTGAGAGGCGTGCTTTGGCTGGAGCTTTTATTTGGGTGGAAACGTGTGTTTGGCATTTTATCTTCTGGCTTATCAATTGCTGCTCTGCAGTGATAGGAGCTCAAATTATTGTTAGGCTTCTCAGACTGCGGGTGAAGGGAGGAAGATGTAAGCAAGAGGAAGGAGGCTGTTTAAGGGAATTTAAGAGGAGCTGAACTGTGTAAGACTGAGCGGTATTTGACATGAGGAGTGAATGCTTGATTTGTTTTTAATTGGCTGTGCGGTGTCGACATTGAGTAACGGCGGTGCGTTTATAGCCTCATTATTTTAAAGCTCCTGTCTAGATGAAGTGAAAACCAAATGGAGCTGTTCTGTGTGAGAGGAGGAATCCAGACCACTTTACCGGGTATAAAACAGTGGCTGACACCACAAGTGCTAAGGAAAGGTGTCATTAAGCCATTAGTGTCAGAGAACAGCCAAGCAGAATCTAGTATTTGGAACAGATGTCTTTAAAACATTTTAGTACTGATCATGGGTCAGTGACAAATAAGAATGCCCCAAATTAAGTAAAAAGTAATAACATATTTTCCATGCGAGTGTACACATCAGTATTTTCATAAGTATTTCAAAGTAAAATAAATATTTTTAAAGGTAAAAAGTAATGAATTAGTAATTCTTAAGTATTTTCATAATCAGATTTATTTTATTTATTATACTTTATTCTAGACAGTTGTGTCACCCTGACATTTTTTACTTTATTCTCCGTCAAAAATATAAAAATTAAATTTAATTAAAAAATGTAAAGTAGAGAGTTGCAGCAGATGACATTGTACAATATGATTTCTATTTTATTTTTTTTATTATTATTTTATACAGTTGTATCACCCTGACATTTTTACTTTATACCCCCAAAAATATCTAAATTAATTTAAATTCAAAAATTAAAACCATGCTCAAAATAGATGTGTATTTAAATTGTTGAAATCATTCTAGTGTATTTTTTAAAAATGTGAATTTTTTAAACAAGAAAAACAAGCGACACATTACATCTTTATCTGATCATTTTATTTTATTTTATTTATAAGAACTACCTCCAATTGGTTTACAAATTATTAAACCATTAAAATTTAAAGATTTCTCATTTACTGTATGTGTGTGGTCTTATCCTCAGCTATCGTCCTGTTTTTAACAGTGTTACTAAGGAGAAGAACCTCCTCAGTGCTAGCCGACCTGCTGACCTCTATAAGTGCTTTGTATAATTAGTCCCAGTTCCCAGGTCGGCTTATGTCAACAAGTGCGTCCAGTGGGTGGTGCGCTGTTGTGATGGTCTGATGCTGACAGGTGTTTTATTCACTGAGGGCTGGGAAGTGATATATATATCTACAGTGGAGGCCAGGCCCAATAATGTGTAAAATATGAGCTCCTCTCCAGCACTCAAAATGTTATAGGTCACATTCCTCTGACCGTCACAAGCTCATAAAACTGACAGTTCTCAGAAATGTTTCCAGAGAATACAGTATGGGGGAAAATACACTTGCATAAATAGACCACATATGTAATATAAATATCATAAAGGAATTTATTTTGCAGTTATTTTATCAGTGGCATAATGCTTCTTTTTTTAAAAATCTGGATCCATTCATTTATTCAAAAAATACATTAAAAACGCAGTTCATACATACAGTAACTTGAATACACCTCTTCTATAATGAGCATGTTTTTAATCATGTTTTGAATTACATTTGTATTAAAATATATAAATGCCTCATATCAAATCAAAGAGGGAAATTTTGGAAATGAAAGAGGTGGCAGAAGTTGTGAGAGGTATTATTTAGCTGTAAGATCAAACAAAATGGCTTTCATGTCGCTGCCCACGGTCAGTAAAACAGGCTTGTTTTTCTCACACAGAGCCTGCACTTTGTCAGCTGTGCTCCACAGTTTCTCTTTTTCTTCCTTCTGTTTCTTTGTTTAAAAACAGACATGCTTTTTGCTCCTAAATGGATGGCAAATGAACTACTTCAACAAGCTTTTTGAGTTGAAACAGTATACATACTGTCCTGTCTTCTGTCTGGTTATCTTTAGTCATGAACTGGCTACTGCTGCTCTCACAGGACACATTTGAAACATACCACATGTGCCCCTTTTCCAGGGTTCTGTTGCCCAATCAGGAACAATTCTGTGTCTCCACCGAATCCGGCCCAGGAAAAATTGCCTCCGCTTCAGAGTTTTTGCATTCCCCATTGAAATCAATGAATATTTATAGAAACGCTTGATGTGTTGATGCAAGACACATTCATTTTACAGCACAGCAGTCAGATGATTTATCTCCCCCATCTGTCCAAAATAAAATAGAATATTTAGAAAATATTTGATTTCTATAAATGATTAAATATGCTCTCAAAATTCAGCCAGTCTTTATTTACCTTATCCATCTAAAATAAATATTATATATGTGTGATTTCATTTGTGATCTCATAAAAATTACATTTTCTTTCTGTAAATAAAACAGTTTTTTGTATGTTTACTTGTTATGTTTTAAATGTCAATAACAATATGCCTCGTAAACAAAAACCCTGTGCTATGTTCGTTTGTTGGCAGGTTATGTAGTAATGTCACTTACAGCATAATTCGTCTCAACAACCATGTAACAGCAATATTTCAGTGGAAAACCAGGTATCTGTCATGTGAGGTGTCTCCAGTCTGCTCAGTCTTTCTGCACAAAGTACCCTCATTTTCTAAACCTCAGCAGAAGTGGAACATGGCACAAAGTGCTATTTAAAGCCATTAAGGAGCAGGTTTATAGCCCAGCATTGTTTGCTCCAGGTTACTGACATAGGTGAATCATATTACGGGAAGGGTATGAGGGTCTGCCCACGTGATTTACCATGCAAGGTTGGCTTATTTTGGTCACTCAGATCACTCTTCACATCATTGCCATTATAGCTATTTACACAAACAACGCATAGAGAAACCTGGTAAATATGACCAGGACATTCCACATATATTAATTCTCTTCTCCACTATAACAGTCTCAACAATTGTAGTTTGAGGGCAAGACCTCTCCTGAATGTCTTTATGAGTTAAAAAGCTGTGTTTTCCAACATTTTTCTGTCGCACTGAAGTAATGTTGCACTGAGTTCTCGAGTGCAGTCTACACATCCAAGGTGCATTGCTAGACTTCCAAACTTCTGTTCAAATCAATGTGGATGCATTTACGGTCTTAATTGAGCCAACGGTCAGAGTTTTGCTCCCTGTACTTGTTAGTACGATACGATCTGATTCATTGGAAGCTTTCTCCTCCGGTCAGCAGGCACTTCTTTGTTTCCCCTCAACATTTGGATATTTAGTGCATGAATAATCAGAGAGTCATTACGTCTAGCTGGGCCACACAAGATACACAAGCCCTTTTATATGGTTTGGCGTGATTGCAAGAATGCAATCGAACAGGTGGAAATGAGTTGTTGAAGGTGTAATTGTCTGGGTTTAGTCCATCTATCCATTTTTTGTTTTGTTTTGTATTGTTTTTCAGTGGGGTTTGGGAGAGCCCCAGATCTTTAAACAGCCCATTAGCTGTAAATTTGCTTTAATTCCGGTCTGTTTACGACTGGAACAGATGTGAAAATTATTTCACGTCTGCCTTCCTTGAATTAAATCGCATTCATGAGTTCTGTGGTAATTAGAAACGAGCGTTTCTCACCTTCTCTGGCAGGCTTCGCCTCTCTGCACTTTAATAACAATGGTCTGGTATTACATCGTAACTCACTTAACGTTCAGGATGTCAGACTTGTGACTCAAATCATATCATGTTGTGACATTCCCGCTCCATATCTCATCCACAATGAATGACACCAATTCCTTGTTATGAGTTACAGCTGAAATGATCCACTGCCAATGTTAAAGTGTCTCCAGGCTTATTTCGTCATTCATTCCCTCATTAGGTGGAGGCAGAAGTGGACCTCGCCATAGAGGAGGGGCAGGAAATGAAGATGTGAAGGTTGTGAGAAAATAGGAGGACAGGATACAGATGAAAGCCCTCCTGTCCGACTCCAGGCCTGGCTTAGATTTATGCCCCTCCTTCCTCTTTCCCCTCCATCTTTTCTCATATTCACGGTTTAGGCACATCTGGTGCTCAGCACATGATAGTGAAGGGAAAAACCTGCTCCTTCTCTCCTTCCTCCAGCTGTAGAACAGGAACAAGGTCTTATTTTGTATGGACTTACCAATGGAGACTTTGATTGTCAGTAATGAGGCCTCTGCTCATGGTTCAGTGGCAATGTACAACTTCTTGCCTCGTCATGTTTGTTTTTCCTTCTGAAATCTGAAAGGTCTGATTATTCAAATGGGGGTTGTTCAGGGCTCGCTCATGAGAGAAACCCACACAGAAATGTGCTGCCAAAAGTGCTGCTGTTATCTGAAGTCTGAGAAATTGTCTAAAAAAGGTAAATATTGTGTTTGTAGTTAAATATGCAGGCCGTCCACAGCTAAATTAAATATCAGTTATGTCTTTGGTAATAGATTTCAGAGACTATTCGTTGAATGTTATTGCTATTCTACTTATCAGCTTTTTTCTTGAAATCTGAGACAATAAAGGGATAGTTCACCAAAAAAAATAACATTCTGTCATCATTTACTCACCATCCTAGGTGTATATGACTTTCTTCTTTCAGACGAATACAATCAGAGTTATATTAAAAATGTCCTGGCTCTTCCATGCTTTATAATGGCATTGAATGTATGTTGATATTTTGAAGTCCAATAAAGTCCATCCATCCATCATAAAAAGTACTCCATATGGCTCCGGGAGTGAATAAAGTCCTCCTGAAGTGAAGCAAAGCGTTTGTGTAAGAAAACAAATCCATATTTAAAACTTTATAAACCGTAATCTCTAGCTTCCGCTAACTGTTGCTAACAATGCCTACGTCCTACTCTCTCATGAACATGAGTACGACAGTTAGCGTTTTTGCTTCAAAATCTTGACCACCCTTCAGTGCCATTATAAAGCTTGGAAGAGCCAGGATGTTATTTAATATAACTCCAATTGTATTTGTCTGAAAAAAGAAAGTCATATGCACCTAGGATGGCTTGAGGGTGACTAAATCATGGGGTAATTTTTGGGTGAACTATCCGTTTAAGGACTTTACCTGAAGAGGACAGTAGGGAGTTGTGCCTTTCTGGTTTACAGGACAAATTAGTCAAGACATCTTTATACTTTTCAGTTGTGCAAGGAGGTCAGAAGATGCTTGCATTTGTACTGCATGCACTCATCAACGTGCACATCCACTGTTTTTGTAATGTATTTCATCTTATTCAGCTAGATTTTGATAGCAAAGGCTGTCTGTGGGCGTCGCCACCTAGTGGACACACACCAGTCTAAAGCAGTTTGGGGTTGGTAAGATTATTTGTATATTTTTAAAAAAATTCTCTTGCTCACCAAGGCTTCATTTATTTCATCAAAATACAGCAAATATTGTAACAGGATTATTGTGAAATATTATTACAATTTAAAATAATGTTTTAATATATTTAATATATTTTTAATATATTTTATAATTCAATCCTGTGAGGGTAAAGCTGAATTTTCAGCAGCCATTACTGCAGTCTTCAGTGTCACATGATCTTTCAGAAATCACTATAATATGCTGAGTTGGTCAGTGTCACATATCAGTGTTTTAGTCAGGAAAGCTGAAAAGAACAGCAATTTAAAATGGAAGCATTTTGTAACATTATAAATGTCTTTACTGTCACTTTTGATTACTGCGTCTGTTTTGAATAAAGCTATTAATCTTTGAAACAACTTACTGGCCCCAAATTTTTGAAAGGATTATTTGCTAGAATATTATAAAAAAAACACTATAGTGTATTGCGTATTGTAATTTTTACTTTTGCATGTTATTTAGCCAACAACTTGAAAATATATACTATGATGACAGTCATATGACATTTATTTACATTTTTACACATTTGGATTTATCTCATTTCATATCAGTCCACGATACAGACCTCTTTGAATGCGGTGGATCTCTAAATCAAGCCATTCTTATCATCAGTACAACTGTAGAGATTCCCACTGTGAGGGCTTAAACACTGTAAACACTACATGATTCCCTGTAGAAAGCAGATTTATTACATTTTATAATTCTTTTCCAGAGAGGCTGCACATGCTGGCTGGACCACCCTGCCATCATTCAAAGTTATTGTCCTCAATTGTTGCTCCCTCCCTAGTGGACAATTAAAGATTAAGATCCCACATCTTCCTTTTTCCAGCAAAGATGTTTCCACATTTTACATATCCCCTTTGCGACTCTGTTCCGCCTGTCATCGTAACAATATTCAGTAAATAACCAAAATGGCAAAGAGCTTTCAGTGATCCCTGAATGTTTCTCATTCTCCGTCCTCCTCTTCATCTCTCACACCCCCTCACTATCCTATGTTTTTCCTCTCACTTGCTTAATCCCCACATTGTTTCTGTCCTTCATTTGAGTACGATGGTGGTAAGATTTCTTTCAATTTGCTGTTTACACAGAGCTTTTACAGGCCTTTAAGAGTCAGGGTGAGGCCAGGGCTGGATGTGTTGTCTTACACAATGTGCGCTTCGGACAATGCAGTGCTTAATCTTCTGAGGGGTGCTGGACTGCGATCGGGATCTCTTTTGACAGGACTGGTCAAGGGAAATCCCTAGTGCCAACTAAAATGATGTACTGGTGCCAGGATAGGTCAAAATAGCTAAAGCCTGTTGAGGAAATTGTAGAAGTTAGTCAGTGAAGAACCCTGGCATTGATACGCTAAGTTCTTGTAACCTAAATGGAGGTCAGAACAACAATTAAAGAGCTGGAACAGTAACGTCTGGTGTGGGATACCGGCCTCTCGGGATCTGTATTTGTTCCACTTTCCAGATCCAACTGGCAGTTGGACTTTTGTGCTGGTAACAAACCCACTGTTTTTTCAATTGCATCTATTTAATCTCAACTGGAGGTCCTGTGAAAAGGTGAGGTTTAAGAGCAGAGAGGGATTGAAAACCTCACCTCCAGGAAATGGTGGAGAGAGTGCAGATTCCAGAAGCTTGGGGAAATGAGATGATGATCCCACACCGTGGCTCGAACTTTCCTCTTACCGCCCGATCCAGACAAAAGTGTCAATGATCGCATTCCCAAAATAGAATCTTGATCACTCACACTCTCACAGTTTTGGCACATATGGATGGCTTAACATTTCTTCAGGAAACACTAAAAAGCACACTTCAAACGATAGATGTCCGATGTGGATTCTTTTGATCACTCTTTTGGTCAATAGTGTATATGTGCACAGAGGTGAGAGCAAACTATAATTCATACCAAATGCTCACACACACAGTCCCACCCCAAACCACAACACCCCCTCACACACACACACACACGGTTTGAGAAATGGGGCTCACAGTATAGTGCAATAATCCTTCATACATTAGTTTCTGTCGGATGGGTGGGGTGGAAGGTGTCAGTCAAGTTACCAATATATAAACCTTTGTGAGCAAAAACAATGTGAACCTGTAGAGCTCTGTTTCTCTTGAAGTCTATCTGTCGTTCTTTCTGTTGTTCTTTATGTTGTTCTTATGTTTTGTCTCTCTGTCTATGGTTCAGTCTGTCTATGTCTGTCTTTGTCAATCATCAATATTTTGTCATTCTCTCATTCTAAAGTTAATTACACACATAAATGTTTTTATTAGAGATTCTGGACAAAATATATTCATGCTTGAATGTTTCTCTAAGGTCCTTTTCAGTACAATGTTGTGTGCTGACAAACACTTGAGCAGATTGAAAAATCATTCTATGTGTTCTTGGACTCCAGAAAGCATTGGTTAAGTAGTAAGATGTGTCAACATCCTGCGATGTGCGGTTTTCCATATTTTTCTCTCTGGGAATGATGGAAGAGGCTTCAGAACAGTGTATCCCCACCTCAGACAGGGGCTTTGGCTGTGGTTTGCGACCTGTGATGCTAATATAGCTGGCCTTTCATCCCTGTGTCAGAGGAGCAGACCTGTCTCACCGTCTGAGATCCTGCTGTCTGCAACAGAACACCACATCGTTTCATCCCCTTGAGGGGGTTTGACAAAGATTTCCTGGCTCTTATTAAATTATAATCCCCAAACTCTCTCACCCTTCACTCTCATCACAGAGCCTGAATCCTTTTTTCTGCCATCCAGACTGTGAGAATACAGTGGAGGATTTCCATGTGTCTTGGATACTCATCAGACACAGTGATATAGTGATTGTAAGTAGCCATTTAGCAGACACTTTTATCCATTCCCCTAGAGCAAGTTGGGATTGAAGGAGTAGTTCACTCGAAACTGAAAATTCTGTCATTATTCATGTTTTCACATCTTTCAAAACTTGTATAACTGTCTTTGTTACTCCAAAACACTTGAGGTATTTATTGTCCAAACTTTTCTTTTCCATACAATGAAAGTAAATGGTGACATATATATAATTGCAAAATGTAAACCATGTTATCCAACTTTATCTGCATACATAAAGTATATTCACATAAAGCGATATATACTATTTAGCAATCTCACCTGCTTCATTGCTTGTATTGTTGCAGAATGTAAGCTATTTAAATATTATAAACATTAATATCATGATATACTGTAAAGCTGCTTTGAGACAAGGAGTAAAGTGCTACACAAATAAATTTGACTTGAGCACAATTTTCAGGCAAGATTTTCATTCAATACCATTTAAAATTTAGTCTGTTCCTCACACAAAGCTATTGTATAATTTCAGAAGACTTGTAATATACTGTATGAGTTGTATTGGACTGCTTTTATGACGCCTTATTATGTTTTTTGGTTCTTTTGGAAAAAGCCCTTAGTGTCCATTTACTTTCATTGTCGTGGCTTAATGAATCCTAATGGAAAGAGAGTCGGACTTGTAACCCAAAGGTTGCGGGTTCGAGTCTCAGGTCCGTCAGGGATTGTAGGTGGGGGGAGTGAATTTCCAGCGCTCTCTCAACCCTCAATACCACGACTGAGGTGAGACCCTTGAGCAAGGCACCGAACCCCCAACTGCTTCCCGGGCACCGCAGCATTGGCTGCCCTCTGCTCTGGGTGTTTGTGTGTGTGTGTGTGTGTGTGTGTGTGTGTGTGTGTGTGTGTGTGTGTGTGTGTGTGTGTGTGTGTGTGTGTGTGTGTGTGTGTGTGTTCACTTCTCACTGCTGTGTGTGTGCACTTGGATGGGTTAAATGCAGAGCACAAATTCCAAGTATGGGACACATACTTGACATACTTGGCCACACGTCACGTCCTTTCCTTCCTTCCTTTTCCTTGCAAAAGAACAGTGTAAACATTCTCGATAGCATCTCCTATTAAGTTCCACAGAAGAAAGTAAGTCATACATATTTGAAATGAAATGAGGGTTCTTGGGTGAACTGTCCCTTTTAAGCAACTTTCACAAATCCGATTGGTCTCTATTTGCCCCAAAATCTGCCACTACACCATTAGATATCTGCAATGGGTGACGATGGAGGTGTAAAAGCTAACAATTACTTTTCTATTTTGCCATGGTCAGCAAGCAGACTGCATCGGCCAACAGCAACAGCTCAGAGCTGCACTAGACATGATAGTTTAGCAAGCATTTTAACACTGCATCAGCAATGGATCAGAATTTCACAATAGAAATAAACCTGCAGGTTACTCATTCTCTGTCTGGAAGCGATTCTCACTTGTGACCAAGTCGCAATTTTTCCAGCCTTGGAGAACAGTGAAACTTTGGATTAAGTGTGATTTCCCTTGTGTAAGCCAATTATTTGGTACTCCATAAGTTCACACCCTGCACAGCTAAAACAAGTCTAAATCCATGTAGCCATTGGCCTGGTTTCCAACGTCTAATTGTGCCTCCTTATACCAAGAAAAGCTTGTCATTTGTGACTGGATGAGCTGAATGAAAAATATTTGGATGATCTTAGAAAAGGGCAAGATTTAAGTACTGTACTCATTTATCATTCCTAATGCACACTGGAGAGGAGGCGGACTGTGCCTTGTTCTGTAAGAATCCCGGTGTAATTTTAGCTTGACAGAATCCCGGGGCCCCACATCCACATCAGACATAGGTATGTACATGTTATGCATCCAAGGAGTTCACCTACACATGTAGGTCTTGCTCCACTGACGAGTGCCACCCACATGGAGGAGTAGAGCGGACCATTCGTCATTCGGACTGAATATATGGCACAGGCTGTGGAGACAAAACACAGCCAGCTGATGACTGCTCTTTGAACGCTCTGTCCCGTCTGCTACTATACACACTCCAGTATTTTCTCTCCTCCGTCTATCCATCGATTCTTTTCTCTCTCTGCTTCTGTTCTTTCTGTACCACCCAGGGACAATGTGTGTGAACCGCAAACACGTGTCTGTGTTTAATGAGAGAGACGTGAAGAGAAAAAAAAGCCTGCTGCATCGTCAGGCCTTTGCAAACTACTATAAGAGCATTTACACAAGCAATGTGCTGTGCCATGAAAGAGAACTCTGAATGAAAATTGTTTTCATTATCACTGTTTGTTTGTTTTTCTGGTCCAGTTTTAATATTTTTCAAACAAGATGCATTTGTTTGAGAGGCATTTAAAAATCTGTTATGTGCTCACCATATTGTTATTTCAAACTCATATGACCTTTTTAATTTTTTGAAACACGTAAGGAACAATTTGAAGAACAAACTGGTAGTTTTTGTCCATGCAATTACAAAGAGTAGAGATTTTAAAAGGACACAAAGAGGAAAAAAGTGGTCTACATAATTTTTGCACTATATTCTATAATCATATCTTGGCTTTGTGGGATAAACAGACTGAAATTGTAATTGTAATTTACTGAAAATCTTTTCCTGAGCTGTTAGCAGCTTCAAATGGATCGAGTAACTATGTGAACTATTCATTAATAAGACAGGTATTTTAAACTATATATTAACAGATTAATTGAAAACATCTCATTCAAAAGGATGATTCGTTCACAAAATGGACTTACTTTTCTCATGAATTCTCTTGGACATGCCAAGGAGAGCTAGGATGGATGTCAAGGTTTTTATTGCGATGATTAAAGACTACTTTAATGGTTCTTTTGTGTTCGTCTTGAATCTTAAAACAATTTATTAAAATTAAATTATTAAATAATTGTAATTGGAACAACAGCGTGAGTAAATGGTTATTACATTTGAATATTTGAGTGCACTATCCTTGTCAACTTATATTGAATTAAGTTTCTTTTTAAGCATAAATCAAAGAATATTTTTGAGGTTTGTGCTTAAAAACAGGTAGGAAAAGAAAGAAAATAAATATTACATTTTTGCGTCTCTTATTATCTTGCATATATTTCCAGTTCACAGAATTTAATTTTGTTTAAGGGTGTTTAGATATTTGTAACCGAAAACGAGACAAAATCCTGACCATGAATCATTTTTGTAGAGAAGAAGCAAGAGGGAAATCAGAGAAAAGAAAAGAGAACTATGAAGTAGAGAGAAGTGACTGCCAGCTCAACCTCAAAAAAGACACATAATAGGAAAGAGGAGAGAGATGTTGAGAGAGAAAAGGAAAGGGAGATAGAAAGTGAGAAAGAAAAAGTGGTAAAGGGAAAAACAGAGACTGTTGACAGAGCAGGTAAGGAGGGACGTGGGGATCAGATTGTGTCTGTGTCTGGGGAGAGAGAAGGGCAGACAGACCCAGACACACTCAGCAGGGATACAGCCAGAGCACAGGTCATGTCACTGAACCAAACAGTGCTCCTGCTAGTATTATTACTTACAAATCTATTTTATAATTTTTTTTTAGAATTGTGATTTAGTATATTATTATTATTGGTATTTATTTCTATACCATTTTTGTGTGCTCACGAGAGTTTAAAGCTTCATACATGAAAAATTTCTTTAAACCAAATTATACAATACATACACTGAGATTTATTTGTGAGACACATGCATTATTCAAGAGGAATATTTTTCCAGACCAGTCCATATTTGTTTTGATTTGGTTTTTGTAAGAACAGACATCATAGGGACAAACAGGTCATACTATTCAAATTTTAAATGATTTAATCTCAATTAAAAATGTATTTCTTCTCTATTGTCTGTACACACATTCAATGCCCTCATTCTATTTATCAGGTATTGTTCCTATATGCTCTAAGAAAACTGTCCCTCCAGGTATCAGTCCTGATTACGGTGCCTTTATGACTCGTTTTTTATATTCATGTGGAATAGGAAAGAATGTGAGCGTTTTCCTGTAAGCTAAGCTGTATTTTTAAGCTAACACCTGGATTGTATTTGGAGCTGTCTTAATCAGATATTTCTCCACAATTAACATAACAAAGTGCCTCTCAGTTGGAGACTGGGCTTTATTCTTATTACTGTTTCTTTCTCCACAACCATTTTTTCGTCTCTTAAAGTGTTCAACATCAACATCGACTCAAATGCCCTTCTTTGTTTTCTATAATGATAGATTCAAATACAGAATATTTGAAATATATAATGAGCTGGAAAAATATCACTGCATCAGGTCAATGTGTGACAAAAAAAGAGAAAGTGAAAGACGACCAAAAAAAGTGTGCTCTGCATTTAACCCATCCAAAGTGCACACACACAGCAGTGAACACACACACCCGGAGCAGTGGGCAGCCATTTATGCTGCGGCGCCCGGGGAGCAGTTGGGGGTTTGGTGCCTTGCTCAAGAGGAGCTCAGTCGTGGTATTGAGGGTGAAGAGTACATTCACTTACCCCCACCTACAATTCCTGCCGGCCCGAGACTCAAACTCACAACCTTTGGATTGCGAGTCCGACTCTCTAACCATTAGGCCACGACTTCCCACTTAAAAAGAGGTTACTCACATAAACACATCGACCCTCCACAAGCCCCTAAAGAGATGCGCTCAGCCAGTTAGTCTTATGTTCACAAGCCAAAACATATCTGACTGAGCAATGGAATCAGAACTCAATTGGACTAAATCAAATTATGAATACATAAAATGAAAAATACTTAAGACAGTGGGCTGATCTAACAAAACAGAGCAGAGGAATGCTATCTCCCATAAGAGTATAGGCTAAATACCTGTCTACCATGACTAATCATGACCTATTCCTCCAAAAAATAACCTAAACTTACAGTTTCCAGCTAAAATTAACACTAGATGCAGGAAAAGTTTTAATCCTTTTTAAAAATATATAATTATGGGTCAGAGTATCAAAGGTGTATTTTCACGCCTATAATAAAGACATATTTTTGTGCAGTTCATTGCATAATATTGTGTTATGACTTAAAAACACTTTTACCAGAGTGTACGATTTGTAAATGAATACATTTTTAACGTTTACATCACATAACTACCTACATATGTATGGCTTTTCTGACACTGTAAACTTGCTCAGTACCTCACCTGGCACTTGCGAACAGAGCATTCAGGAATGACTCCCGTGAAACATGAGTCACGATAAGAAAGTTCAAAGCATTAAAAAATGTGACAGTGCTTCAGCAAATGCGCTTTTTCTGCATGTTTTCTTTAGGTAAAGGGATAGTTCACCCAAAAATGAAAATTCCGTCATTAATTACTCATCCTCATATCGTTCCAAACTCGTAAGGCCTTCGTTCATCTTAGGAACACAAATTAAGACATTTTTGATGAAATCTGAGAGCTTTCTGACCCTGTATAAACAGCAACGCAACTAACACGTTCAAGACCCAGAAAGGTAGTAAGGACATCATTAAAATAGTCCATGTGACATCAGTTGTTCAACCGTAATGATATGAGAATACTTTTTGTGTGCAAAGATAAAAATTTTAAAAAATGACTTTATTCAACAAATTCTTCTCTTCTGTGTCAGTCTTCGCCGCGCGTTCATGAGAGCACCATGATTCATGCTTGTTTATCACATTATCTGTAATGATACATAGTGTATTTTCAATTTTGTATTTGTTGTATTTAGATTCCATTGCTGTATGTAATGTTAGCTAATGCATTAGCAATGCAGTCCCTTGTTTATCATGCTAAAGCTTTAAATCTAAAGAGAATGAGCAATGAAAGGTCAAATTGAGCGGGGAGACTAAAACATATGTTCAGTATGGTCTCAGACAAGGCACTCCAGACACCCAATCTATAGGAGCACCAGTGCTAATGGTCCAGCTGGTGTAATCTAAACACTCACTTCTTGTGCATGCTACATGTGTGTGTCTGTACAAGAAAACACACTGCTGTATTCCCAAGACCGTGAAAGGTATGTGCATCATTCGCACAGCCAAGAAACCGAGACAGCTACGATGAATAGTGTCTGTTATTTACTGTGTCTAAGAGAACATTTCCTCTGGAGGAAGCTAGAGGGAGCTTCATCTGAGCTACCTGAGAAAAACATGCTCCCACAGTCTCCACTAACCCTATTTGAAGACGTTAAACAGTAGAAGTGCAGCACTTGAATTCACTGTTTATCTGTCAGTTAACTTGACAGGAGTGTTAGCTTTAGGGACGTTTGCATAACGTCTATGGGGCCCTTGGCGCAGGCTGGAGGCCCCGTTGATGGAAAAAAGTGAAGGGTGAGGAACAGAATGGCAGCGTAAACAGCTTAAGTCACACCCCAGCAGGACCCTGACAGCATTTAAATGGATGATTTATTGTAAAATTCTGTTAAATGTTGTCACAGCGGGGTTACGGCTGCATATTACCCATTGGCTTTTGAGGCTTGCTCTGTAGGTCAATGTGTCTGAGAAATGCTGTCTAAGAGCCAATTTAGCCAAACCACCATTTTAATATCCACACTGGGCTCAGGTCACGGTGGCCACTAATACACCATGCAATCAGAGAAGGTAAACATGCAGCGTGTTGAAAATGAGCACCGCGGTCTTAAATGTTTGCGCAGCACTGTATCGTTACTAAGGTAGTCGATTGCATATAGGGTGGAAAAAAGGAGTGATATGAGATTGGCAGACGGGGAGGCCGTTACAGGTTAAGCACCGTTCACTCTCTCCTGAGATTTAACTCGTGCTGAAAAGTTGATTTATGGAATAAAACTCTCAGACCCAATTTCCGCCTTTCTCACTGACTCCATAAGCATGGTGCCTATCAAATAGAAGTGTGCCTGTACTGTGCAAACACTCACATGCTCTTGCAAGCCACACACAGACACACTTTCATTTACATTAACATGCCTCGAAGTTCATAACACTATTTTCTTTCTGAATTTATTATTTGTAAATATTATTTACAAAAAATGCAATTCGCTTGAATAAACCTCTTGTATGATGTAAAATTATTATTTATTTATTTTATTTACTATTATTATTTACTTATGTATATATTTTAATTTTTTAATACAATTGTTTTATTGTTATTGATTTTATATTATTATTGCCCACACATTATTATTATTATTATTATTATTAAATTTTATTATTATTATATTCATACACGAGTTACATGAGTTAAATTCATACATACTTGAATACACCTCTTGTATGCTGAGCATGTTTTAATTTCTAAAGTAAAATATGTTTTTCATTTTATTTACTTTTATTATTTATTTACTTATGTATGCATTTAAAATTTTAAATGAAATCATTTTATTGTTAGTTATATTTTATATTATTATTGCACAAGTTATTTAAATTATTATTATTATTATTATTATTACTACTATTATTATTATTATTATTTCTTTGAAAAAAAAATCTTACTGCTTAATAATATTAATTAATTCATATTAATTAAATATTTATAATATAATATTATTAATTAAATTAATATTAATTTTAACATGTTCATGTTTATCTTGTTTTTAGTCTCTTATTGTTTTTTTACTTTTATTATTTATTTACTTATGTATTTATTTATTTATGTATTTTAAATTTTAAATTTAAATGTTTATTATTATTATCATCATCATCATCATTATTAATTATCCATACACATAATATTTTTATTTCTTTGAAAAAAAATTACTTTTTCACTGCTTATTAATATTTGAAAACAAATATTTAGTTATATTGATTTCAACATTAATATTTGTCTTGTTTTTAAGCTGTCAACAATATTATATGAAATAACGGTCTTACACTGCGCCCTGTGGGCTGTTTGTGGGTTGTAGTGGAGAACCAAAGTGTACATTACACAGCCATCATAGAAAGAGCCATCTGTTTTAAGGTGATGAACAGTGGGAATAGCTTTCTTTTGAGATATTTACTTGTGGCTCGCTCTGTTTTGGTGTCTTGGTTGCCACCTGAGCTGCCATGTTGTTTTTAGAGATTACCGCTAATAGGTTTTGGCCCCTGCAGTGTTTTGCATAATTTCCCGCCAGAGTGCAGTAAGAGTAAGTGGTAGTGAAAAGTAATGCGTTATGTGCTTGTTTTTTCTGTTTTCGTACAAGGACCTGTATGAGAACATTCCACTTTCTGATTGAGTTTCACACGTCTGGTTAGACATGAATTACATGGATATGCTTTTAAAGCTCATTTTCGGTCTTGGTGAATTATTATTCCCTGTTATTTTCTGATTTGGAGGCCGACTTACAATAGGAAAGCCATAAAATGTGTAATGTCTGGGACGAATACTTGCTTATTTCCCTTTCTGCTCTTAGAACAATTTCTGTTTTGAATTTTGATAGCTGTTACCGTAAATTCTTATGCACAACTTCTTTATAAATCTGTTTTAGATAAACCATAACCAGCATTTGCCAAATTGCTCCTTTTTTATTGTTATTTCGGATGGTTTTACCTTCAATGGTTGTGACTGACTTTAGTTACTCAGAAGCTCCTTATTTTTTGTGTTATAGATGTTTGGCAGTCGCCCATCCTTATGTGCATATCTATGTTTTAGACCTCAGCTGTGCGCTGTAAACACAGAGAGTGTGCATGCATGGCCGAGTGCTTGGCCAGACGGATTGCGTGAGACTTTTTTACTGTGTCTGCAGAGCTTTTCAAGAAAAACATTAGATAAACAGATTGTGCCGGCCTGTGGAACAGGGGTAATGTCTGATTCTGATCGTTTCGAGTGTTAAGACGCCTGCTCAGAGCAGGGCACATGGTCAAGAACGTCTAAATTATCCTCCCCACAATACCACAACCCCCAAAAAAGCCTCATCCACCCCCCACCCCCCCAACACCACCAGTGATAGCCAACTATTCAACAACTAACCAAATTGGCCGTACCAGCAATGCCCTCAGTCGCTTTCTGTTTTTGCCCATTTTATGTTTGTCTGACTCTTTCGTTCTCACTCTTGGCCTCCCTTTTTTCCCTGTTACTTGTGATTGTGTTTTTCCTGGAGGGGGAAACGGCTGCATGTGAGAACTAGGAGGAAGTAAGTTTTTTATCGAGTGCAAATACAGATGCTCACACAGACGTGACTAATTATACAGGCTTGCTCATGGTTTTTGGGACTGCACATCTTTATGCGGCAGTAAAATAAGATGGTAACCGCAGCGCTATAAGCTCACGGTGGCAAAAAAGCATCGCACTATGCTGTACACTGTAGGAGGGCTTCAAGGTCGGAGCAAAGCCCAAAATTGTTCTGCTGGAGCCCAGCAGAGCCCCGAACCGAAATTCCAGAAAGAACAACAATAAAAATGAAAATCGAAAATGATAAAAGAGGGAAACGCCAGTGAACCACAGTGAATTAGGCCAAGCAAACAGGCGCAGAGTGCCCCGTTTGGAGTCTTGCTGATTGGGAAAACACAGCGAGGCTGAGCATGTCTGGCTTTTTTTCCTCATCTCTCTGGCCAGCTATAGTGCAGGAGCTGCAGTTGGACCAGATTCCCTGCAGATGTGGTTTAACATGGACATGTGCTCTGCCATACTTTTCTTTTTTGATTTTCACTGATGCAACACAGGCACAAACTAAATGTTGTTAACTTTCCACCATTTGCATGCTGCCTTTGCAGACTTCCTTTGAACTAAGCACAGGCATTTCATGTATCTGACAAAGACACTTCATATAAATACACAAGAGAACTTTGGTCTTCCCTTATTAATTAATTTTTTTATTATTCATTTTTAAGGAATATGTTTGTTTGTTTGTTTTTTGTTTTTGTTTTTAGAACTGAAAGATATGTTATCTAAACTGTTGTTTAATATAAAATTAACCTAGCATGAAAAGCAGCCCCTATATAAATGGGAATTTTGGCCTGTCTGGCCTTAAAGGTCTTGACCTTTTTGACAGTACCAAACAATCAGAATAAAAATGTTATTATTTCTCATAATGATTTATTCTTTCATATTACTTTGACATAAATGTCAAATTGATATTGAATTCATTGTATATATTTATTTAATTATAATATTAGTGACCAAAAATTATAACAACATATTATATTTTTGATAAATTATTTTTTATAATTTTTTTATATATATAGTGAAATGTATGTTATGTTTATTGCTAGTGGAAAAACTATCAAAAGTTACACAAATTAATGTTTTATTGTATTTAGACATCCATCCAACTACACTGTAAAAAGTGATGCTGACTTAACTTAAAAAAATTGAGGCCTTAAAATTATTAAGTAAATAATAATTAAAAAAAATAAAAGTTAAGTGACAATTGACAATTCACTTAACTTATACTTTTTTTATTATTAATTACTTAATAATTTTAAGGCAACGGGTTTCCTCAATTTTTTTAAGATAAGTCAGCATCACTTTTTACAGCCATTTATGAAATATTGTGTGTCATCAAGCAGCACGCAGACTCAACCAGAGTAAAACAAGCAAAGTTTCACAAAAGTAAAATATTTCATTGTGTATCTGACTGCTGTAATCACTGTAAAAAAAAAAAAAAAATAGTTGTTTCAACTTAAAATAATTTGTTACCCCGCTGACTTAAAATTTTTTGTTTAGTCAACTAAAATATTCCAGTTGTCCCTTAAATTAACATTGAGTATCTTAAAATTTCAAGTTGACTAAACTAAAAATTTTAAGTCAGCGGGGTAACAAATTATTTTAAGTTGAAACAACTTTTTGGAAAAAAAAATTACAATGTACTAAAATATAAATAAATAAATAAAAAAAATAAATTTGTAATATTTAGTTTGCTCTCCTGAACTTGATAATAATCAATTCTTGACGTTTAAAGACCTCCTTTCACCGACCATTTGTTGAAAGCAGCAGGAAAAAAAAGGCATTTGAAAAAGTTTCAGACCTTATTCGTGGAAAGTGTCTCAAGTGCAGTCGGGCTGACTAGTGGGTTTCTGTGTTCAAACCTGCGGTTACGAGAGAGAGTTCAGCTGTCACAGCACATTGAAATAGGAAGTGAGGTAGGTTATGAATGTGTCTTGGCTTGGCCAGGTCCACTGAGAACGGCAAACCAAAACCTGTGAACTGTGAAGGCCACGGATAGGATGTCCATGTGCTTTTGGACAGATTTTAAGATCAGCAGACTTTAAGTTCCATCCCTCAGGCTTCACAGGTTCAGCACTCTTGGGAGAACACAGTGTGCAGAAATAAAGGACTGGGAGATGATTCAGTCAATACCTGACATATTCAGGCAGAGCCCAGGACAGCTCATCCAGGTGTGATGTGAGACCACAAATGGTCATAAATGAGTTGTAGGTCTTAGACCAGATTCTTAAGATGAATAATCTAATGCAGAATTTACTTGCTATGTTCTACAAAATAATAATGTAACTAGTGTTTTATATTTGAAACAACCCAAATAAATTCAAGACAAGGGGTTTAAGAAAATTTGGAGGTTATCTGAATTTATGGTAGTTAATTATGATGACGTTTAAGAACATTCAATAATCTGATTTAAGAATTTTTAAATTCTTAAGATTTGTCTTAAAAAAAGATATCAATATTCTTGTCCAAGTAATCTTGGAAATAAAAAATATGTGTAACTTTTTCTTAAGTAAGAAAATATTAAGAAAATGTGTATTTATTTATTTTAAATATAGAAATATGTTTATTTTATAGTACATATTAATTAGCCTATTTATTCCCCACAAAATTAAATTCTGTCACCATTTACTCACTCTCACGTCATTCCAAACCGGTAGGTCTTGCTTTCTTCTGCAGAACACAAAATAATATATTTTGTGCTTGATTATATATTTAATTACAATATATTTAATTGTTATAGAAGATAAAAATAAGCTATATTTAGACATCCAAAACTACCAGCACTGCTTATATAAAATGAATAAAAAAAATAAAACAGGTACTTTAATATTTAGTTTACTCTCCTGAGGTTGATAATCAACATTTCCTGAAGCTTGCGAACGCATTTGTTGAAAAAAGGGGGAAACGATTTTAACTTATCTCATGTTGTTCCAAACATGTGACTTTCCTAAAACAAGATATTGAGAAGAATCTAAAAATATTTTATACTGTATAGAAGAAAGATTGTTATACAGGTTTGAAACGACATTATTTGTTTATTTGTTATCATCTGTCAATGATGACAAATGTTACTTTTGGGCTGAGCTATGCCTTTAATAATGTTTCAAGAATCAGCCCAGTTTTGATGGGTTTACAGGAAAAATGCTAAATGCAAAGAATAAAATGCAACTAAGCGTATAATCATGGATAATTAACATAAGAAAATGAGTCAGCTTTTAAAATGAAACAGAAAGCAGCAATTGAGATCAACTGGTATTTAATCCATGAAAGCAGGTAAAAAGAGACATTCAAGACAACTGCTGATGTGGATGTTAGACGCTCAAGTAATCTGACATTCTCAATATCCCCACTGTTAGACCCTAACTTGATGCCATCAGCACCCCTCTTCTCCGAGCCAGTGGTCTCTCCCATGCACCTGATCAAATCTGTGTAAATATTTGGTGCGAGTAACATGAGGATGAAATTATATTCCTTCCTGCAGTAAATTAAAGCAAACAGCTGCAGCTGTCTTGGGGAACGACTAGTTAAACAAACGCTGAGGCACTGAGCCCTACCTAGGCTTTAGGCATCCGTACCTCATCGCCCAGGCGTAACTTGTGTGGGGTCACTAACTCTACCCAGTGACCCGTCTGACAGCTAGCTGTGTAGGAAGATCCTCTTGGCTCTTCTTGCAAGCATCTATCTCTAGGCCCTTGAGTGAAACCATGCACTTCTGACAAGGCTGCTTGTCTGCACCAAAAAACTGAACCCATAGATTCTGTGATTTTTCCACGAAGTACTGAAACAAGGCCTAAAATAACATTTCACTTCAACCTGAAGGGCTTTACTTCTGCTTTTTCAGTTTTGGACCGGTGTTAGGGATTATTTTCTCAGTGTTTTGTAGCCTATATGGTAGCCGAGAAGGCCTTTCATGTGTTGTATCCCGTGCCAGGTATCACTGATCTGGCTAGCACATGGAGAGCTGTTTATGTATGCCACGGTCACTCAGTATTACACCTATTGGCAGTAATGCTGACTAGCGTAGGACTTTGAAATCCAAACGAGCACAATGGTAAGGCCAACATAAACGGGAACGTGAAAAAACTGAACGGGTATCCAAAAATGATTAGGAGTAAAGAACTCAGTCTTTGAAAGGAGATGAAAACATGTGCAGTGAGTAACATATGCCTGCTATAACACCCAGCAAAAAAGATCATATTTCTTGGGCTGCACGATTTCCTTGATTTTCCATCAAAATAAAAGTTTAAATTTAAACATCCATAAATATTAGTATTGTAATTGTACAGTTGCAATGTAACAAAAATATTACATTATTATTTTTCTTAAATATTACATTTTAATTACAGTAAAATATTATGAATAGCAATATTTCTTATTTATTTATTTTTTTAGAATTTTTATATAATAATAATAATAATTATTATTATTATTATTAATATTAATAATAATAATAGCCATACTGATATATAATCACAACATTTTGGCCACATTGTGCAGCCCTACAAACAAGCACAGCAAATTTGGAATTGTCTATCAAATTTTAAATCCCAATTTTTATTAGCAATTTTATTTGATTTGATTTTCCCCAAATCGTGCAGCCTCACTTAGCAGCCTCATTAGGGTTGTGAAAGAGTATAAATAACCTTAATGTGTTAAATATGACCTAAACTAATTTTTTAAATGATTGTTAGCTAAAATACCAGTTGATTGATCTAAAAGCAGTGAATCAATGATCTTTCTCTTTTTGCAGTTTGAAAGCCAGTGACAATGCTGCCAGTGCTCTGTGTCCTGCTAACGCTGGGGAATCATGTCCTGGGGGGAGGTTACGCCCCCATGCCTCAGATGAAATATGTGCAGCCCATGATGAAGGGGCCTGTTGGGCCACCCTTCAGAGAAGGCAAGGGCCAGTATCTTGGTAAGTGTTTGCAATTAACAAAATCATCCATCTATCCATCATTATATTTTTTTTCCTATCCATCCTGTCATCCATCCATATTCAAATGATAGTGTAATTTGCTTTATTCTCACATTTATATTAATATTGTGAAAAACTACTCGATTTAAAATAGCTGTTTTTTTTTTATTTATTTTAAAATGTAATTTATTCCTGTGATGGCAAACCTGCATTTTCAGCAGGCATTAGCTACTCTAGTCTTCAGTGTCATTTGATCCAGAAATCATTCTAATATGCTGATTTGCTGCTCAATAAACATTTCTTACCTTCTTACCTAAAGATTCTATGTACCTTTTTCACATTTCCGTATTTGTCAGCAGTGGAAGTCATTATAGTTGGGTAAATTTCTGTAGCGGGGAATGAGAGACTACAGAACTAATTTTTTGTCATTTAATGTAAAGGTAATATAATACAAAGTAAAGTGTTAGTAACCTGTGAAAAGGGTACATCGTTATTAACGTTCAGGATTCTTTGATAAATAGAAAATATCAAATAAAAGAAAAGCATTTATTTGAAATAGACATCTTTTGTAGCACTATAAATGTCTTTACCCTCACTTTAATCAATGATCAATTTTGATCAATTTCAATGTGTCCTTGCTGAATAAAATTATTAATTTATTTAAAAATAAAATCTTACTGACCACAAACGTTTGAACAGTACGAGGTAACAACATGAACATAAAAATATATGTACACTCGATTACACCACATCTGATGCCCATTTATATAAGAATTAGTTCTGGTCAGACAGCACAGAGACTTTTTACTGTTCGTATCACTCTATAGGGCTTTTCACACTTGAAATTGTTAACCCTGGGTCATCCTAGACGGGGGGGGGGGGGGGGGGGGGTGCTTTGGGGGCTCAAGCCCCTGCCCTTTTTCAAAATTATTCAAAAGTGCCCTTCTCAGACAAATAGCAATGATATTGTAGTCAATAAAACAAAATTAATTTTGAATTATAATTAACAATGTGCACAAAACGGTAACTAATCGCTCAAAAGTCGGAAAGTTCCTGTTTATTTTTACATATCTGAGGCATATTTTATATATACATATTTTACATATCTGAGGCTTTGCGATGGGTTTCCTGCGTTTTGCTTGACCGACTGATATTCCAAACCGAGGCTCTGGAGCCATATATGGTTCTTTCAGTGAGTGGGTCGACGGAAGGAAAAAATAAACCAAACAATATTTTTTTTTTAAAATCATCAATAATCAAGTTAGTGTGTCGATTTAAATAAAAATCCATATATTATATATTTTAGAATATTAGATAATTCATCAATGCCCGTTTGTCATGTAATACACCAACCAATCATGATCTGGCACATTTCATTGGACAGTAATGTGAAGTGGAGCGGTCATTTTCCGTTCTTATTCATAAATCGGTTGAAAATTACATGGACAGACGAGCTTATTTGTGGAGCGATCTGGATCTACGGTTTGTCTCATTTTATAAATCAAATTACATCGCTGAGAAAATGGATGCTAAATGAAATGAAAAAGCACTGCACAAAACCGTGCAGCGCCAAAAGTCGCAATAATGGTAACCAATACACCGTTTACTATTTGATGAAACTATCATAGTTAATGAAGCCCAAGTGCCACCTACAGGCCTGTTATGTGAAGTGTAGGCTGGCGATATGGTGACGTGAAAGGATTTTATATTATATTACCATTTTTGATAATTATGCAGCATTATGAAAGTGTCTTATGCTCATCAAACCTGCATTTATTTGCTCAAAAATACAGAAAAACTGTAATATTGTGAAATATTATTATAATTTAAAAGAATATTTATCTATTTTAATATACTTTAAAATATAATTTATTTCTGTGATCAAAGCTAGATTTACTCCAGTCCTCAGTGCATGATCCCTCAGAAATCATTCTAATATGCTGATTTATTATCAATATTGGAAACAGCTGTACTGCTTATTTTTTATATATTTATTTATTTATTATTATTTTTTTATTTTTTTATTTGGAACCCATAATACTTTTTTGGGTTCATTGATAAATAATAAAAAAGAAACAGCATTTATTCAAAATAGAGATGTTTTCAAACAATATCAATCTTTACGATCACTGTTTCTATCAATTTAGCAAATCTTTGCTGAATGAAAACTAACTTATTTCAAAAAAAAAAAAAAATGAACGCGGCGCTTTCTCCTTCTTTCCAAAGCGTTCTGTAGCTTGCGCTCCCATGGCGTCTGCCGTTGCTAAGCAACCATGACCTGCACTCTTCATGAAGACGCGGAAGTTTCAGCAAAGGATACATGGATTTCCAGCACTAAATCGCTTGCAGTAGCTCTGCTACTAAATTTATTTAAAAATGGCTATCCCTGCCTGTACAGCTATGATCAGCTGTTCCTCAATCTTCGCTGATCTAAAGACAAAAGAGGCAACGTTGTTTTTAATAACTGGCAAGATGCGGGAAAAGCCGTGTAAACAGGTTGCCTACTGTTCGTCCAATCAGTGACAGTGACACCGCAAATATGCAAATAAGAACGTTAACCCGGGGTTTAGGAATGTACAGTGTGAAACGTCTGTTAATGAATACCCAGGGTTAACAGTTAATCCCAGGTATAGTGTGAGCAGTGTGAAACGTGATTACAGATAACCCAGGATTCCTTTATCTGCTGCTGTAACAATTTTAAGTGTGAAAAGCCCTAATGTGTATGTGTTTGTTGAGGACATATTGGCAGTGTCTGCATTAGTGACTCTTTCTTGCAGGATACATTGTTACAGCAGTAGGTGGCACAGAGTGTCTTGAGTGAGTCATTTGAATCATTCATTCACCTGATTTGTTCAAAAGTACAGATTCATTCAGGAGCTAGATAAGTGGCTGTCTTTATGAATGACTCATGTGAATAAATCACTCGATTAATTAAAAAAACAGCTACTCACTCATAAAGACACCTATTTCATGAATAAATTAATTTGGCTGGTTAAACTGGATTGCAAGAGGTTAGTACGTAAGAACCAGCTTTGTTTAAAAGCTGATATATATTTTCTTGCACTAAAGTGGCACAGTGGTTTAGTGTATTCACCATTTTAGGCCCTGGATGACTGAGATTCTTCAGGGAGAGAAAGATTTTTGGAGTTGAGCCAGATAGCGTTGGTCAGACTGAAGCACTGGAGATGAACAATAAGAGAAGATAAGAATGGTTTGCAGTTCGCTGACTCCTCTCCTCTATATGATATATGAGAGGGCATTATGAGTGTCACAGGAAGAGATAGAAGAGGAAAAAGAGGGACAGGGTGGGGTGAAGTCACCTCCCTTCTGAGCAGTATATCACAGGTCCATATAGTCCAAACCTGAAGGGAAAACAGTGTCAGAAACAAGCAGGAGGGGTCAAGAGAGGCTTGAGCTGATGAGAAATCCAGGGTAGATGGCAAATGGAAGCTGTTGTGATGTGCTTAAGATACATAGGAGGTCTCTGTTTCACAGGGAAAGGGAGAAGGATAAAACACAGCAAAGAGAAAAGAGCAAGAAGTGGTCAGATAGGTTTTCCTGGGATGTGATTGGTTTTACTGCTGCTGATAGTTCAGTTTTTAGGGACAGTTCACTGAAAGAGGAAAATTCAGTCATTTGCCCACCCTCATGTTATTCCAAACCTGTTTGAAAACACTGTTCTACCGAAGGAGGAAAGTCACACAGGTTTGAGCAACATAGGGGTTAGTAAATTATGACTGAATTTTTATTTTGCACACATCGCACACATGGTTCATTTTTTTCACAGTCTTCAAATTAATTTTATAAGTATGGAAAGACTGATAATATCTATCAGATAACCTTACAGGCAAATATAATTATAACACAGTTTTATATATTCCACAGAACAGAACACACAGAAGTGTTAGATTTTGTGTCCTGCATTCTAATTAAAACTGCAATTAATGTACTTAAAGTTTGAACAATTTAAACAAACTATAAAGCTAAGTGTATAGGAAACCTTCAAGATCAATTAAGATTCAAAACATCTCTAAAGAAAAGCTGTGTGCTCACTGCCATCTAGTGGACAATGGAAGACTTGCACTGAAACACAGTTTTTTTGAGAAGTGTTTGTGATATTATTACACTTTGCTAATCCAGTTGAAACCTAACACAAATTTTCATTAAAAAAGAAACAAAAAAAACATACTAAATAAAACCTGCTATTGGGTATAGATAACCAACCTCTTTAAAATCCAGAGCCAAACTCCCTAAAACAAGTCCTCCCATAAACATTTATGCTGAAACTATTGAGAGAAATATGTACTCAGTGCTTTTATTCGGCCAACCATTTCTAAATTCCACTGACTTCTGTCCAATACCGGTATGTATTTCAGGAGATTCCCTGTAGCAGTCTGTTTATTTTGGAGCATGAAGTTTATGGTGGTACAGTGATGGTATCAGATGAATTAAGTAAATGAAATTTACAGAACATGATTTTGTATTGTGTAATTTTGTATTTATATCTTTATGTAAAGTGTAATGATCTAAAATATTCCTCTAATCCAGTTGAGACATACAGTATGTTGAATACTAGGCCTATGCTATAAATCATTTTACCACTTGAGGGCGCCTCACAAATATAGTATACTATTCTATTACGTATACAGATGAGGATATAAAAAAATATTTACAAAGAAGTGGATGGATAGATTAGATATATATTAGGTACTCAAGAGCCATAACATCTATGAGATAATTATGGTAGATTATATTTAATTTAACTTATTGTAATAAATATATTCCTCAAATAAATTACTTTAGAAATTACATAAGAGTTTACGTTTGTGTGTGGTATGGTTTCTGAAGTGAAAAGCATAAAGCACATTTTAACATTGGCCAATTTAGCTGAAGATTAGGCTAAGGATTTGTCTCTCTCATGTTGATGTCACATGGGCTTTTGAATATGTCAGGATACATCTGTCATAAGGTCAGTGATATGGACCATTTTAAAGGCTAAATGTAATGTAATGTTAATTCTGAACTCATCTCTCAAAACTTTTATTGAGAACTGAAGTGAATGCATCTTTGCTGCATTTTCCTCACTTGCATAGTTTGTTGTTCCTAGTACAAACATGGCAGTCAAATGGCATCACTGCAGTTCCCTTGCTGAAATTCCAGTGAGGTCAAATGCTTTTGAGAATTTTGTCCTTGTCCTATGTTTATGTTTTGTCCATAAACACATTCATTTACCCTTGTAAGCCTTCATTGCATGCCTGTGTAGCTAGCTGCCATTGAGCAGACACTTAAGCATAATGTTGAGTAAGACACAATGCATAAATGTAGTCCCACTAGCAATTTAGTGTCCCCTCTACATGGAAACAAACAATATTTTTTTGATGGCACGGTGATTCATTGACAATAAAATTTGTGTCTTTAAATTCTCACATTGGTAAAATCTTCTTTTATGAATTTAGTTATGAAGTTATTAATTTTTCTTTTTTTATTGCAGATTTTCCACCCATGACGGACATTAAAGGGGAGCCAGGTCCTCAAGGGAAGCCAGGACCAAGGGGACCACCTGGGCCTTCTGGATTACCAGGGAAACCAGGTATAGGGAAACCTGGTCTCAATGGTCAAACAGGTCCTTCAGGGCCTCCAGGATTCCCTGGGATTGGAAAACCAGGACTACCAGGATTACCAGGAAAAATAGGACCTAAAGGACCTCCTGGACTCAATGGTGAGGTTGGGCCTCGTGGAGACGTGGGTCCACGTGGACTTTCAGGTCAGCCAGGACCACCTGGACCAGCAGGTCTGTCGTTGAATGGCAAACCAGGGTTACCTGGGACTAGAGGCCAGCCAGGGTCAAGAGGTGAGCCGGGGCCTAACGGCGGACGTGGTATTCCTGGTGAACAAGGACCTAAAGGGGAAAATGGCAATGGAAATCCAGGTACAACAGGTCCCAGGGGACCCACTGGCATTCAGGGACCTCCAGGACCTCCAGGTGTTCCTGGTTTGGGTAAACCAGGGATTAATGGGCTGCCTGGGCCAGCAGGGCCAAAAGGAGATAAAGCACTTCCTGGAGTTCAAGGTGTCCCAGGGGAAGCTGGTCCCCCTGGACTACAAGGTCAGCCGGGGGCAGCTGGTGTGGGAAAACCTGGACTTGACGGTGCTCCAGGTTACCCAGGCCCAATAGGTCCAAAGGGTGATGTTGGCCTCAGAGGAACTCCTGGGTTTCCTGGCCCCCCTGGCTATGGTAAACCAGGGCTTGTAGGACAGAAAGGAGATAGAGGTCCTGGTGGATTACAAGGAGCCCCTGGTGGCAAAGGAGAACCTGGGATGGATGGTCTACCAGGAGATACAGGGCCAACTGGACAGCCAGGGCTTCCAGGTCCACAAGGTCCTATGAGTCTTCCAGGGAAACATGGGATGCCTGGTCTAAAGGGAGAGAATGGCCCACAAGGACCTCCGGGCTTGCCAGGGCTTAGAGGAGATCAGGGTCCCAGTGGGCTCCCAGGAAAGTCTGGCCTCCCAGGTGATAGGGGCCTTCCTGGTCTCAACGGAGCCACAGGCAAACCTGGACCTAAAGGTGAACCGGGTCACATCGGACTGCCAGGTAATCCTGGTTTGATTGGGGGACCAGGTCCAAAAGGTGAGAATGGTTTATCAGGACCCCCTGGGCCACGTGGCAATTCAGGGATCCCTGGACTCCCAGGCCCCACTGGTCATATGGGACCTCAGGGTGTTCCAGGGTTGAAAGGTGAACAAGGTGTACTGGGCCCCCAAGGAATTGGAAAGCCTGGAGACAAAGGTATGCCTGGTCCACAAGGACCTCCAGGAAAACCTGGCACTCCTGGACTTAGCGGTATGCAGGGCCCTCCAGGTCCACCTGGACCTCCCGGCCCGCCAAATGGTGATATAAATCAGTTAGCGGTTCAAGGACCAAATATTGTAGGAGACTACATTCCAAAGCCAAATGGTGAGAAACCTTATTTTGGTCAGGCTGAGCTCTCTGCCTCCGTGGCTCCTGGTTTTACCGCCATTTTGACGACACCATTTCCACCATCTGGAATGCCGATCAAATTTGACAGAACTCTGTACAATGGGCAAAATGCTTACAACCCTGCCACGGGCATCTTCACAAGCCCACTGCCTGGAGTATACTATTTTGCCTATCATGTACACGTAAAGGGAACCAGTCTCTGGGTGGCACTGTATAAAAACAATGTGCCAGCCACATACACCTATGATGAATATAAGAAGGGCTATATGGACCAGGCATCAGGTAGTGCGGTTCTGGAGCTGAAAGAGAATGATCAGGTTTGGGTGCAAATGCCCTCTGACCAAGCAAACGGGCTCTACTCCACTGAGTACATCCATTCATCCTTCTCAGGGTTCCTCCTGTGCCCCACATAACGGTCCGTCTCAGCGGAGAATTGCTTGCTCAAGTGACCTGCAGTGACATCTGTGATAACAGCGACTAGATTACAAGAAAGACTAGTTCGAAGCAGAGGATGGAGAATTCATGCTGTGTCTCTGTTTTTACCCTCTCTTTCAAATGTCCGATTTGATCATTGTTTTACTTTCAAACGTTGTCATTTTCTGCCTATATGATAATTTTATTATAACTGTTATGTTATTTTTGTTCATGTTGATGTACTGGTGTTATTTTATTGATGTTGTTGTAGTTGTTGTTGTTTATCGCAATCAGACTATTACGTATTTTGCAATGTGTAGGTAACCGTTTAAAGACTTACCCATGTGACTGCACACGTAGCCAAATGTTCTGACTCCCATTGAGCTCCATCACGTTGACTCTGGGGTTGTGTGTTCCCCTGGTTGCAGTCGAATTCACCTATATCTTTCCCTCATATAACACAGGCTACTTGATTTGTGCCACATTTCACATTTTAGAATGCAGACATTCTATACAGCATTGTTATTGTATTTGTATGTTTAAATACATCCATAATTTAAAGAATAATCTTCAGTTCCATATTGTTATTTCTTATTAATGCCAGACAGGTGCATATCTATCTGCTTTAGTCATTAGGTATGTATGTTTTGTTTGATTTACTGTGTTAAAGCAAAAATTATGTGCTAATCTGTCTGTTTCTGCAAAAACTACGTTGTGCTTGAGAGTTATTAAGAAAAAAATGTACTTGATTTACTGAGTTCTTTGCTCAAAACATGCCAGGTTTAAATCAGTAGTGATCCTGAAGGCCTCAAGAGGACTGCTATACAACAGTGCCTGCATTAACAAAACAAATATGCAATTTCTGTGACACTAATTCCATGCACTCTCAGAAAAAAGTTGCAAAAGCTGTCACTAGGGCAGTAACCTTTCAAAGGGTACACCTTTGTGCCTTATTTCTTCCATATTACATGCATATTAGTGCCTGAAGTGCACATATTAGTACCTTAATGGTACATATTAGTACCTTTCAAAAAGTGACACCTTTGTACCTTTATTTCTGAGAGTGTACTTAAAAGATCATGACATCAAAGTTAATACATAGCATATAGCTTCTCATCAAAGTCTTAGGATAGCCTAGAGTACATTGGTGAGTAAGGGACTACTAGTAGATCTGATTTTTTATATAACAAACCAATTCTCCAACACAAAATCCAAACTACTGCATTGTGTACTCTAAACGTTTTACATTCTCTGACACTTTTCTTATTGTTGCTTTAACAGTGACACAATTGACTGATTGTTTTTTACATTCTTCTGAGACTTGTAATTACACAGACATGATTGACACTAACATGAGTCAATGCATGTCCTAATCTTTTACATTTTGACAAAAGGTTACATGATTTTGATACATCACACTGTAATAGCACTGCACCAGTGGTGTTTATGAAAGGTTCAAATGTAAACATACTCAAACAAAGAAATTGTTCCTTGCACATTTACTGAAGTGAATGAAAAACCGCAAATGAGGCTTGAAGTCCCTCTTGAAAGACATTTTCTCACTTCTGTATGTTTGACCAATATTTAGAATTATGATACCCGAGGAGTGTCAGTACATAAATGCACCCACTCACTGAGGTTGCATATGCACGGTCACATGACATTTGTTGCATGACATTGTTCAGATTATTTAGTCTTGAATTATGTTTTTGGCACCAGACCTTTCCTATTTCAGCATGTATTTGACATTTGTATTGTATATTAACACTGTGACCAATATTTTCTATGAAGAGTGTATATTGTGTATGTGCAATGGATTGAAGATTTGAAAATTCGTTGTGCTGCAATTTCTCAAAACTGCTTAGAATATGTTGCTTCCTTTTGTTATTCAAAACTAGAACAAAAAAAGAGCCTTGATTCTGTTCCACGGGATATTTATTCATGTTCAATCAAATTAAAAGAAACAACCAATCCCATTTGCACATACATTTAATGAAGGCATATTTATACATTTGTGATAGTCCAGCAAGGAATGTCCAACTACCGAAACCCTGAACGTACAAATAACCTTATATTTAACAGCATTGAGGAGTTTGTAGTACACACTACCATTGTTTTCTTTCTTTCTTTTATGATGTATCTATCAATCTATAGGACTTTTGTCATACTGCATTCACTTTATGCAATCCGTTTGGGGTATTAAATGCACTCTTTGATTGAACATATTTTGTCTGCTCATATAAAATCTACAAGTAGCCTACTTGACAGTACTGATGCAACATCAATAAAGACTTTCTTGATCAAGGGTGTCTTTTGTTGTTCTCTTTAACTAATAAGACCAAGGCTAATATGTGAATTAAACCCTAATCTTAAAATCATTACCAGTGGCATATTATAGGCCCATGCTATAATACTTAAATCCAGGTTTTGTTAGGCTGAAGAAGGCACTTTTTTCAGCTCATTCAGTGTACATACATTTGTGATTAACACTAGGGGGAGTGAACATCCACTTTAGTGTTCCTTGTGATCATATAAAGGTGGCTAAAATGCTTCACAAGTATCACACCTATAAGAATTCATACACTTTTAACTTGCTCTACATTTTGTGAATATCTAAAAAAAAAACAGTTTCAAATCTAATACTTCCAAATTAGGTGGTTACACATTTGTTTTCTTGCATTAAATAATCAATATTTAATGTTCCACAAAGTATTGAAATAAAGTCCTTGCAAATATGTACATGCTTGGATTAAATAAACAATATTTCATGTTCCACAAAGTATTGGAATAAAGTCCTCGTAAAACGTCAAGTGGCTCTTGCGCAAAGATGATGCAGTCGCTGCGTGACTCCTCCCTCTTCAGTTCATCTCAATTCAGTTTTCACTGAGAACGACAAACACGACTTCACCCTCACAGCGATTACGGCTCTACGTGCACTTTCTCCAGGGTTTGCCAAGGGATTTCAATGTTTGGCCCGTTCTTTGTAAGTATCCCTTATTATCACTCGCCTCTAATATGCCAGGAAGACGTTAGTGTAACAGTTAGCTGTGAAAGCTCGCGCTTCAGCCGGTGAAGGAGCTTACGGAGCTTACGGAGCTCGCGAGGGTGGCAGCCATTTGCCCGCGTACGTTTGAACGGAAACTCCATACTCGCCTGTTTTATTCGTTTTGACGGCTAGACGTTTTTTTAACGGGGTTAGAGACCGTTTGTCGGTCATTCCTATATTTGTTGTCGATAAATGAAGGGTCTGGGGTTCTCCTCAGGCTGTCCAACTGTCCTGTACTGCGTTGACTAGCCGCTTGCTAGCGGTCTCATCACCAGCCAAAGACCGTGTCAAGAAGTTACTCAGACAGTTTATCGCTGTAATTATAAATGTAGTTAAATGGTTAATTTTGTGTCTGGACATAAAACACAATGGTCACTTGGTCATTTTTCACGGTTTAAGCAGCTGTGAGTGTCAGAGATGGTGTGATTGAATTGTTAGCCAGCGAGCTAATGTTATAACTGTCAGTTCAGTCAGATAACAATTTATCGTCACACAACAGAATGTTCCTGATTCCAGTGGTTCAATGGTTATGCAAAGCGTGGAAGATTAGAGTCATTAATTTTAGTCTCTTTTTAGTGTAAGTTACCACAAGATTTTCCACACAAGCCTTGCCCGTTCACGTGCGTGTAATTAGATTCTTCTTATTCACGTTTGCTTTATTTTAATATTTCCCTGAATCTTACTTATGGTTTCCCTTTGAAGTATGGTCGACCCGTGATCGTTCCCGTATCCAGCACTTGGTTAAACTGTAAGCGGATGACCTAGTATTAGACCTAAACTGCGTGGTAAGCCAACAGTATTGAAATGTCAAGCTTGTAGAACAGGTAAGATGATGTATGGGTGGAATCTGATTTCAGCCGGTTCTCAGAATGAGATGCTTACTGATGGTATGACATGACCCTAAATGTGGTATTCAGGTGCCCTGTGTAGTATTTGATGAGTCACCTGGCTTCAAGCTCCACCTGTTCTCATCCTTGTTCCTGTGTAATTAATACAAGGAAACTGTACAGGTGTTGGTCAGTGTACATATAGATGTTTCATTGGTAGATTGACAGAATGTTTGTGTGTGCTACATTGGGACAATATTAAATAAATGTGAGCAAAATAACTTAAGTAAACAAAATCTTGGATAGTTGCCTTTTTATTTAGATAATTTCTGTACATTTAATTGAGGAACAACTAGGTTATTTTGAAGTGACCACATTTTTATATTTTAAATCAAAGCTGGCTGACATCACGATGTGGTAATGAAAATATACTGAAAACTGAGCTCTTCACTATATGTAATTCAAATGTTTATATATCGTCTTAATCTTCAAGGTTCAAGGTTCTTGTTTATTTGTCACATACACAATCATACAGGGTATAATCAGTAGTGAAATGTAGGTCAGGACAGGTCCGCTCAATGGACAGTGCAAAAAAATAAAAATAAAAGATGATACATAACACAGGAGCATATATTTAAATATAGGTAGGAATAAGATAAAAAATAAAAATAATAATAGTAAAAACAAATAAATAAAATGAGTAAAATGTGCAATGAACTAAAATGTGCAATACAGTCTACTGTGGATTTAATAAATATTAATATAAACAGGGATGTGCAAGAGGAATGTGCAAACAGGTTGTACCGGGTATGTACACATAGCAGCAATGCGGAAGATGGAGAATGATTGGGTGTTACAGTTAATTAAACTGAGTCCTGTAGATGTTATGAGACTGAGTTCAGGAGCCTGATGGCCTGTGGATAGAAGCTCCTCCTCAGTCTCTCAGTTTTTGCCATCACGCTTCTGAAGCGCTTGCCCGATGGCAGTGTGATGAAAAGACGGTTTCCGGGGTGATTTGAGTCCTTGATTATTTTTGCAGCTCTGCTTTTGCAGCGTTTGAGGTAGATGTCCTGCAGAGAGGGGAGGGCAGACCCAGAGATGCGCTCAGCTAAGCGCACGACTCTCTGCAGAGCTTTGCAGTCCTGAGTTGTGGCGTTATTATACCACACTGAGATGCACTGAGTCAATACACTTTCTATGGCCCCTGAATAGAAAGTTTTCAGGATTGCTGGTGAGACCCTGAATTTCCTCAGCTGTCGCAGATGGTACAGTCTTTGCCTGGCTTTCTTGACCTGTGTTTGAATGTGTGCAGTCCAAGTCAGGTCCTCGGAGATGTTTACACCGAGGTACTTGAAGCTGCTCACCCTCTCCACAGCGGTCCTGCTGATCATGAGAGGAGTGTAGGGCCGCTGCTTTCTCTTCCTGAAGTCTACAATCAGCTCTTTAGTTTTGCTCACGTTCACAGAGAGACAGTTGTCCTGGCACCATGATGTTAGTCTCTCTACCTCACCCAAGTATGCGGTCTCATCATTGTTGGAAATGAGGCCCAGAACCACAGTATCATCAGCAAATTTAACAATAGAAGTGGAGCTGTGAGAGGACACACAGTCGTGTGTAGAGAGAGTAGAGCAGGGGACTCAGAACGCAGCCCTGCAGGGCTACTAGGTTCAGGGTGATGGAGTTGGAGGTGAACTGGCCCATTTTCACCACTTGTGGTCTGCCGGTGAGGAAGTCTTGAATCCAGTCACAGAGTGAAGTGTTTAGGCTGAGGTCTGAGAGTTTGACAGCTAGCTTGGAGGGGACTATAGTGTTGAAAGCTGAGCTATAGTCAATGAATAGCAGTCTGACATAATTGCCTTTTTTGCTGTCAATATCACATTGTAGATAGAAACATTGTATTGGTAGACGGGGAAAGGGAAGTGAAGTGGGAAGAGACGCGCTGATCCTCCCACTCTGAAGCTATGCTACAGGCGTCTCTTGATGACGTCGACTGGGACATGTTCCGGGCGAGTTCAGCTGACGTCAGCGAGTTCACGGATGTAGCTTTAAGCTTTGTTTACATGCTAACCGACCAAGCCACTGAAATGGTAACAATAAGGACATTCTCTAATCAGAAACCGTGGGTGGACAGAACAATTCGGGCTGCGGTTAACCAACGCACTGCTGCATACAACGCCGGTCTTTTGTCAGGAAACATGAGCGATTACAAAGCATCATGTTATGCTCTCCGACGGGCAGTTAGAGCTGCTAAACTCCGATACAGAGAGAGAATTGAGTCACATTTTCAGCTCAATGACTCTCGACGCATGTGGCAGGGACTGAAGACCATCTGTTCATCTGGAAATAACTTCTCCGCCGAGGTGAGTGCAGATCCATTGCTGGCCGAAGAGCTAAACACCTTCTACGGCCGCTTCGAACGCAACGGCGGCGCGACTGTGCCGATCAGCGCGTCAGGAAGCAGCAGACAGAGCAGCGATGTTGATCATGTTATCACCGTGTCGGAGGACGAGGTTCGGAGAGAATTAAGGAGAGTAAACATCAGGAAAGCTGCCGGACCTGATGGGATTACCGGCCGCGTCCTGAGATCGTGCGCCGATCAGCTTGCTGGTTTGTTTACTTCCATCTTTAATGAGTCCCTTGCTACCTCTGTGATTCCCACCTCATTTAAGAAATCTGTCATCATCCCTGTGCCTAAGAACAGTAAACCCTCTTGCCTGAATGACTATCGTCCAGTTGCCCTCACATCAACAGTCATGAAGGTTTTTGAGAGACTTTTAAAGAAACGCATATGCTCCTCCATCCCTGCTACCTTGGACCCTCTTCAGTTTGCCTATCGCCCAAATAGGTCTACTGATGATACCATCTCTCAGGTCCTGCACTCCTCCCTCACTCTGCAAACATTTATTGAATATAGCATGTAGGTTAGATGAGTAAATAAATCCACACAAACTAGCAGATTAAATCAGTCTCTTGAAAACAGCGTGAGTGATTCAGCTGTACCGCGTCTTCTCTCTTTCACTCTCTCAAAGCAGCTTCACATCAGCGCATCTCGTCTGCACTACAAGAGATACTGCAGGCGGATCCAAGACTTTCGCTCGCATCTCGGGACAGTTGACAGAAAGAAAACACATGCATCACATTCGGTTTTGTGATAACAGAGGGTCCGTTCACATGTCGTGTCTTTTGCGCGCTTAAGTTCATTATTTCAAATGTAGATGTGCGGCAAGCGCGCTTATAATAGAAGATTTTTCATGAAATATATGCATGCTATAGGTCAACACAAACGCCTTTCGTCTTTCAACCTTATTAAAAGTATTGCTCTTAACAGACCTGTGTGTTTTGTATTACTAGTGCAGTGTCCGTTCTCGGAGCATATAAACCCTGCCCGCGTGAGGCGCGCCGCTTCTGGCTCGCGCTGTTCTGTACTTTATTAAAAGTTTATTAATTCTGAACGTGTCACGTGTCCATATTGCACTAAAATCCGACACTGTGTCGCAGCAACACCCGCCACGCGTGAAGTCGATTGGATGAACGGTTCTCGACATAATAAAAATGCAGACAGACAGACAAACGCAGAGATTCCTGCCTTTATTAGAGAGAAAAATATGTTCAGGCCCCTCTCTCCGAATCTTCGAATATTCGATGTTGATTTATACCGAAGCTTCGAAGCTCAAAAAAAGGTATTCAGACCAGACCTAAAAAGTACAGAATCCAGAAAAATTAAGTCAAACCAGAATTTATGAATTGTTATGAATTATTAATGATGAATATAAGTTGTTAAACTAATATATAATCAATGATGAAATTTACTTGATTGTTTTTGATTAATGAAATTTGAATAAGCACATGCTTCCAAACATTTGTTCAACCAAAAAAAAAACCTGTTTTGATTGTTTAATACTGTATACCGTGAAACCTTGATATTTTCTGAGACGATTATCATTCCGTGAAAATCTCATACCGTTACAACCCTATTCAGTATGTTTTTCTTCATTAGTAAAATGCAATTTTATAGGAGGAGTTGAATCATGTAGACAGCAGATTAAGTAAAAATATTAATATGCAATAGCGCATTAATATAGCAAAATGCTCCTCTTTATAGTTATTTTTCTAGCTAACTGATGAGCTTATGGACACTGAGTGGTTATTCTGAGGTAAATGTATTATTATAATGCAATGTTTACTAGCTTTACACGTTTTCCTCAGTTTGAAACACTGAATGAGCTTTGTTGTACTGAAGGCTCTCTTATAAAATAGCCTACCTTTTGATGTTAAATCATGCTCATTTCGTACTATAGTAGTACATAGAAAGATATAATGGGTTCACTTGCTGCTTTAACTGCTTTAAGTTCACTCGTCTTAAATTTTTTAGTTATCTTTTTGCTTTGACTCAGTTAAGTTTTATTCACTTAATATTCTAAGTACTTTCAACTTAAAAAGTTTAGTTAACAGACTAAAATAGTTGACCCAACTACTTATTTCAAGTAACCTGGACTTGAAAAGTTTAGTTGAAATAGGTCAACTTACATTTTTAAGTAACCTGGACTTGCAAAGTTTAGTTGACATGCGTTAACTTATATTTTCAAGTTATCTGTACTACAATTTAAGTTCATTGAACTTTATGTGGCATATTTTCTAAACTTGCAATAGCACATTCAACCAAATAAATAACACATTTTGTTCCATATAAATTGCTTTATTGTCCCTTGCAAATGAACAAATGTTAAGGACAAACTCTTAAAACATGTTAAAAATCATACAGAGATTCCAGAAATCTGTCTAAATGTCATTTCAGTTACCTAGTGTTTAAAACTATTAACACATTGAAAGTGGATTACCATGAAAAAAAGGTCATGCCACTGATGCATGAAAACTAAAAACTACTTTTAACTGTAAAATACACAACAGCTAGCACATTTCTTATTAGAAATACACAACACGATTCTAAATGTTTGTAAATGCAAAATAAGAAACAAATTATATAGAAATTACAGAAAATAAATTCTCAAATAAATAAAATGTAAAAAAAAAATCATAAAATGACATAGCAATTGCATAATGTTTAAAGGTGAAATTTTACTTTAAACAAATGCACAGAAAGTATTTTTTTCCCAGTATATTCTTTTTTGACTCTCAAAGTGATGTAGCCACTGACTTAAAGGGATAGTTCACCCAAAAATGAAAATTCTGTCCTTAATTACTCGCCCTCATGTCGTTCCAAACCCGTAAGACCTTCATGAATGCAAGTGAATGGAGGCGGGCGGTGACACAGAATAGTTGTTGAAAAAAGTCATTATTTTTGTTTTTTGCGCACAAAAATTCTCATAGCTTCATAAAATTACAGTTTAACCACTGATGTCACATGGACCATTTTAACTATGTCCTTACAACATTTTTCTGGGCCTTGATCGTGGTAGTACACTTGCTGTCTTTGCAGGGTCCGAAAGCTCTCGGATTTCATCAAAAATATCTTAATTTGTGCTCTTTATGTCTTATGGGTTTGGGACAACATGAGGACGAGTAATTAATGACAGAATTTTCATTTTTGGGTGAACCATCCCTTTAAGTGTAATGAATCACTAAGAATTTCAGCTAAAAATCTTGTACTGAAGAAGAAAAAAAATCACCTACATCTTGCAAATTTTCATTTTTGAGTGAAATTTCTTTAACACCGTTTTGGCTTTGTTTGTAGTACTGTGAATGTACTGTGTATCGTGAGATAAGTACCTTGTATCATCTCATATAATGACATTTACATTTAATCATTTAGTAGATGCTTTTATCCAAAATGACTTACAAATGAGGACAATAGAAGCAATCAAACCAACAAAAGTGCAACAATATGTAAGTCCCAGATAGTCAAATGCAGTATACAACGTGTTACAACCCCAGATTACCAAGATTTCTTCTTCTATTACCAGGACCACATCGCTGCAGATTGATGGTGCTCATTCAGGTCCCACACAACTGTAATTCCAACAGTCATGTCCTTGATAGTCTCGTGTAGCCAGACCTTTAGACTGACGGCTGAAGGTCTGGAATCTATGGCAGCTTTCATTGGCCAAGGCCCGCCCATGAGGCCGTTTGACCGACATGTCAAACAACCAATCACAGTTCATTTCGTTCAGCGTCACGTTTCGGTGCGTGGAAATGTCACCACAATAACAGACCGGTGTATAAAACTCTCGGATGTATTTTAAAGATTATATACCGTGAAATTTTAAATATTTCACATACTTTTGAAAATCCCGCTTGTAGTTGATCCTGATAAGCGCTCGTCATCACAGTTGTAAACACGACGGCTTTCTTCTTTCGTGTGGGGGCTTGGCGTCTCTGCATTTTTGTTTCTAGGCAGAACGTTAAAGAACGCAACACACACGTCTCCCGGAAATCCTGTATAATTCAACCAATCCGATGACGACTTCGAAACTCCTGAAGTGTTTCCACTTTTGTGTTCCATATGAATCAGCCGTTCAGCTAGCGGTCCGTAGGCATGACGTCTTGAGGCTGAGACTATGTCCTTGATGAATTCCTCTTCAGAACCTGTTTGCTTTAATAAAAACAAAGGGAAGCATTAAACTGTGCCTTACAGTCTTAAAGCTTACAGACTCCAATATGTGCACTTATAAAGTAAATATATTTACTTACAACTTTGTCCAAGCTCTACAATGTGAAAGTCATTTCCATTTTGTCTGCATAGTTCTTTGCTTGAAACAACTGCAAAAGGACTTGCTGCGATCCGTCCACAAGATTGTTGAATTATACGCTGATCTTCAGTCATTCCAGAATATCATAAACATGAAAAACACAGAAACATGTTAACAACACTGCAAAATAATAAATAAATAAAATCTTGTCAGAGAAAGTCAAATGTCATGACAAGTTTACGTTTCAATTACAAAGCCCTACTTTACAATCCATACAAGGCTTTTAAATTACTTAACACATGAAATTAGAACAAAAAAGCTAATTTAACACATTTGTGTCCATCCTTATTGCAGAGCTGTTTATACAAGCTATTATTATAAGCTATTATTACTGTTATTCAAAATCCTACAGTTTTGAATGTACACTACCAGTCAAAAGTTTTTGAACAGTAAGATTTTTAATGTTTTCTAAAGAATTCTCTTCTGCTCACCAAGCCTGCATTAATTTGATCCAAAATACAGCAAAAGCAGTAATATTGTAAAATATTTTTTTCTATTTAAAATATAATTTATTACTGTCATTTCAAAGCTGAATTTTTAGCATCATTACTACAGTCTTCAGTGATACATTATCCTTCAGAAATCATTCTAATAATCTGATTTGCTACTCAAAAAAAAATAATATATATATATCAATATATATTTTCATCAATGTTGATCAATTTAAAGCATCCTTGCTAAATAGAAGTAGCCTATTAATTTCTATAATTTCTTTCCCTATATATATATATATACTGACTAAAAGCTTTTTAATGGTATAGTGTATAATGTTACAAAAGCTTTTTATTTCAGATAAATGCTGATCTTTGGATCTTTCTATTCATCAAAGAATCCTGAACAAAAATGTACTCAACTGTTTTAAATATTGATAATAATAATAATAATAATAAATGTTTCTTGAACAGCAAATCAGAATATTAGAATGATTTCTGAAAAATCATGTGACTGGAGTAAAAACAAATCCGCTACAGGTGCTACATTTTATTCTTTCCTACATTAAAAGCACTTGAATACGACAAGTTCATAATCACGACTTCATAAGTGGGAAATAGGAAATTTCCGATAGCACATGAAGGCAGCATAAATCCATACGTTACAGTTGTCCGTTGAGCTCCATCTCGCGCTCTGTTTGAACTAGGGGTGTGTATTGGCAAGAATCTGGCGATACGATACGTATCACGATACAGGGGTTGCGATACGATATATTGCGATACATTGCGATACTGTAAGCAAGGCGATATATTGGGATATTTCTTATTTTAGGAATAGGATATATTTTTAGGAAAGCTGTCATTAAGAGCACACCACTTTATGCAAACCTTAGCAACAAATAAATAAATAAATATAAATTGTTTAACCAGAACACACTGGGATCTGCATTTGCAATAATCAGTCCCTGTAATATTCAACATTATTGAACCACTTTTGTGCAGTACGAGTCAAGGGGGAAAATTGTAAGTGCTTGCAGGATTCTTTACTTAAATGTATGTATAAAATGTATTTTATAAAAAAGACCATATATATTTTTAGACCCTGCTTTAAAAGTTCACAGTTTAAGTTTACAATTGTAATATACAATGTCATAACATTTTGATCTGAGCAAAAAATTACATCTGCTTAGTATTAATGAAAAATAAAGTGCTTGCTGGATTCCTAATGAAAACAAAATGTAAACAATAAAATAAATACAGATGTTGAACATTCTCAGAACCTTTCCACTTGGATTTCACAGGTTTTTCAGTTTATATTTATGTTCTGCGTGGAATCGCAAAGACCGCGACGCGAGCACCGCCCCAACTACACAAAACGCCCCCGACAAGACAGAAAGCTGCAGCTGCGCGCACCCCGCGCCGCATCCTGCTATGACGCATTTTGTTGTTTGTGGTGAATTTGCTTTTAATTTTCTCCAAATCTATACAGTAAAATGGCTTGACAATTAATACAGTAATAGTCAGGTTCACTCTGAATAAATATAAATTAGAATAATGAGCTAACCTATAAAGGAACACTTTTTATGAGTGTTGGAAAATGGGACACAGTGCAAGTGCTAGGACGCATTATGTTTGGGGTGAATTTGCTTTTAATTTTCTCCAAATCTATACAGTAAAATGACTTGACAATTAATACAGTAATATTCAGGGTCACTCTGAATAAATATAAATTAGAAGAATGAGCTAACCTATAAAGGAACACTTTTTATGAGTGTTGGAAAATGAAAATATATATACATACATACATACATACATTATATATATATATATATATATATATATATATATATATATATATATATATATATATATATACACACACACACACGCACACAAACATTAAAATTAAGAAATAATGAATAAAAAACAATAATATTAACATTTATTAACATTAATATGATAATTAATGTACAATACAAACGTCTATGTACAAAAACAATGTATTTACAAACATTACAATCAAAAATAAAAGTTAAAAAAAGCAAAAGTGTAAAGGAAACGCCGGTATGACAGCTTCTTTACATCCATTTAGACTGCTCTCAGCACCCGTACCGTAAGTGCACGATTAGACGCGCATGTTAAAAAAAGTGCGGCAGGCTTGACCGCAGTCGCGCGAAGGTTTTTCACACGGGGCACGGCAAGCGTCGGGGCGGACGTTACCACAACAGCCCAAATGACGCCACACTTCAGCTTTGTACACCGAAACGAGAACTGGAACAATTCTTTCACCCTCCATTACTGGCAGCGAACTAGATTAACGCGAACATTAGTGGTGTGCTCTAATGCTAGTATTTCCTGTCACTGTTTTAAGTTCAGAGATGAAGACTGCCATCTAGCGGTCGGGATATGAACTCAAAACGAAACAACTGACATGAATCCTGTATGATTTTTAAAAAAAAAAATATCGATATTCCGTTTTTGAGAATCGATACAGTATCGCCAAACAAAATATCGCGATACTCACGTGTATCGATATTTTCTTACACCCCTAGTTTGAACGGTCTCTAATCGCAGCGCTGGGCTCAAATAATACATATCAAACTGTATTTTTATCGTTCTCCGGATAAGTTCAGCTCAGTCCCACATGGGAGAATATTTATTGTAATATTTATGTGGAAAACACAGTGGAACTGCGTGTATTTCGAGGATTCATAGTGCCGCGAAAATAACACTGGCATACATATAACTAGCAAATACTGCGCTTTAAACCACACTTGTACTCTTCTTAGATAAAATACGTAATTGTACACATATTAAACCAATAAATACAAATATTTACTTACCAAATTTATTGATCGAGAACGTTTCCCAACTTTGTGGAGAAGCTCATCAAGATGGCTGACGAACGTCTTCTGTCTGCAGTGGTCTTCACGAGATCTCACGATAAGTGACGTTGAGAACGTGACATCGTTATTGAATTGATTCAACACATTTTTTTAAGTTGCGGGGGCAAATACTCTAGTTCAGTCAACTTACAAACTAGTTGAGACAGTGAAAACTTAATGTTAAGTTGAATGAACAAATTCAGAAGCTGCAAGTTGTCAACTTCCAAAAATTCATTCAAACAACAAAAATGCGAGATCATTTTTTACAGTGTGAGGCGCTAAAGAGATTGTGCCTGCCGCATTAAGCCTGTGTTATACTTTCCACGTGCGCAATCCGGACGCGTACACGGACAGCGTGGACACGGACTACTTGTATTTATACTACCGAAAGTGTACGCTGGAGGTCCGCATTAATAAAGAAACTTCATTCTAATGCTCATTATATTAGCGTTAGGCGCTTATGCTAACGATTAACTCCGCTATAACGGCAATGTTTATTTTAATCCGACATTCAAATTAAAATATGGAATAATATTCATAACAGAATATCTAAATATTAAATTGAAACTTACCTGCTTGAACTCTTTCATTTGATCCAGGTGTCGGTCTTTAAAGTGTTTTATTAGTTTGATGCATTTCCTCCTTTTGATGTCGCCACGTCTCAGTGCTTTTATGAAGCGAGCGCATGTGCGCAGCTTTCAGATAGCGCAGCAAGAACCGGGTTGACCGGGTACTTAAAGAAACCTGGTACCGTGACGTTTTCATCTTTTTAGTACTGACTTGGTACCGAAGTACAGGGTCTTTTGACAATACTAATATATATATATATATATATATATATATATATATATATATATATATATATATATATATATATATATATACATATACACATATATATATATATATACACATATATATATATATATATATATATATATATGTATATATATATATATGTGTATATATATATATATATATATATATATATGTGTAAGGAATAATTGACGACAGGCCGTTGAATTATTAGAAAAATAATGCACACCACCTCGGGTGTGCATTATTTTTCTAATAATTCAACGGACCGAAGTCAATTATTACGCTTATACTACGGTTGCTACACCTCAAGACGTTGATCAAATTATATATTTCAAGGCATTCGTCCGGTTTTTCTACTTAAATCGCTATTGTGAGTAGGATTATTTCTTCCGCATCTCATCCAACGACTCCCTTGCTAATTCCAAAACGTCATTTTAAACCGTAACAGAGGCTTGAGCCGTTGATAGCAGACTAATGCAGTTAATACAGTTAATAACTAAGTTATGAGAGAGAGAGAGGTTACCTCTGTGAGTCTGTGCGTCTCTCAAAAGTGTTCGGCAGCAATGTCTCTAGTTACAGTGAAACTTAAAGTTACTTTTCTTCACGAACAGTGCCGTAATTGTTACCTCGCTTGTGAGAAGTCATGTAGTTTTTAAGTTGTTAAACTGTTACTGATAAAATCATCAGAGTAGCTCTAACAACATTAGCGCGTATGTTAAGGTGTGCAAACTGTCTGTGAGGGAGAGAGAGTGGGAGAGAGAGAGTATGTGCTTTCCGTACATAATAAAACATAATTTTGTGGCAAAATCATGGATATGATTTGTCGTTTGTATCATTTGTTTACTATATTTATTTGTTTGGCCAGTGTCGCTGTTGGTTTTGGTTATTTTGCTGTTTTAGGCTGTAAGGACCTTTGAAATAACACAAATCATTTGGCGAAGTGATATGGTCATGTAATGCGGTGCCTTGAACTACGTTCGCCGTGCGTTTCCCTGAAAATAATTGCACACCTTAGAACGTTCGACAGCCAGTCAGATTCAAGCATTCAATGGCCCCGTAGTATATATATATATATATATATATATATATATATATATATATATATATATTATATATATATATATATATATATATATATATACACAAACCCGATTCCAAAAAAGTTGGGACACTGAACAAATTGTGAATAAAAAAGGAATGCAATAATTTACAAATCTCATAAACTTATATTTTATTCACAATAGAATATAGATAACATATCAAATGTTGAAAGTGAGACATTTTGAAATGTCATGCCAAATATTGGCTCATTTTGGATTTCATGAGAGCTACACATTCCAAAAAAGTTGGGACAGGTAGCAATAAGAGGCCGGAAAAGTTAAATGTACATATAAGGAACAGCTGGAGGACCAATTTGCAACTTATTAGGTCAATTGGCAACATGATTGGGTATAAAAAGAGCCTCTCAGAGTGGCAGTGTCTCTCAGACGTCAAGATGGGAAGAGGATCACCAATTCCCCCAATGCTGCGGCGAAAAATAGTGGAGCAATATCAGAAAGGAGTTTCTCAGAGAAAAATTGCAAAGAGTTTGAAGTTATCTTCATCTACAGTGCATAATATCATCCAAAGATTCAGAGAATCTGGAACAATCTCTGTGCGTAAGGGTCAAGGCCGGAAAACCATACTGGATGCCCGTGATCTTCGGGCCCTTAGACGGCACTGCATCACATACAGGAATGCTACTGTAATGGAAATCACAACATGGGCTCAGGAATACTTCCAGAAAACATTGTCGGTGAACACAATCCACCGTGCCATTCGCCGTTGCCGGCTAAAACTCTATAGGTCAAAAAAGAAGCCATATGTAAACATGATCCAGAAGCGCAGGCGTTTTCTCTGGGCCAAAGCTCATTTAAAATGGACTGTGGCAAAGTGGAAAACTGTTCTGTGGTCAGACGAATCAAAATTTGAAGTTCTTCTTGGAAAACTGGGACGCAATGTCATCCGGACTAAAGAGAACAAGGACAACCCAAGTTGTTATCAGCGCTCAGTTCAGAAGCCTGCATCTCTGATGGTATGGGGTTGCATGAGTGCGTGTGGCATGGGCAGCCTACACATCTGGAAAGGCACCATCAATGCTGAAAGGTATATCCAAGTTCTAGAACAACATATACTCCCATCCAGATGTCGTCTCTTTCAGGGAAGACCTTGCATTTTCCAACATGACAATGCCAGACCACATACTGCATCAATTACAACATCATGGCTGCGTAGAAGTAGGGCTGTCGCGGTGAAGGAATTTCCCTTGCGGTAATTTTGAGTGGCTCAATAGCGCGGTATGCGGTATTATCGCACACATATACACATATATATATATATATATACATATGTGTATGTATACATAAGCATATATACCGCATATACACATATATGATATAATCTGTGTGTACACGAAACTAAATCACGTTGAAACAGGAAGTGAAGTAACCGGAAGAGAATGACAAAATAACGGTCCACATAACAAAACATAAACCTGACAATAAGATCGTTAGTCTATTGTTAGCATATATATATAACAGTTAGTTCTGATCGTCGAATCTGACTGACAAGATACTTTTTCTGTTGATATTTAACCTGCGTGTTCTAGACGGGTCTCAGTCAGTGCAGTTTCATTGTTGCTCCACACGGTGGCGGTAAGAGACTGTCTTTGAGTGGGTCTTAAACCGTTCAATCAACCACACGTTCAAAAACGCTGATTCATTCGAGATATGTAATGTTATAATGATATGTACAGCTGCTGAAATTATTTTAACTTTGAGCGCCACTTTTAAAGGCTCAGCTGACCAGCAGAGCGTCGATGCTAAGACAGATTTCGCTTTCCTTGGACATGAAAACCTGTTTTCACAAATATACATGACTCGGCCTGAAGGACAGACTCAGGTAATCGCACGCGCTCAGTCGATCTCTCTCTCATTCGCTGTCTGTTTAGGCTTGTTAAGTGCAAATTTACTGAGCCTCTGTACAAATCAGCATGGTACACATTGTTATCATTACTAATATTCAGTACATATGCACTAAGTATAAAACGAGAAGGGCATAACCTTACAAAAAAAATTGGAAATATCGCGGTTGCTGCGGTTGTTGCATTCCTCTGCGGTTATGCTCATCAATAGCGCGGTATTGCGATATTGCGGTTATCGCGACAGCCCTACGTAGAAGAAGGATCCAGGTACTGAAATGGCCAGCCTGCTGTCCAGATCTTTCACCCATAGAAAACATTTGGCGCATCATAAAGAGGAAGATGCGACAAAGAAGACCTAAGACAGTTGAGCAACTAGAAGCCTGTATTAGACAAGAATGGGACAACATTCCTATTCCTAAACTTGAGCAACTTGTCTCCTCAGTCCCCAGACGTTTGCAGACTGTTATAAAAAGAAGAGGGGATGCCACACAGTGGTAAACATGGCCTTGTCCCAACTTTTTTGAGATGTGTTGATGCCATGAAATTTAAAATCAACTTATTTTTCCCTTAAAATGATACATTTTCTCAGTTTAAACATTTGATATGTCATCTATGTTGTATTCTGAATAAAATATTGAAATTTGAAACTTCCACATCATTGCATTCTGTTTTTATTCACAATTTGTACAGTGTCCCAACTTTTTTGGAATCGGGTTTCACACAAAGTCCTGTGGGAAACACTGTTTTATATATATATATATATATATATATATATATATATATAACCGTGTTTCCCATAGGATTTTGTGAGACTGTGGTGGGTGGCCCTCGGTCCCTCTAGGGGGGTTCCCCCCGTAAGAAAATTTTGTACATTTTAAAGTTAAATTCATCTATGTGGTGCACTTTGAGAGTTCAAAATTAAGATCTCCAACACAGGTTCAGTGTGCAAACTTAAATAAAAAAGCTGGTGAATTGACTTGCACTTGAGGTTTAAGGGGGACTCAATGCTCTTTTTAGTTGTGATATAGTGTCTCAGTCTAAATTACACACCGGTGAATTTGGAAGCCAAACAAATTAGAATATAATGACAATAAGAATAATGTTATATTATTATTCCTATGACAGTAATAGCCATTTATTGGAAAACAATTACACTGTAAAATAAATAAATTAATATTTCACAGGTATATTATTTGACCTTATTCTACAGCAGGGAAATTATAATACTTTTGTCCTAATTTCTACTAGGGATGCATCGATCCGATACTCCGGATCGGTATCGGCTCCGATCCTGTCATTTTCCGCGGATCGGGTATCGGTGAGACGAGATCGATCCAAATCCGATATTGTGCATATACTATTCTGTGTTATTGTTAAGCCCCACGAAAGCACAAAAGCATTATAAAGCACCATAGAGTAAAAGTCCAAGTGTTCTGAAGCCGTTTCATAGTTTAATGTGAGGTACAGATGAATATTTAAGTCGTTAAACTCAAGTTCAGGTAAACTCTTCTCTCTGCTGCGGCTGTCTGTTATCCTCCGTTCAGCGTTCAAACTGCGTGTTGCGTTCGGTTATTACAGTCAAAACAATGAAACTCTCTTCGAGCGCTCAATAACTGAGATTTAAAACCGTTAAAAGAAAAGGCTCAATAAACTATCGCGCAGATTTAATAAGCTACGCATCAATCTCTCTTCCCTCTGTGCTTTGAACTCCGGAGCTGCGCGCTGTGACTCCGTGCTGCTTCAAGCGCATCATTCTGCACACGGGAAGCGCATAAGAGCTTTGTGCCATTCTCTATTGGAGCTTTTCGTATTATAATACTTTTGCGCAATGAAATATTATTTATACCGTTTCTTGTACTGCCCTATCAAGGCTATTAATAATCTAATGTATAGCACAGTAATGGAGGCAGGACTCCTCTATCATATGTTGCTGCCTTCATTGCTATATATTTAAAATGTATTTTAATTTTGTAGTTTATATTTATAAATAAATACATTTACTTGTTTTCATTAATGTATTTTACAACAATGCAAAGAACAATGTGTAACATTTTACCAGATTTAGTCCTTCACATATCCACTTTTATTTGTTCCCCACTAAATAATATTATTTCACTAAATGTTTAGATTTTATAAAATTGTGCACTCGTGATTTTTCTAGAATAACTTTTGCTGCTAAATTATCCACTAACCTAGTTTATAATAGTATTTTTGGTAATTTCATGTGTTTTCTCTGATCGGATATCTATCTGATTTGTTAAAACGTTTCCATTTACACTTGGCCACATAAATGTGTCTTCACAAAACGGATATAAATCCGATCTTCAATTCCCGCGCTATATTTCAATTTAACGAAGTTCACGTCAACGAAATCAAAAGCTCTGCATTTTATTAATTATCAGCTCATTTCAAGATCAAAGACTGCAATAGGAGAGCGCGCGGCATCAGCACTGGAAAGATATGTTTGTCTTATACTTTTAATGAAGATGATTGTGTTGACCATCTGCGTCTTATTTCAGTTTCATTCGCGGCTGTTTGCGCGTCTGCTTGCTGAAGAGTAGCTGAGTATCTCTTCAGCAAGCAGACGCGCAAACAGCTATATGACATTCAGATATGACTGAAGCATCGCCGCAGATGCTTGTTGCATTAGCGCAGTCATATCTGAATGTCATATAGCCTATAACACGGTCTCACACATTTATTATTTTTACATTTTGGGAGGAGTAAAATTCACGTATGTGGTTTCAACAACCAGATGCATTTACACATGTCCAGTTTGTCTGGAATGCGGCCCAGACCACCTCCATCGGATTTATATTACAAAACTCATGAAGTGACCAGGTGTAAACAGCCCCTATATATTTATTTAATGTTATTTTTCATTAAAATTAAGTTGTCTAGTAGATTGTGTTTAACACACAAAAGAGTGACACAGAAGTATAGAAACTCCACATTGATTTAAAAACAAAACAAAAAAAACCTGTACTAGGATCGGATCGGAATCGGCCGATACTCAGAATTTTCTGGATCGGATCTGAAAAAATGGTATCGTTGCATCCCTAATTTCTACACGTGCAAGCAGGGCCTACAACTAACTTTTTGCCACATCTGCCATTTTAATCACGATGCAAACAACATTTTCTGGTGACTTGAGGAAATCTACCAGCCACAAATATTTTTTTCCTGGCCATTAAACTGTTTTTGCAGTTGCTGCTACTACAACTACTAAACTTATTTAATAATTTTAAAAAATGCCATTTGAAATTAGAACCAACCACTGCATTTTAATCACAATACAAACATACAATGATGCTACATGTAGCATGAGCAGTGTTTTTTTTTTTGTTTTTTTTTATTGTATCATGTCAACATTTGAAGCAAAAACAGAATTGACTGACTTCAGCTTTGTGAAATTATGCTAAAACCTGCATAAATCAAAATCAGCAGACAGGCTGAATTTCACTCTCTGACAGCAGGAAGAGCAGTGATACGAGGGGGAAAATGCAATCGAAACTTCTCAAGCCAGTTTCCTTCAGAAATAGATTCATATAAACCCCCACCGCAATATTTACATTTTTCATCCAATAAACAGTGAGCTTGCTCTGCCTGTACAATATTTTCTTTGTTCGTGTCTGTTCATTTTAGACCTTGCTTGCAAGAGATAAACCTATGAACTTTTATTTTGGCGGAAACTGCAGTTGAGCTTTTATTTTGGCGGAAAACTTCAGCTTCTGTGAAAATAGGTTTACAAACGAGTCTCATTTAAAATCTAGCGAAATACTGTCAACATTTGCCCATAATTATGCTGATGTGAAAACAAAGCGTAACTGGTGCCAGTTGCGGTCTCAGATGCGCGCTAAACTCACAGCACATTCAAAAACAGACTTCACTGTGAACAGAGCCGCTCTGAGACGCGGAACACACCGGATCACGAGCTGCGAGTGCGAACTTGGCTTTGAAACACGCAGCGCAAACAGGCTTGATGAAGAGATAAAGCCATGTTAGTTAATTCGTTTGACGGACACTTTGCGAAAGCAATGACATGAAACACAACGTTAAAGACCTTTTATGTTATAATGAAGTGTATTAATATATTTTTGGTTTATTATGAAACTGTGGCGGGACAGATTAGACTGTGGCGGGCAAGTACTATGGTACTTTTTCATAAGAGCAAGTACAAGTCAGAATCGAGAGCCAATGGGTTCTAATGATGAGTGATTGAAAAACTTGGCCTTCAGATATTCGATGGCATAGATTAAATCAAGAGCCCGATGAACTGTTAAGGAGTAAGAAATAAACAATATCAATATAAGAAAATGTTAAGTTAGATTGACTTCCCATGGAGTGTTGAATTAGAACATTCTGTCAAACTATAGCCTAAGTGTCTAAATAATATATAATACATTATAGCCTATGTAAACAAGTAATTAAGTAGCCTATTACTTTAATGCAGTTATGCTATCAACCAACTTTGCATGTGTGGTGGACAGCACAAAAGACCATTTTACAAAAATAAACATTTAAGCAAACAAATAAATAAACCATGACCCGGGGTCCACTTCAACACCCCTCCCCCCCAATGTTCAAACCAAAACTACGCCCTTGCATGTAATACAATACATGCAGCTCAGTGAAGCACTTTGAGCACCAACACTTTTTTCAGTAAGTTACCTTTCTTGTAGAATTGTGCTTCAAATAAAGAACTTTATATTGACCAGATTGTTAGTTAATCATTTACAAGTCTATATTGCCTATATGAAAATTTGGGTGCACCTAAGAAAAAAAGTTAGGTGCACCAGTGCAGAAAGTTAGTCTAGAGCCATATATATATATATATATATATATATATATATATATATATATATATATATATATATATATATATATATATATGCAATAATAATATTCATTTTTTTTGTCTCTTAGAAATGCACATTTCACATTGAGCTGACAGTAGTAGCTTGAGTTAGGATGCAGATGTAAATTTGTTCATTATTCAGAAAGTTAGTCTAGAGCCATATATATATATATATATATATATATATATATATATATATATATATATATATATATATATATATATATATATATATATATATATATATATATATATATATGTATATATATATATATATGCAATAATAATATAATTTTTTTTGTCTCTTAGAAATGCACATTTCACATTGAGCTGACAGTAGTAGCTTGAGTTAGGATGCAGATGTAAATTTGTTCATTATCAAAATCAGTAACATCTGTAAAAATTGCAACAACCTCCTTTTTTTATATGGTGAAATTGAATTTTTCTGACTGTTTGAGTTTTATTAAAATTAAACATTGTTCTTCCATAGTAGCATACATTTACATCATGATGTATGTAAATGTAGTTAAAATCACACATATTGCACCTCAATACTGTGGTAAAAATGCAACTATGTGGTTTCTAGGTAGCCTATTTATATGAAAAACAGTAGTCTAAATACATTTATTATAAATGGACAAACACTAGCCTATAGCTTAATCACAAATATACTGTAATTACATTCCATTACTCCTTTAATATACGTCTACATTAATATAATAAATTTGATATAAATACCCCACATTTCTGCCACAATGCCATGGTACAGTTAGTGTTACTACAGTAAATCCATGGTAAACGATGGCGATTTGTAGATTGAAAAGCCTTCTGACTGTATCGTTGCACAGTGTTTTTCTGCTGTTTGTCAGCGCTGTTTTATCTGGATTTAATCTAGTTTATATCAGTTGACCGATATCGACTGTCAGTCAGTTGACCGATATCGTTTCTATCAGTCATTTGTGTTCTTCGCTGAATTCAAGCGCTTCTCACTGGATCTCTCAGCGCTGTTTAGTGGTTGCGTGATCGGTGAGTAAACACATCTGCTCTAGTCAGCTGGCTCTGCGCTGCGCTGCTGTTTGAACCGAGTGGATATGGTTTGTGAGTAGTGAGTATGAGTATGAGTAGTGCTCTTTTGTTCCGCATAAAAATTAAATTGAATATTTATCGAACTTGTTTTATCGAGGAAAATTATATCACTATAATTATTGTTATCGTTTTATCGCCCAGCCCTACCTCAAAGTATATCTGTTCCCGCGCCCCCCCTGTGAACTCTAAGGGGGGCGCACCCCCAGGTTGGGAAACACTGCTCTAGAGGATTGGTATTTTGAAAAGTCTGCTGAAAGCTTTCTCATTATTAACTAATAAAGACTGTGCCATATAAACGCCTCATAACCTTTCAAAGATCTAAAGTACAAACATGGCTCTTTTGATCAGCATTAGATGTGTTTAGACCATATTTATAGCTTGTTTGGCATTTTGGTTGAACAGAGCTGTCAGTAGCCACTCTTACTGGGCAGCATGTTAAATGTCACTGGTAGCAGTAGTTCACAGCTTGTTAACAAACATGGATCGAGTTGTGCCTCACAGCAGGCTCTCCTAAAACATCTACACAACTGGCAACAGCATGACTCCCATTCCTTCCACTGTCTTTTCAACTTGTCTGCTTAAATATTGAAGGAGTTGTTGTAGCCTTTGAGCCAGCATTGCAAACCCAGCAGGAGCGCTGCTAACCCTTGATGAATGAGCACGGTGCTCACCACGGTCTCATCCTGACCTGACAGACATCTGCTCCCTCTGCATGGCTTCCATAGACGCTGCATGATGTGGCCTTTGAGAAGACAGTCAATCTTTAAGATGTCTTTGTTGAATAACATGAACTGTCTGTCTTGTCATTTGAGTCATTCTATTAAGTTAACAGTCACAATAGTGTAAACATCAGACTGACAGGAAGTGGGCAGGTTTGTGGCAGCGTTTACAGGAGTCCCCACCCCCTTAGCAGAGTTTCCACTGAGCAGCGGCTTGTCTTCTCTCAAACGATTCTTCAAAACACTAATATGGCGATTGGTGGTGACATTGTTTTTTTTGGGGTTCTTAGGTTTTACCTTATTTTGCACATGAGTTTCGTCAGCCATTGTTGCACCAGCTGATAAAGAGTAGGCCTTTTTAAAGTCATTCTTTAAGAACATTTTTATGTCTAGCTTTTAAGCAAACATTTTGTATAGGCCTGAAAGCTTGTAAATCTAAGAGGATTTTTTTTTTACATTTTTTTTAATTAAGACATGGTTTTGGCTCACGAGTGTTTAAGAAATCAAATTACAAAGCTCAGGGCTCGCAAAATTTCAAAATCCCTGGTAGCCCTTCGGGCAGGTACTCTTCAGATTTTGGTAGCCCAAAAATTAGTTTAACTAGCCCAAATAAAAATAAAAAAACAAATGTCAATCAAAAACATTTTCAATTAGGGCTGTGCAATTAATCCAAATGCAATTCTCATGCGCATCCGGTTCTGTGATTGGCGGTAAATCTCCATCACCTGTTTTCAAATGGAGCGGCAGTTAATACACAGAGCCGTAGTTCACTGACAAGCTAGGCAATATCGCGTTCATAATCGAATGAGATTCATTTGCATTTTTTCTCCCAAAAAAAGAATTAAGGCAATTTATGACCCATTTTAAGAGCTGCACAAGTAAAATTAACACAGTGTGAGCGGGGTTGGACAATGTCTATGGTAACATACAGTATTAAGCCATAAAATGACATGATTTACAGTTTAGATACAGGTTTTCACAAAAACAAAAATCATATACAACAGCGTTTCAGCCTTTAGACCATTTTTATGAAAAGGGATAAATCAAGCATATAAATTAAATTAAAATGAATGAATATTATCGTCTAATTGTTTCGATTTTTAGAAGGCACACTAACTTCTTTCTCATTTACAACTCTGTTTGCTGCTTAAAAACATGGGTCGATATTTGCATTGATCGGTCAGCAATATGGCTTATTGGACATGCAAATTCATTCTCTGCCACGAGGTGGTGCTTTAGGAGCGGCTTAATATAGCAGTTTCCCCATTAGAGACTGTACACAAAGCAGCACTTTAATAACTTTAATAAACGCTGCTTTATCAGGCATTATAGGTAAGATGAAATAAAAATGCCAACGACACGTTTCTGAGGACAGTCGGTTCCCTTCAGAGACAAATTTACATAAAAACATCCGTGCTGAGTTTTGTTTTTGACTTTGAAATGTGCAGCACTCATAATCTTTGATGACGTCATTGCCTTTTAAAGTTTAATCCAGCCGTATCGCCATTCTTGTCTTTCCGTCCCCAACTGTAAGACCTCTTGAAATTATAATTAAGACATTTCTTATACCATTTAACCAGGGCTCTAGACTCATTCTTCCCACTGGTCGCACTTGTGCAACGAACTTTCTCAGTTGGTCGCAATTTTAATATTTATTTATTTATTTGCTACAACATTTGATTAATCAATGCATGCTAATGAACTTTTATCATAGTTTATAGTTATATGGTAACGAAAGTGTTCAACATTCAACCCGTTCTTTTTCATCAGTATTATTTGTGATTTAAATTTTGTGACAGGAATTCCTCTTTTCGTGCACTTTCACTTTCAAATTCGCGATCTTGGTGTCACGCTTTACAAGAAAAGATAATTGTCTGTTTTGCTTATATCTATACACCTTTCACTTTTTAAGACTAAAACAAAAGATGGATTCATTGTTATTCTTAATTAAAAATCACAACAAAAATAAAACAGTAGGCTACAATGACAAACTAGCTTACATAACATTTATTAACAAAAACTAATAAGAAGAGGCATAGGACACATCACATGCTGTATTATATACAGACTAATAAATGTTTAGCAAACACTGAGGAATCAAATAATAATATAAAAAAATTAAGGAAGGCTTCCATAGCGTAACGTGAGGTAAACAGCAAAGATAACAAGCTTTTCAAAACGAAAACAAAAAGAAAAGTAAAACTAAACTGGCTGTCGCTGACAGGACTTGCATGTTTTTTTTTTTTCTACAAGAATACCAACATTTTCACCTTCTCTGGTTTAAGGAGCGGTCTTTTACTTTAGTTTGAAAACCAAATCCTCCGTTGCGCTCTGTCTGCTGCGCGCACTTTCGCGCTCGTGCTGATGCAGCGAGTATAAACCAGGCTCTACCCACAGAAAAAAAAAACACCTCTTCACGTGATCAGTGAAATCTGAGTCCTGCTACAATGTGCTGCAGCTGGATGAAGCAGACGCTTTGGAGCAGCGCAGACCATGCACTCGCACAAGTACGACCACAGACGGTGCTTAATTGCTGAATAAAGTCGTTATTTTTGTTTTATTTCTGTACAAAAAGTATTCTCGTCGCTTCATAACATTACGATTGAACCACTGATGGCAGATTAAGTATTCTGGCGATGCTTTTCATACTTTTATGGACCTTGACAGTGCAATTTACTTGGCAGTCAATGGGACAGTCACAAGCCTCCCGGTTTTCATCCAAAATATCTTAAATTGTGTTCTGAAGACTAACGAAGCATTTACGGGTTCGGAACGACATGGGGGTAAGTGAAAAACGACAATTTTCATTTTGGGGTGGAGTATCCCTTTAACGTATTTAAAACTGGTTATGGCCTTAAGTTTGATGCAACTACATTGAGGAGTTTCTAAGGACCTGCGGGAGCCCTGTATTTTAAGATAGTCCGTCGTGCAGGGAGTTGATACATTTTGGTATCCCGACTGGAGAACACAATAGCCCCGGGACGTCGGGCTAGCGATTTTGCGAGCCCTGCTTCTATCTCTTGGCCATTTTTTTTATCTAATTGTTTGATATATGACTGGGAAGACAAAAGCAGCAGGTGCATGAAGCATATAGCCTACCTTATTGAATTCATTCCTTTTTAAGATGGCTTCCTGTTTTTGAGGAACAGTGTGACTATGGCAAAGCACAACACAAGAATGATGATGGCTTCTGGCTGTACCTTATTGCCTTGTCTGTAGAGTGAGATTAGCACTGCACTGAGCCCCGGGCTTTGGCAGCAGATTTCTTTCTTTCCAGCACACTGCTGTCTTTTTGATGCACATTTTCATACCACCTGCTTTCAGCATAAAAAAGGTCCCCTGCTTTGTGTCTTGAGCTGACCTCAAAACTGATTAGATTTGTGACAAGATATTATGGCTTATCAAACTAATTTGATGCAGTAAGGAACAGCACAATGTTTTGTCACCGTATAATTTGTGTGCAGTGTTTATTTTTTTTACATTTTAAAGTTAAATTATTCTACGTGGTGCAATTTGAGAGTTCAAAATTAAGAACTCCAACACAGGTTCAGTGTGCAAACTTAAAGAAAAAAGCTGGTGAATTGACTTTCACTTGAGGTTTAAAGGGGGACTCGATGCTCTTTTTAGTTGTGATATAGTGTCTCAGTCTAAATTACACAAACCGATGAATTTGGAAGCCAAACAAATTAGAATATAATGATGATAATAATGTTATATTATTATTGCTATGACAGTAATAGCCATTTATTGGAAAACAAATGCACTGTAAAATAAATAAATTAATATTTCACAGGTATGTTATTTGACCTTATTCTACAGTAGGGAAATTACAATACTTTTGTCCTAATTTCTACACGTGCAAGCAGGGCCTACAACTAACTTTTTACCACATCTGCCATTTTAATCACGATACAAACAACATTTTCTGGTGACTTGAGAAAATCTACCAGCCACAAATAATTTTCCTGCCCATTAAACTGTTTTTGCAGTCGCTGCTACTACAACTACTAATATTTAATAAAAAAAGAAAGCCATTTGAAATTAGAACCAACCACTACATTTTAATCACAATACAAACAATGATGCTACATGTAGATGTATCATAAGAAGTTTTTTTTTATTATTATTTAAATTTGATTGTATCATGTCAACATTTGAAGCAAAAACAGAATTAACTGACTATTAACTGAATATTAATTGGATTTGAACTAGGGCTGGGCGATATTTCGATAACGAAAATTATCGCGATATAATTTTCCTCGATAAAACGATATGAAGAGTTTGATAAATGTTCGATATAATGTTTATGCTCCAAAAGTGGAACGAAGCAGCGTGCCTCATTTGAATCGCGCCAAAAGGACTGTTAATCCGCTCGGAACAAAGTTCAAAGTGCCACGCGGCGCGAGCTCACTAGAGCAGATGTGTTTACTCGGTCACGTGAACACTAAACAGCACTGTGAGATCCAGTGTGAAACGCTTGAATTCAGTGATGAACAAATGACTCTGATTTAAACTAGCCAAAGCCAAACAGGAGAAACACTGTGTGCAACGAGACAGTCATAAGGCTTTTCAATCTACACATCGCCATCATTTACTATGTATATAGCACTCACTCACTGCACCATGGTATTGTGGCAGAAATGTGGGATATTCACTTTGAATTTTATTACAGGATTAATGGTATATAATTATAATATGTATTTGTGATTAAGCTATAGCATGTGTGCATTTATACTGAATGTTTTTAAACTACTGTTTTTCATAGTTATATTTTTACCATGGTATTGAGGTGCTAAATGTGTGGTATAAACTGTTTATCATGATTTAAATGTATGCTACAATGGGAGACCAATGCTTAATTAAAAAAAAAAAAAACATCCTTGGTCAGAATAAATTTAACCATATAAAACTGAGGTTGCTACAATTTTTACAGATATTAATGATTTTGATAATGAACAAAACTTTACCTCTGCATCCTAACTCAAGCTACTATCAAATGTGCATTTCTAAGAGACAAAAAAGTGATAATTATTAATATTATCAGGCAACCCAAACCTGTTTCTTGATTTGAAACAATATCACTCATTAGACCATGCAGAAACTAAGAAATTAATTTTTCTATTTAGATATTTATTTTGTTAAGGAAAATTAATTGTCTGGTTTCTACAACTTTCACTTTGGAGCAAAAATCTGTCTTTACACTTGAAAGAAATAAAGATTTGACATTTATCGTGATAATTATCGATATCGACTGATATGAAAAAAATTATGATTTTTTTGGCCATATCGCCCAGCCCTAATTTGAACGGAGCAAGAGTTTTGCTATATTAATTTTAGTATCAATGATATGAATTTGCATATTCATGACGTCATTGCGTCACGTTTGCGTTCAGACGAGTTTTGGCACTTAAGATCTGTTCTAAATGTCACATACTGTAATTAATACAACTGAATGCCCAATAAAGCTGTTCACATTATATTTTGTGTTGTCATTAGGGATGTCAATTTTCAATCATTTCCATAATCGATCGTCGTTTAAATTAACGATCAATTAATCGATTAATCGTTAACCATAACTACTGCAAAATGCATCTATTGCAGTGGCATATAGTCACCGGCATGACAGGATGTGCAAATGCCACTCAAAACGCCAGCTTCCTCACCCGAATGAAAAGGGTTTTTAGTCTTAATAAAAGGCTAGTGGCAGGATGGTAAAATGAATGGATGTGATTACGATCATTTGATAAAAGGAAGAGAGCGCGCCGTAGTTACGCACGGGATCATTATGTGTGCCGTTTCATATCCTGTCACGGAGACCGCTGCATCCTTTTCCAACAGTTTTTAAATGGTTTTTAAACGCCTTTTTAAATGGTTTCATTTCGTTTTTTTATTTTTTAAAACATGGGATTTAAAACATGCGTTGCGTGTTTTGAAGCACGGACGCACACGAGTTGTGATAACAGTGAGGGTCTCAGAGCGTTGTTCATTATTAAAATGCTCGGTCTGCATAATTAATGAGAAGAAACTCTCACTTCACTGCGCTGTGTTCTGCATGAGATTGCATACACCGGAAAATTCAAATGTTGCGAAAACTGTTTCAGGTAGGCTGTTCATTAATTTCTATCGTCTGTTTGAACTCTGCACTGTATCTTTCCGAGAGATGTAAAGAGTTTGTTGTTTTCATTCCTTCATATGCATTTAATCCATAAACTGTCCGTAAAAAGCATTTCACATGTACGGGTTGAGCGGGGCACACATGCGGGGTTAATTGTAACACTATACAAACATTTCCACATGCCAGCATAACAGAATTTACAAAATGTCCTATTATTTCCTTGCCATATCACTATATAGAGAAAGAAATGTTAAAAAATCTTTTAAACGAAATTAAAACGCCAGTAGGTGCCAGTAGTGAGCGTTTGAGTGAGTCACTGAGTTGTTCATTCAAACGATTCGTTCAAACGGCAGATTCATCAGATGTTCATGCATGGGCTAATGAAACTTTGACTCAACCGATTCGTTCAAAACACTGAATCATTCAGCAATGAATCGGATGGTTGCTGTGAAATGCGCTGTGGTTCCGCCTAAAATGTAAGTGATCTAATATTATTGTACTTGCTTATTGAACTCTTTATTGAACTATTAAATAGTCATAATGGTGAAAACGCCGTGTGATGTTGCCTAACTAACTGTATTTTAAATATAAAAACTTTTCATTTAGAATTTTTACCTCAGCATGCTGACTTTCCTTGTGTTGCATGTTTTGATTTCTCCTGGAGAGCCTCGCCTGGAGAGCCTCGCCACTTTATACCGTACATGCATTAGCTATATCCACTATTCCTCAATGACTATAAATGTAATAAAATCAGAATAATACTTGCGTTTTGGTGATTGCCTAGTTATTTTTGGTTAACGTTACTTGTCTGGCGTTAATGAAGCGTTATTAAGGTCGAGCCCTGGATAATAATGTAATATTGCCACACAAATGACATTTGGGGAAATGATTGCAGTGCAGTTTGTGTGCAAGCACGGAACAAAAGATGCTCTAAAATAAAACAAAAAATGTCCGGTTGATCGGTGCATCTGTACTCCAGTGTATAAATTCAATATAAATTAATCATTGTTCAAGTTACTTGCCAAGAGGGGTATTTTGACATACTTTTGTATGTATTTGCCCATTCGAAGGCAACTCGCGCGTTTCAGAGACGCGACTGTCTGTGCGCGCGCTGTTCACACAGAACAGAACACAGCGCGCAAGTGAAAGGAGTTGTCTTTCATGCCCAAATGCTTTTTAATCACTTTAATTTTTAAATTAACAAGGCCTAACAAGGCTTAAAAACGCTGCAGTGGCCCGATTGGGCAAGTGACAAATCCGTCTACTGTCCCGAGCGGCCCGCCCTCCCAACGGCACCCCCCGCCCCCTTGAAGCTCAAGTTCATTTTATTAATTTCATTTTCTCTATAGCGCCAGATCACAATAGAAGTAATTTAAAGTTACCTTTCCAATAGAACAGGTCTATACCTTGTTCTTTTATTAAACAAACTAAATAGCCTTACGTTATTTGACTTGTTTACACGACGACATGTTATTTATGTCTCTAACGTTACATTAGAGCTGCACGATTCTGGATAAATTGAGAATCACGATTTTTTTTTCTAAAATAGAGATCACGATTCTGAACTAAACAAAATAATGTGTGACAAAATATTAATTGCTGCAGTCTATTTAAAAGTATTTAATTTAAATGAATTATTAAACATTTTAATATATAATACAGTATGGCCAGGTTTCACAGACGGGGCTTAGACTAAGCCAGGATTAGGCCATAGTTCAATTAAGACATTTAAGCAATTTTTATAAACATGCTTAGAAAAAAACATTACTGGTGTGTATCTTGAGACAAAACAAAGGCACTGATATATTTTAAGATCAGTCAATGTGAGTTTCTTTCAGTTGAAACAGCTCAGATTTACATTTTTGTCTAGGACTAGGCTTAAGCCTCTTCTGTGAAACCCGGGGTATATGTATTTAAAATATAGTGTATTTAATACACCAACTTTTAGAATTAAAATGATGAAAAATTGGTTTGTATTAATGATTCAATGACTCACTCATACCTCACTTGTTTCATTAATGGATGAATCAGTGTTTTTGAACGAATCTCGAATGAATGATTCAATAACAAATACATTTTAAGTCACTTGTCGCCACCTAGTGGCGAAATGATGCAATCGACACAAAAGTTATTGGAAGTGCCAGTTGCTTTCAAAAGATGAGTGGCTCTATTTTGATCGCTACCATAGACATCAATGTTTGTAGCCGAACTATAAACTTTTATCCCAGTATTTCTATGAATGACTGTAAAGCCCTATTCGGACGGTAATTGTTTCTCAGGGGGACGTCTGTAAAAATAAATTTACATATCACCTCAGTGATAAAACTCGTGGATTCGGATGGAGATTTATTCACAGTGGAGGAGCGAGTTCTGTGATCCTGCGAACCCAGGAACACGCTGCTCACGTGGCCAGTCACATGATTGTCTGCTGTAAATAAAATTAATTTTGTATTCTTATTATTGTGTAAAATGTATTCCTATTATTCCAAGCATATTTTATAATATATAATACTATATTTATTATTTGATTATTTAAATCTCCTGTCCTGTTTAAAAATAGGAGGCGCTAATTATATTGCATACATGCTGCTGTCATAATAAAGACCCATTTCAAATGTTTACGTGCTTTTCTTTCTGCTCTCACTCGCTGTGGTGGAGCAGTTATGAAGTATTGTTCTTTTAAATACTTTCCAGCATTTCAGATATAAATATGTATGCAAATTTCACCGAAGTACAACTATACGGTGCTCGGGCGCACTCAAAAAGGGTTTAAATACTTAATTTTGAATCGATTTCTTCTCGTAAACTCAGAGATGTGGATTCGGACGGCAATTAAATTACCACACGACCTCGGTGTTTGTCAAAAAACAGTAGGTAATTCTGCCGGGGATTTTCACGGGGGTGGTTAGAGAAAAACACCGACATCCTGGATTCGGACGGCAATTAAATCACCAACTACCCCCTGTATCTGGTGAAAATCACTTGCGTCCCTCCGAGAAACAATTACCGTCCGAATAGGGCTTAAGACAGAAATAATACTCTGTATTTGAAAAGACTGTTTGTGAAGCTTTTTCTTACCTAAACATGTTAAATGTCTGCTCTCTGGATCAGCAGCAGCGCGAATGCAGATTTGAATGTTCCGGTATGATTTTTTCAAAGTTTTAATAGACACGGGCGAATCGTTGACATTCAGAAATTAGATCGTGTGGGTATTTGAATCGAGATTGCGATCTTTTAACGATTAATCGTGCAGCTCTACGTTACATTACATTCGCGCGCTCTGTATGCGCACAGCGGAGTTCCGCCCGATGCGCTCACACTTGCACGTGACTGCCTGCCTGAGTTTTGCCGACAACCAGAGACGGCACAAAATTTGGCGGAGGCGGCCGCCTCATAATTCTCTATGCAGGAAAAACCCTGGTATAGTTAATGCCGAGTTCACACTGCATGATTTTCAAAGTCATAGGATCACCGTTGTTTTCACACTGCACGACTATCTGGGGTAGCAGTCAGTCGCTGCTGTGTTCACATTGCATGATGTATCGGCGACAGGAGGTTAAACACTGCATGACTTTACAATAGGAAGAATCGCCGACAACTCTGACTGGTCGGCAAACTACAGCCAAACGCACACGAGAAGTGATAAGGTAATAACGCAAGATCACGCTGATATTATGGTCTATAAGTCCTCCCCGAACACACAATTAACAAAGTTGACTAGTTAACAAACATACTTCTGCTGGGAAATTATTATATACACAAATCTAAGTAGCCTACTTGAAAGTGAAACCAATGTTTTGTGCATTTTATGAGTTTATTTCTTATAGCCTATAAAAGCCCTCAAAGTGATGAAAAAGAAAAATGCAATAAGTCTTTTGTCCGTTATAGAAGAATATTATTTACAGGAAAAACCCTAGCCCCTTCTTCATCTTCATGTAGCCTACCTGTTCTGTATATTCTAATGTAAAAATGTAGGCACGTTGTTTGTAAATGGCTAATAGCTTTGTAAACAAAAAAATAAATAAAGTCCTCCCCGAACTTCCCGCTGCCCTGTATCTTGCGCTCTTGTTGGCTGTAGGTCATCGCCGATGTATTTTTCAGTCAGAACTCATTCACACAGCAGGATTGTGAATCGATTCTCTCAGATCGCGTCTTTGATAATTCACACTGCGTGATTGTCACTCGCGTGAACGAGCACCGATTTGCCTCCGATTTCGGGCATTTGTCGGCGATTTATCAAAATTGGGCTAAAAATCGTGCAGTGTGAACTCGGCATAAGACAAACTCACCGTGTCTATCTAGTCATGAAGATGTGTATATATTTCAATTTCAGCAGGCAACTATTTTACAGCTACATTATTATTCCAGCCACAATTAATCACAACAATGTATGTATATACAATTACATATGATTAAGCAGATAAATTTACATTTACATTTATGCATTTAGCAGATGCTTTTATCCAAAGCGACTTACAGTGCATTCAGGCTATACATGTTTTATCACTATGTTATCACTAAATCGTCAAGTTTGTTGTTTTACACACATGCACACAGACATTATTTCATACCCGACATAGTGAGATGCATAAGAAATCTTTAGACGCACCCATAACAAAAGACAATACTTTATTTAACCTTTGATTTTTTGACAGCCGATGCTGATATCTTGGAAAGCAGGGTGGCTGATGTAAAGCCGATATAATTTTATTTAAATTAATATTTAAGAAATTTAAATCATTTGAAAATGGATTAAAAAAATAAATGTGTAAAATAAACATAATTATACTTTAGATGACATTTAGTATTTTTCACGAATAAATAAATATTTAATAAAAATATAATTAAAATGGAAGTAAACACTAACTAACAGGGCACTCAGTATTCTGGGATGTTTGTGTGCATTGGGAATCATATTTTTTCAAATAAAGCCAAGGTAATACTCATTTTACATACAGCACACAGTGAAAATGACATGAATATGGCAGTGGGCAAAAGCATAAAGTGCAACATAATTTGAAATCACGAGTTTAAAATTTGTCGATCACGCATCTCCAGTGAAGCTGAACTTTCCTCCTCTCTGCTTTCAATTCACACGGATCGACCACCACGCAGAGAACACGTGATCATGCAGGTTACAAATGCACACTTTATAAGATCTCACAGCTGAATTCGACTAGCCTGCAAGGTTTGTGAAATAAAATATTCATTAGTCATTCAAAGCTTTGTTTAAATGATATAAATGTGCATTTGCTGAATGCTGAAGGCAAACGAGAAAGTATTATAATGCTTGCCTTTCTATTACTAATAATATAAAAGCAATCGTTATAATACTTTTTTGTATACCTTTTAATTCCTTTGTTTAACAGTTCTATCTGATTATTAGATAGACTTCTATCCATATTAGACAGAACGGTTAACGATGACAGCAAACAAGAGGGAGAATGTCATAGATATGTGGGAGAATGTGAGCACTGTGTGCTCAGGCACTGCTGTTCTCAGCGGCGTCAAAATAAAAGTCCCGCCTCGAACGCATCGGCCAAACAGAAAAGCTTATCGGCCAATGCAGATATTTGAAAAATACTAGCTATCGGACGATATATCGGTCGACCACTAATCAGGTATGCGTTAAAATTTCAAATTGGAGCCTCTACTACATCGATTCAGGCACCCAACATCACAACAAAATTATATTTTAAGCTCCTTGTGTAGCCGAATCTGTGCTGGTTTGAATTGGCCGCCTACAGTTTTCGCTTTGTTTTGCCTCCAGCTAGCGCTGTGACGTCAGCCCTAAAAGGGTCTGTATACAAAGCGTTGATCCACTGTGAGTAAATTAATCTATGATTCAGTGAGCCCTTTTCCAGCTCTCTTCTGAGAGACTGTAGAGGAATGCAGACAGACAGGCCTCAAGAATGTGTGTGGCATTCAGTGTGTACCTCAGGTGTATTTATAGGCCACTAAGTATGCATTACACAGATTTTTATTTCTGGCCTTTATGACATAAAGTGTCCCGTATTTTAAATTAGAAGTGCTATTTAAACAGCTAGGCTAAATAGCTACTTCAACTTGATGACCCTATGGTCCATTGCTTTTTTTGTGCCCTTTGTCTTTTGTTAGTTTCTGCATGGTGTGGTTCAGACATGTTAATTATGTGAAAGTGACTTTTCCTCTTAGCAACTTAAAAACACCTGGAGAGATGGGCCATTTATTCTCACACTGTGTTATCCTGTCTTGAAGCAGGACCCATATTTCCTTTGCTTTTCTGAGAATGGCACCGGTGACCTCTTTAATGTTTATTGATACTCAGAATTCACACTCTTGAGTGGCTCTGGTCTAGCAGGCTGAAGGAGCAAAGTTCATTCTCTGTGTGTCCGGTTTTTCCTGTGTAACATGACTTCTTGACCTTCTGGTGACATTAGGTGTAAAATCATAGTGATTTTTGTCAGTTCACGGTTAGATATTTACCTGAGGAGCCATCTATTGTTTAAAAAAAAAAAAAAAAAGAGTAATCTTTCAACCCAGGTCTTTGGCTAAATGTAGAGCATGGTTATAAAGTTCATCTTACCTATTTTATAAATGCATGTGAATAATGTTCTTGTGAATGTTTAATTTTTTAACCTTATTTTTTTTACCTCTTTGCTGTAGTGACATACTGGATTTCTACAATAATTTACTCCGCTTAAAGGGTTACTCCACCCCAAAATTAAAAATGTGTCATTTATCACTTACCCCCATGTCGTCCGAACCTGTAAAAGCTTTGTTCGCAGAGGTGGGTAGTAACGAACACCACATTTACTTTGTTACATTTACTTGAGTACGTTTTTTGGGTAACTAATACTTTTAGAGTATATTTTAAAATGGGTACTTATACTCTTACTCAAGTATATTTTTAGAGAAAAAACGGTACTTTTACTTCGTTACTGTGGGCGACTCTCCTCTCGTTACTTGGAGAAAGCAGTATTGCGAAAATGCAAAATTAAAGTATTGAGTATATGCAAAATGCATACACTCTTCTGTGTCAGCTGGGCCACAAGGATGCGCTTTTTGCGTTCAAATCAGAGCGTAAATCAACGTATAAGACGCATCCCTGTGTCGAGGCAGACGCAGAAGAGTGTACGCTTTTTGCGTCCAGGGATTAATCTCCAAAATGGTGCTACGCTGACGCAGAGGAGACGTTACGTTGTCTAATTGTTGAATAAAGTCATTATTTTTGTTTTATTTCCATACGAAAAGTATTCTCGTCGCTTCATAACATTACGATTGAACCACTGATGGCAGATGGAGTATCCTGGGGTGGAGTAACCCTTTAAAACCCACCCCTTTCTTACAAACGACTGCATTCAGATCTGCACCCATCCAGTCAACAACCAATGAGAGAACCTCTGGTGCTACTTGCATTATATTGTCACTTTAAAACTTTAAAAAACTTTTTTTCTCAGGAATGGCTCAAAAGGGTGTTTTTTTTTTTTCTTCCCCCACCACCTTGAACAACTGTTGTTGCCAAGTAGACTCAAAATGATTAACACAAGAAGCTAAAACTAAAATTATTGTTAACATTTTTTTCCCTACTTTTTCATTAATACTCAGCAATATTACAGTGAAGCAATCCTTGATAAACCGCAGTTACTATCTCCATATATATTTCACCAGAATATTTTAAGATATAAAAAATGTCACAACCTTTTTTTCCCAGAAACGTAAAAGCTTTGGGTCATCAGCATACTCGCATTGTTGCTCAATTTTATATTTCCGTCAATATCACTGTGAAAATTCAATGTATCGCTCAGCCCTACCTGTATGTTATCAGCTGAACAACATTCCATTTTTACTGCTTGTTAAACAGTGTGAACCTCTTTATGACAGTGCCAGCGATAGAATTACATCTGCACAGCCAAACCTCTTTTTCTGATCTCACGAGATTGTCAATAGACACACCTTTTTCATCTGTAATGTCCCGGTATGCAGCAAACAAAGCTGCATTCAGAAGCAGTTGTTGCTTATTACAGTAATTGGTAAAGGAATGTGTAGCTCTTTTCTCATGTGTACGTTTGTGGTGGCCCAACTTGATCCAACTTGCTTTTTCTTTTACACTCCATACCATTAAAATTAAAGCATATTGGCAGCTGTTATGATATGAATGCTTGTGGCATGGCCTGTGGAAACCTGTGTGACTCTGCATATAAACCTTTCTGGAGCTGGTGTTAAAGGGATAGTTCACCCAAAAATGAAAATTGTCATTTACTCACCCTCAAGTAGTTCCAAACCTGTATGAATGTCTTTGTTCTGCTGAACACAAAGGAAGATATTCTGAAGAATGTGGGAAACAGAGCAGTTCTGGGGCACCCTTGACTTCCATATTATTATTTTTTCCTACTATGGAAGTCAATGGTGCCCCAAAACAGCCTGGTTACAAACTTTCATCAAAATATCTTCCTTTGTGTTCGGCAGAACAAATAAATTCATACAGGTTTGGAGCTACTTGAGGGTGAGTAAATGATGACAGAATTTTCATTTTTGGGTGAACTATCCCTTTAAGTTTACTGCTTGTGGTATTGCTAAATGGCCTCAGATCAATTGCGTCCTGCTTAGGATGGACTTGAGCTTATCTTCTCTTATCTAGCATTCAGCCATTTGCTCTTGCGTTTTGAGTTGCCGCTGAACTTTAACACATGGCCTCCACTAAGTCAGTACAGCAGTGGTCATGGCAACAAGTCGTGCAGATCTGAGCAGGTGTATCACATTTCGATCCCTCACTGCTTGTTATCTTCCACATACTTTGTAGTGGAAAAGGAATAGAGAGTGTTTAAAGTGCCCCTATTATGCCATTTTTAAGGTTGCTAATATTGTTTTATGAGTGTCCTAAAACAGGTTTACATGCATCCAAGGTGAAAAAACACTTTAGTTTCCTCAAAAAATAGCTTTCATTTTACCTAATTTCTAAATGATTCCTAAACGACTCGTGCAAAGCAGCTCAAAGAATCAGTCTCTCTAAACCCCTCCTTTCCATGAGCCCTCGCTGCTGTGATTGGTCAGATGGCGCAGTCCTTTGTGATTGGTCTACCGCGTACAGCGCGAATGACAGCCCGTGGGCGGACATTAGGCAGATGTGTTACTTCGTGACATACAGTCGTAACAGAATAAGATTTGAATCCCTGACGACTCGTTTAGGCGATTGCGAGCCGACTCTTGTTGTTGTTTTTTGTTTTTTTTAAACAGACAATAACCAGGGTTCCCACGCTTCTTGAAAGTACTTGAATTTCAGACATATAGATTCAAGGCCTGGAAAGTACTTGAAAATAAACATAGGTCCTTGAAAGTGCTTGAATTAAATTTGAAATAAATTTTGTTTATGGCGCCATTTAAAAAATTGTCCTATATGTGCTGTCAAAGACAGAACGAAACGGCACTAATGATTGGGGTGGAGATGGGGTAGCGCTGGGAAAAAAAAAACTTTGCATGTGTTGATGCGCAGCCTAGAGCCCTGCGCGGGACAGTTTTCTTATGCCCGCTCCCGCTGAGTTTCTGACCATTAACCGCCCACTCCTGCAACGTGTGTTGTGTCCCGCTCCCGCAAACATTCTAATATTGTGTATAATTTTCGCGCTATCAATATGCGGGGTATTGAAATCAAATTTGAATGTGCACTCGCAGTTCACTTTCAATTTCACGATCACGCACACTCTGTCTAAAGTGAGCACATCTTACAGTGTGTGCATAATTATTAGGCACGTTGATATTCTGATCATGTTTTTTTTTTCAAGCACATTTTACCAATACCAAACCACATCAATCTTAATATCTACTATTAATTTTGTATTTAATTATTTATAAGTGATATATAATTGTCCATGAAGGCTGGAAGTGAAAAACTCCTTATATTCAGGTGTGCAGAATTATTAGGCAGGTTTTCTTTTACAGATCAAATGAGCCAAAAAAGAGATTTAACTCAGACTGAAAGTCAAAAATGATTAAATCCCCATGAGAAATATTCAAAACTAATGCAATACAGAAATTGCAAAGTTAAGACATAAACATTGGTCCAACGAAATGCTCATTGGGTCAGCGTGGTCAGATAAAAACGGGTGGACAATAAAAGGTGCATGATAACTGCAAAAGAAATAGGAATTAATATGAAGAATTAGGTGTAAAACCATCGGGAACCATTTACTCTCCAGCGCTACCATTTTCCAGAACTGCAACCTTCCTGGAGTCTCCAGAATTACAATGTGCCAGGTTCTCAGAGACTTTGCTTGGGTAAAAAATCCTAAAAAATGACCCTCACTTAATGAGAATAACATGCTGAGGTGTTGTGAAAGAATTTACAGTAAGCATTTACAATTTACATTGTACACTTACATTCACTAAGCAAATAGAAAGTTCTATTTTTTATTTATTTTATTTATATATTTTTTTTGAAGATTTGCACATGTACAAGGTTTAAAATGTTCATGAAATACTTTCAAAAAATATTGAAGTTTGGGATTTACAATAATAATTTTGACTTGAGTTTATTTATTAATGAGTAACGTCTCTGAGAGAATGCAATTTTTTTATGTTAACAGGCTTTACCATGTTATTACAACATTTAACCACTTTTTATTAATTTAAAAATTCTTTCAAATTTTAATCTTGTACAAGAACTACAGCAAAAAACAGTTTGATGCACATTTTATTAATATTTTAGAAATTGTATTTGAATATTATTGACTTCAATGGATTTCGTTAAATTCCTTTGAACACGACTGCTCAAAACAGTCTAAATTTATGAAACCTACACATTCAAAACATTATTACTCTGACATTTGTAATGTAAATGTTAAGTGTAAGTGAAATGTTAAGTACTGTAAGGTCTTTCATGACACTACATATGCTGGCGTGTGAATTTGATAGGTGCTTGATATAAAATAAATGGTGCTTTAAAAAGTCCTTGAATCTGGTGTTCATGAAAGAGTGGGAACCCTGAATAACTTTATTTATCGTGCACTGTCGGCTTCACAAATTTGCAGAAAGTTTGTTCACATACTGCTACATGACACTGCATGAAATGTAATATTCGAAAAGGCATAATAGGGGCACTTTAATGTTTGAAGCTGCGGAAGTTCTAGTGAGAGTGAAATGACAAGTGAAGCCTTTGCACTTTTGTGGTAAAGAGTTGCAAGTGATAACACTTACACACTCATGTTCTCATGCAAGATTCACAGATGATCAGTATGCTGCTGTTCACTTAAGTGACAGGCAGACAGAAGTAGCAATCGATGGCAAAGTTCCAGGGAATCCTTGTCACCTGAGGGACATTTTTCTTCTGCTCGCATAAATTCTTTCTGTGTTTTTTTGGTGGGAATAGCATGAGTCAGTGCTGTTTGGAGTTTTTCTGTGAATTGTTAATGCATGGGTGGATATTTGCTCTCAGCAGGGTGGAGTACATGTGTGTGCCAATTATGTTAGCACTGTCTTGATGAGATGCTTAGTTGAACATGACACTGTCTGTATTGCAGGAAGTCTGGAAAGTGTGTGGCTGCATTTATTTGACCAGAAATACAGAAAACACTTATTGTGAAATTACCATTTAAAATAACTTTTCTATTTTAAAATGTAGTTTATTCTTAAAAGCTGAATTTTTAGCAGCCATTACTCCAGTCTTCAGTGTCACACGATTCTTCAGAAATCATGCTGATTTAGTGCTCAAGAAACATTTCTTACATCAATGTTGAAAGCCGTTGTGCTGCTTAAATGTGTCATGGTTTCCACAAAAAAAAAAAAAAAAAGTTTTTTTTTTTAATAGAAAGCTCAATAGAACAGCCAAAAACCTTTTGTAACATTAATGTCTTTACTGTACCTGTTAATCAGTTTAATGAAATTTCCAATTTCCAATACTACTGTTTGCTGTTGCTTTTTTTAGATCATTTGTTTTATTTGTCTTGAATTATTACTGGATAAAATGTGACGCAATATTTACTTATTTGAGATATACTTGAAGGCTATGTGCAGTTGCTGTAACTTGTTAATATAAGCCTAGTGTGTGATTATAGTAGGGCCCTATGAAATCCGTTTTATTTTTTCCTAAATTCAGTTTTATTTTTTTCCAAATTCTATTTTTTCAGTTTAAATTTTTATGGACTCCTTTTAAATGGTTAAATTAAATTTTTATTAATCAGAAAAGCATGTCTTATTAATTAAGATCATAAAACTTATACAATTTAACAAACTTATTAAAAGATTAACTAAAATTACATATTTAGGGCCCTATGAAATTTTTATTTTTTCTCACCTTGTGTTTTATTGTTTCCAAATTCTGTGTTTTAGCATGACTAATTATTTGAATGCATAAAAACAACTTTTATTTATTCTTACAATAGCCTTGTGAAAAAAAAATCCCCCTCAGAAATTCTGTTGTGTATTCACATTTTTCTGGTTATCAAATGAAGGCATAAAATCTTTTAATTAATAAAAATTAAACAAATATTTTTTTGGCAAATAAAGTGGATTTACTATTAAAATGAAAACATGAAAGAAATATTGTGATTTATTTCTTCAAAATTTGTTATTTTTTTAATAGTAGTATTAGGTACATTCTACTAACTACTAAACAGAGATATATTTCTGGCGCAATGTCTTCAAGTTTTACCGAACTTTTATTTTGACGGGTTGCCGTGAATACGCTGGTCGTGGCTAGAAGGGATACAGCTGCGGCCGGAAACTAACAATAATCAAATGAAACGGTCAAATGGTCATGAAGTGACTCTCAGAGCAGTTCTGGAGATGTTGTTCATGTATTTATGTCCTCATTTAGTGAGACGGCGGATGCTGAAAACACCGCGAGCGTCGTGTGTGTGTAATCAAAACGTGCGTCTGTGCCATTCACATATACAGAGATACGCAGAACATGCACAATTCATATTTAAATAGTCTTTTTGCGGCTTAATGTTTACAGATACTAGTCCATAGCGTGAGTCGATTTAAGTGTACTGACCTACTTTTGATTAATTCATCCAAACTTTGACAAATTCCGTGACTCCGCGTTATACAGTAAATTCCATTTATATGACTGGATTCCGCGATTCCGTCCGCGTTTTCCCCATCGCAGAAACCATAAATAGATAATATTTGAGGTGTTTTGCAACTTCAGTGTAGTGGATTGGGATTTATTGCAACTTGAGCAACGTCTGCTGATGCCTTTGAGAGACAACTGATGCGTGATCACTGAAGCAGCTCCAGTTAGCAAGCGCTTTCGGTGTGAGAGCGAGTGCCTTTAGTCTTCAGCATTGATTGGTCGGACTCGTGACTCCCAACAAATCAGATGCGCAGTGGGCGGAGACTGCTCTAGCCCACAGAGTGGTGAGTTCAGACAGGCTGCATCAGAGCCAAATTGTGCGTTTCAAAATTAAATTATTTTATCGGCACATTGATTTTGAAAATGGCTTTAATGGATTTAATAATCATAAAAATGCTTAATATTGGTGGCAATAATCGGCCAGGCCGATAATCGGTCGACCCCTAGTTCAGACACATGCAACATGCAGGATTCATATTTAAATAGTCTTTTTGCGGCTTAATATTTACAGATTCTAGTCCATATCACGATTTGTTTTTATTTAATGACATACTTTTGATTAATTCTTCCAAACTTTGACAAATTCCGTGACATTCCGTGTTAAACGGTAAATTCTGTTTTTATGACTGGATTTCGCGATTCAGTCCGCATTTTCTGCATCGCGGAAATCATAGGGCCCTAATATAGCCAGAGGATTGAGCAAAGCGTGAGCTGGCACAGCTCTTATCTTTGGTTCTTTCGGGATCACACTCTCCGTCCCTCAGCTCAAGGCCCGTGATCTCAGCATCATCCTCTGACAGCTCTGAAGGAGAGAGGGAGGCCTTGCAACGGACTCTGATAGCTCAGACTGAACTCTAGGAAAAAAAAAAAAAGAGAGAGTGCTGCATCAACTAGAAATTAAAAACGTGAAATAAATGAATGTAGGAAATATCGCTGTATTTTTTTATTTTTTCCCAGTCAAATGACTTTCATTTCTCAGTTTGAGTCAGTTTCCCCTAGGTTTATGGCTTTGGGGGGGTGGGGGGGGGGTCTGAGGGGATGTGTTCTGTTTTTTTCCGGCATAAAAACATTTAATTTCTTTTAATTAATGAAAATTAAACATCTTTTTTTTTTTTTTTGGAAAATAAAGGGGATTTAATATTACAATTAAATCATTAAAGACATATTTTATGATTATTCCTTAAAAATAAGGTTTTAAAAATTTTAGTAGGCTATTACGTACATTCTACTGAACGATAGTATTCTGCCGCAATGTCTACAACTGAAACTCAAACTTTTATTTTGATGGGTTACCGTGAATACCTTTTAGATTTCCGCTGTGCGCATACAGAGCGCGCGAATGTAATGTAACGTTAGAGACATAAATAACATGCCGTCGTGTAAATAAGACAAATAACGTAAGGCTATTTAGTTTGTTTAATAGAAGAACAAGGTATAGACCTGTTCTATTGGAAAGGCAACTTTAAATGACTTCTGTTGTGATCTGGTGCTATAGAGAAAATAAAATTAAATAAAATGAACTTGAGCTTCAAGGGGGGCGGACCGCCCTCCCAAGATAATGGCAGGGGAAACACTGGTATGGGATATGCTCAGTCACGCTACGTAAAACAGTCCGTACTGCTTCTATCACCTGTTTGGGCTGCTGTGTTCTCCGATAGAGCGCTCATTATCACTATGTACACTACACTCCTAGATTATGACGAGAGCAGCCGTATGGCCTTTCAAACTTTCCCAGCTGCATAGGGTTGAGGGAAAAACGGCTCAGATAGAGGAAGGCATGGAAGAGAGCAAATGAATAGATATACAGAGTTCTGTACCCAGTGACCTCTTCTCTAGATAACAAGCAACAGTATTTCACAAAACAGTGGGCAACATGAAACTGTCATTTCTGTGAAGTCTTCCTTTTTTCCAGTCCTCTGTTTGTTCATGCACAAGGCAGCTGATGTGTGTGAGTGTTTGTATAAGCGGCAGGGGAACTGAGCAGGGTGTACGTGTGACACAGCAGAGCCTTCACACTGGCTCGCCTCTGGTGTGAAAGAGAAACTGAATGTCTTACCAGACAGTTCCAGTTCTGCCTAGTTTGAACGTGTGACCTCTAAACGCTAGCAGGGTCTTGTGAGAGAAGATTGTGAGTAGTGTGTTAGTGCTGGCTTTGCAATTACCAAGTGACTTTAACGGCAGAAAACTCCTAGTGATTTGTAACCAAAACTTGCTTTTTTTTTTTTTTTTTTTTTTTTTTCTGCCCATCTGCCTTTTCTTTTCTTTGTCTTACTGTTTATTACTTTGCACAAATTTTTTCCCCATCTGTTCTGGTAGTAGCAATTGCAGGAGTGGCTTGCAAATGTGGTTTGATTTGCATGAGTTCCTGGTAAAAGTAGAGCAAGAGGAAGTAGGGCCTTCATAGGAACGCAATTTTACACAGCTGCATCCCTGACTGTATGGCTTCTTATAGAGCTTTTATTGGCATTGCTTACGCTTGGTATTTGCATACCTTTTGGCGATCAGTGTTGAAATCATTTTGTCTAAAACCTCATTGTGAAGTGGTCGTATTTTTAGTGTAAACATGATTGCATTCTGATGCGTCCCTAATAAACAATACTCCCACCTATAAATCAACACTAAAACAAAGGCTTTGAAATGTAAAATAATTATTTAATAAAATAACCGTATATTTGGTAGCAACAGTGTGCTGACATTTGTATTTTTGTGTGTGCTTTAAATGCGTTACATTAAACTGATTAAAAGTAACAGAAAAGACATTTGCAGGGCTCTAGACTCATTCTTCCCACTGGTCGCTCTTTTGCGACTAACTTTCTCAGTTGGTCGCACGAGCACATAATTTGGTCGCAAATGTTTTTTTTTTTGTTGTTTTTTTTTGCTACAACATTTGATTAATCAATGCATGCTGATGAACTTTTATCATAGTTTATAGTTATATGGTAACAAGTGTTCAACATTCAACCCTTTTTCATCAGTATTATTTGTGATTTTAAATTTTGTGAACAGGAATTCCTCTTTTCGTGCACTTTCACTTTCAATTTCTCGATCTTGGTGTTACATTTTACAAGAAAAGATAATATTCTGTTTTGCTTATCTATACGCCTTTCACTTTTTAAGACTAAAACAAAAGATGGATTCATTGTTATTATTAATTAAAAAGCACAACAACAATAAAACAGTAGGCTACAATGACAAACTAGCTTATATAACATTTATTAACAAAAACTAATAAGACGAGGCATGACATAGGACACATCACATGCTGTATTATATAGGCTACCGACTAATAAATTACAAAATGCTTAGCAAACGCTGAGGAATCAAATAAATATTAATTAAAAAAAATCAAGGAAAGCCTCCATACCGTAACGTGAGGCAAACAGCAAAGATAACAAGCTTTTCAAAACGAAAACAAAAAGAAAAGTAAAACTAAACTGGCTGTCGCTGACAGGACTTGCATGTTTTTTTTACACATGAATACTAGGGTTGTGGCGGTGAGGAAATTTTCCCACCGGATTATCGATATGTGACAACACCGGTAATACCGATATCACCGGGGGGGTGGGGGGGAGAGTGAGGGGGGTGTTCATTGGAGTTTCCCTCTTTTCCCGCTTTTAAATAGCCTATGCGCATTTCACTTTCACTTTTGAATTAGCGGTTAATTGCCATCTCGGCGTCAATGCTTGAATAAACAACAACAATACAGGGGAAAAAAAATCAAACTCACTTATATGAAACAACAAACTTTTATTAATAACGAATAAAATACACCATGCTATATAGGCTGAAAAAACCCCGGAAAATCAGCAAACTGTGGTGTGGAACAAAGTAGCCTAAATAATAGAACGTTTATCGCGTAGCCTATTATTAGAACGTTTTTAAAACGAATACGGAAATAAAATAGGACTAAATATTTTTTTTTTATTAAATAAGGTAAAACCAAATAAGTAATAAACGAATGTAAAAAAAAAAACTTCCAAAATCACCTTACAATAAATGTAAGTCAGCAGTCTTTTCAAAATAAAAAATAAATAAAACTAAATTGGCTTGCTTACAGTTTATATGTTCTTAGCCAGGAAACTCAACATGTTGACCATCTCTGGCTTAAGGTGGGATCTTGTGGGGTTGACGATCTTTCCCATCGTACTAAACACCCTCTCGGATGCGCAGCTTGTCGCACACACGCAAAGATATTTTTTTGCTACCTTTGCCAAGAGGGGGAAACGACTTTCATTATCTTTCCACCAAACGAGAGTATCCTGCTCTGTGTTGATGGGTGAATCCTGAGCATAGGTGGCAAGTTCTGTCACCACCTTTTCTGGAATGGTCAGATTTGCTGTAGCAGTGCCTGCCTTTCTTTTTAATAAACTAGCTAAAGTCTTTTTTCTTTTGACCTGTGGCTCGACGCCGGTGGTTTCCTCCTCAGTTTCTCCTCTCTCGCGCGCGGGCTGCGCTGACTGCGCTCTTCTACCGAGGATGACCGCTTCTTCCTCTATCATCTTCTTGGTCTCCTCAACATTCGGGTCGTAGTCACCCCGGTAGCGCGGGTCCAGGAATGTTGCCTTTCGCATAAGCTGCCGGTTTGCTTCTGGCAGAGCTCCATATTTTTCGTCTAAGATTGAAATTATGCCGGCTTTTAGGTTGGCTGTCAGTTGTCCATCCTCATCCGATGGGGCCAATGTGTCCTCTTTAATGAGACGCAGCACAGGGAGAAGAGATGACGCAGTTACATAATTTTCGCCGGACAAAATGTCAGTGAACTCGCTCACTGGCTTCAGCGCTTTGTTCAACGATTGCAACACGTCCTCGTCTTGCCATGTGATGCTCACATTGGCTTTACGGTCATCAGCAAGAACTCGATTGATGGCCATCCTTTGCTCTAGCATCCTATCAATCATTTTCTGCTTGGAGCCCCAGCGAGTTGCACAGTCCTCGGGGAGAAAATAAATTATTATTATTATTATCAATAATAATTAAGAAAACTGCATGATATATGGCATTATGGGCCTAGACTATGATTTTATTATAGCCTACTTTATTTACGTTTTTTTTTTTTAACTAATAATAAACGTACCGTCACAAGCGAGTGTTCAGGGAGGCCAAGCTCGACCTGGGCTTTCTGCAGCTCCCTTTTCCTTCTCCAGCTGTGAGAGAACATGCCGTTTATTGTACGACAAACCGCTAGGGCACGGTCTGTGCGGGCTTTCTCCGTCTTCTCAATAGTGTTGGACACAGCTAGGTTAAGGTTGTGCCCAAAGCAGCTTAACCAGGGCCAGCCTAAATTACGAACAGCCGCTTTAATGTTGCTTCCACTGTCCGTCGTGATACAAGATACTTTATTGTCTTCTAACCCCCAGTCATGCAGAGCCTCCTGCAGAGCATCGGCCAAGTTAGCGGCAGTGTGGTCCTCTGGCAAATAACTTGTTTGGAGGCATTTTGACACCAGTTTCCATTCCGTGTCAATAAAATGGAACGTCAGTGACATGTAAGGTGTCATTTTTGTGCTCGACCACATGTCCGTTGTGAGTGAAAAATGTTCGACTGTTGAAATAGCCTGTTGCAGCTCACCCCGGACACGGTTGTAGGCACGTGGGATAGCGGTGTAGGAGAAATATGACCGCCCAGGCAGTTCATATTGGCTATCGAGTGTGTTTATTAGTTCTTTGAAAGACTGTTTTTCAACCGTGTAGAACGACACCATATCTTTGCAGATATATTTAGTCACTGCATCAGTACATTTGTTCCACCTCACACTGTCCCTCTTATATTTTGTGCGTCGCGCAAATGCATCACTAATTGATGGCTGTACCTGTGCGTCTGGCTTCTGCGGTCGATTTTTTGCTGCAGGGCCCATTTTGGCAGCCTCATTTTTGTGGTGCACTTGAAGGTGTGTGTATAAATTACTTGTGTTTCCTCCGGATGCTGCCACCTTCGTCAGGCAAAGTTTGCAGATTGCTTCGTTAACATTTTCAGGTTGGCTGTTTGCATTTGGTTTGAATCCAAAATACTGCCAAATAGGCGCTTTTGCATTGCGTTTTGAAACTAAATCGTCCGCCATTCTCTTTCTTTTTAGTCAGCTCGACTCCTGCCACTGATCTGCGACGTGACTGTTGCTCGGCATGCATTGCGCAGCTGATTTTAGTTTTTAATTGTAGTGTCTGTTCTCTTCTAAACTAAATGGTTTATTTTACTTACTTAAATATTTGAATAAAAAATTAATAATAAAAAAAATAAAAAATAAAATAATAAAAACAACGGTGAGAGACGGTGCCACGGTAGGCAAGTGACGTAACGGTGTTGTGACTTAACACCGGTATAACCGCGAACACCGTCTATCGCGGCAAGCCTAATGAATACCAACATGTTCACCTTCTCTGGTTTAAGAAGCGGTCTTTCATTTTAGTCTGAAAATCAAATAGGGGCAGTCGTGGCCTAATGTTTAGAGAGTCGGACTCGTAACCCAAAGGTCATTGGTTCAAGTCTCAGGTCCGGCAGGGATTGTTGGTGGGGGGAGTGAATAACCAGCGCTCTCTTCCACCTTCAATACTATGACTGAGGTGCCCTTGAGCAAGGCACCGAACCCCCATCCGTTCCCCGGGTGTCGCAGCAAAAAATGGCTGCCCACTGCTCCGGGTGTGTGTTCACGGTGTGTGTGTGTTCTAGGGTTGGGTACCGTTCACATTTGAACCGGTACGGTATCGGTACCTGAAATTCGGTACCGGTAGGGCTGGGCGATTATATCTCATGCGATATGCATGTGCATCTCATCAGTAAAGCCGGTTTCTTGATTAGCGGTAAATCTCCATCACCTGTCTTCAACCTGTTTTACCGCTAATCAAGGAACCGGCTTTACTGACGAGATGCACATGAGAATTGCATGCGATATATCGCTCAGCCCTAGGTACCGGTACCTTTTTTCGGTACTTTACTCTGTGTAATAACAAAAACATTTATTTCAGTGAAAAAATAAGTCCAAAACTCTCAATTTCAACATTTTGAAAAATAGAGCCCTACAATTTTTTTCTTTTTTTTTCTTCCAGAAATTCTTTTATTTTTTTCTGATAATCAAATGAAGGCATGAAACATTTATTTATTTTTAATCAAATGAAAATGAAACCCTTTTATTTTTTGGCAAACAAACAGAGGTTTATTGTTAAAATTAATACATGGTAGAAAATCTTTTAAATCTTTTAAAACTTTTAAAAAAAGTTTTAATAATTGTATTTTTTCTACAATTAAGTGGTTAATGTAGTTGTAATTATTTTTTATCATTTAATTGTTTTATTTAAATTTGACAGTAAATGGAATATATAAAGACGTACATTATACTGTACAAAAGTAATACAAGAGTAATATATTTCTCTTAAATGTTAAACCGCACTTTTATTTTGATAGGTTGCCGTGAAGTTTGTGTATGTATACAGTATGATATGATGCTAGTTTTCTCAAATGAAATGGTAAAATTCTCATGAAGTGACTCTCACAGCCTGTAAGTTCATGTAGTGAGATGCAGCGGCCGAAAATCACCATGAGTTCACGTGTGCTTCAGTATTTGTGTAAGTTAGTAAACAAAACCGTGTCTCAGCCATTCATACATACCGAGGCTAGCAGAACATGCAGGATTCATATTTAAACTGTCTTTTTGCGTTTTAAAATTCAAATACACTAGTTCATATCACGATTTTGATTAAGTGACAGACCTTCTTTAATCATCCAAAAACTGACGAATTCTGTGGCATCCTGCACTTTAGAGTAAATTCCGTTTTTACGAATGGACTCTGACCATATGACCCTAGAAATGCAAGCACACTTCACAACATTTCGGTCTGCCCTGTGTGTTGTGTTTTAAAGAGTTGCAGGGGTGACATCATGTCACAGGGTCTCTCGCTCTCTCGTATGCGCCCAAATGTGTTCTCAGGTACCGACATTTGGAACCGAATATTTAATGTGAATCGGTACTCGGTAGTACCGTCGCAATTCGGTATGTACCCTTAAAAGTACCTAGTTCGGTACCCAACCCTAGTGTGTTCACTACTGTGTGTGTGTGCACTTTGGATGGGATAAATGCAGAGCACAAATTCCGAGTATGGGTTACCATACTTGGCCACATGTCACATCACTTTCACTTTTAAATCCTCTGTTGCGGCGCGCACCTTCGCGCTCGTGCTGACGCGGCGAGTATAAACCAGGCTCTACACCTGAAGCGCTCGCGCTGAAAGCACCTCTCTTCACGTGATCAGTGAAATCTGACTCCTGCTACAATGTGCTGCGGCACTGCAGCGCACGCTGTGTGAAGCAGATGCTTTGGAGCAGTTTAGACCATGCACTCGCACAAATGCGACCACGCCAAATTTTTACTTGCACATTCTCAAAAAATGGTCGCAGCCTAGAGCCCTGATTTGTAATATTACTATTTTTTTTAAATAAATGCTGTCAATAAATTAAGAAAAAAAGCTTTCCTCAAAAATTGAGCAAAAAGTTTTTAACATTGATAATAAGAAATGTTTCTTGAGCACCAAATCAGCACATTAGAATGATTTCTGGAGGATCATGGGAAAGTACTGTAACTTGACAGATTATTATGTGTGTTAAAATGTAAGTGGAGGACTGCTTTATAAAACTGTATTTCCAAACATTTACAAGTGGTTACTACATTTATTTAGCAATACTTCCCTTGCTAATATCGCTTATTTGTTAATTCATATCAAGTCGTTTAATATAGAAATATCAAACATTTAATGAAGAAACGGGTCATCTGTATAAGCGCAAACACTGAGAGCTGTTTCTTATGAATCTTGTTTTTCAAATCAGTTGAAAGACTCCCAAACTTTGGCCCAATTTGAATGGGAATTGTCTCTTGTGGGGACATAAACTATTTACAGGGGTTAGTCAGTGATTTTTATTGCCGACCAACCAAATCCAGGTTGTCTATTTCTGTGTAAAAATCCCCAACTGAATTACCTGCTGTTTTTGACAAACACCAAGGTCGTGTGGTAATTTATTTGCCATCTGAATCCACATTTTACATGATGGAATTGATTCAAAATTCACTTTTGGAATTCTTTCTGACACCAGTGTTTCCCATTCATTAGCTAGTCTGTGGCGGCCCGCCACAGTCTAATCTGTTCCGCCACAGTTTCATAAAAAAACGAAAATATATTTATACTCTTCATTATTAGGGGTGCTCCGATTGATCGGGTACCGATCATTATCGGTCGATAATCGCTATGGGATGTTTGATCGGCGGTCTTTAAAAAGGCCGATCTCATTAATCGAACAGCCTGTGTGAATCACCGTGCATGCTTTCCCTCTCAAAATGTGCAAATGGCTTCAAATCACATCGCGTCTGCATTATAAGCGAGCTGCACGGTGCATAGTTGACAGGAAATTGTCACTTACACAATATAGGCAGTGTCGCATCTAGGGTTGTCACGGTACCAAAATTTCAGTATTCGGTACCAATACCAGTGAAAATCCACGGTTCTCGGTACCAATTTTGGTACCAAAGCAAAAATATGCTAATTAAAAAACACATTTTTATTAATAAAGTTAAACAAAAATAAACTGCACAAAAACCAATGCCATTCTTTATGCTTATTTAAAATTTTCAAATTTTTCCACAATTAATAAAAGTATGAAAAAAAGTAAACAAGTTCCACCCAAATGTTTGTCATATTTCTGCTTCTGCTGAAAAACTGTAAACTGTCTGTTTTAGGGTTTGCTGGAGCTTCATGATCTTCCTGCAGCTGTAAAAGGAAAATATAATATTAGTAAAGCAGTGGACTGAGTCTGACCAAATACACCATTAGATCATTGACTCCAGCTAAAATATAACATTTCAGTAAATAACAAACCTCAGCTTTTATAATAAATTTAGATATGATTACATATATTTGAAGACAATGGAAACTGTAGTATTAAAAACATTTTACATGACCTATCAAATAAACAATATATTATATATTGCAATTCTTCTTCTTAGGGTTAATTTCAAAATTTACAAATACATAAAATCAATCAATCAAAGTTCAATCTTTTAAAATTATTTAATGCACAATGAACAAACATGAATGATCAAGTGTTTGTATTAAATAACATTCACAAACATTAATTAATGTTGTAAAAATATATTGTTCACTCACTGTAAGTTGATGTTAGATAATAACATGAAGTCATTGTAAAGTCTACACAGGAGATAACATTTGACTGTACTTTCATTTAATACAAACTGTGTACATATTTAATTTTAAAGGGCTTTTAAAACTGCTAGTTATCCAGCCAAGAATAACAACAACTAGCAACTAACTAGCAAAAAAAAAAAAAAAACAGGCCAGAACTGTTTTCTGACGGACTGATATGACATAAACACTGTTAACTGTTTGTACATTCTCCAACATGCATATTTTAGATTCACAATTCATTTAAAAGCCTCTGGTGTGTAACAATAGTAAATACCATCATGTCCTCCTGTTGTTTTTACCCTAATAAAAGTTATAGGCGCATTAAGTAGTTAATAAAGAAACTTAATTCTAATGCTCATTATATTAGCGTTAGCCGCGCTTATGCTAAGCATTAACTCCGCTATAACGGCAGTTTATTTTAATCCGACATTCAAATTCAAATATGGAATAATATTCATAACAGAATATCTAAATATTAAATATTAAATTGAAACTTACCTGCTTGAACTCTTTCATTTGATCCGGGTGTCAGTCTTTAAAGTGTTGTTAGTTTGGTGCATTTCCTCCGTTTGATGTCGCACGTCTCAGTGCTTTTATGAAGAGAGCGCATCTGCGCAGCTTTCAGATCACGCAGCAAGAACCGTGTCGACCGGGTCCTCGGTACCACCGGGACTTAAAGAAACTTGGTACCGTGACGTTTTCTTCTTTTTAGTACCGACTTGGTACCGAAGTACCGGGTCTTCTGACAACACTAGTCGCATCGTTACTAAAGTTTATAAATTGCTTTTCTTGTTAATTCTTGCCAGTGTTTAACGCTCGCGTGCTCTCCTGGAGACCGTGCGCTCATACAGTAGAAGCGCACATACATAACGCCAGGTTCACATTACTCCGTTTGCAATGCATATGGTGTGTATTTTTCCACACTCATCATGTTAACGGATCAGAGCGTTATTAACACTGCACGCGGTTGCGGTCCAGTAGTGCGTTCCAGGAGTGGTGCGTCTGCAGCAGAGCAGCGATCGTTTCCGCACCGAGTCTATCTTTCCTGTACTGCACGCACTGAATTAAAGTGACAGCGTATTGTTTGCGGTAAATATGAACATGGATTGACACGAAAATGTAATAATTACACTACAAATGCGTATAATTAAAGTCTTCTGTGTTTCAGAGTCATCACATGTGGCTTTTTGGCTAGGTTTAAAGGAAAAGAGCACTTTTACATAAGGCAATAATAGATGGCACTCGTGGAGGTATGGAAAGCAAAGTTCTTTATAAACCGCAAGATTGCTTGTAATGCAAATGCAAAAGAAAATTCAGTAGAGCTGACTGTTTCTGCCAGTCATAAGTTAATTAAGAATGTTTGTGATAACATAAGAAAATGTTTTGCCACTTGCTTGAGCAACTTATTATATAAATCTAGAAGTAGCCTAAATGCAAAAGTAAAAAGCATTGAATAATGTGTTTCTTATATTTATCTCATTTAAACACGTCTATAAAGATTGTATTACTGTAAAAGAAAGAAGAATCACAGTGAAAAAGCTTTTTCAGTAACAATGTTTGGATTTGAAACCAAAATAATGGATAAATGTTGTGTTTGTGGTAAACAGATGGATCAGTAGAGGACTCCTGTGTGAAATCAGGCTTGTGCTGTGTGTAAGCTTTTCTGCAACAATTGCACAGGGTGATCAAACATTTAGGTGAGATAAATGTATATTTTTGAAAAATGTCTTAAAATTGCAGCCCTCAAATAAAAAAATCCTCACAAGAATCACCTAAGAGGGGAATTCCCCCCATTTTCAAAAATGAAATTCAGGCACTGAATAAATGTCTAAAAATACTGATTGGAGTATCACTATAAATAATTCTGCATGATAAAAAGATCTGTATCGGTGATCGTATCGGCAGATACTGCTTTCTGTGATCGGCCTCAAAAATCCTGATCGGAGCACCCCTATTCGTTATTAAATAAAAGGTCTTTAACGTTGTGTTTCATGTCATTGCTTTTGCAAAGTGTCCGTCAAACGAACTAACTGTAACATGGCTTTATCTCTTCATCAAGCCTGTTTGCGCTGCGTGTTTCAAAGCCAAGCGCGCACTCGCAGCTCGTGATCCGGTGTGTTCCGCGTCTCAGAGCGGCTCCGTTCACAGTGAAGTCTGTTTTTGAATGTGCCGTGAGTTTAGCGCGCATCTGAGACCGCAACGGGCACCAGTTATGCTTTTTCACATCAGCATAATTTTCAACATGTTAATGGGCAAATGTTGACAGTATTTCGCTAGATTTTAAATGAGACTCGTTTGTAAACCTCTTTTCACAGAAGCTGGAGTTTTCCGCCAAAATAAAAATTCATAGGTTTATCTCTTGCAAGCAAGGACTAAAATGAACAGACGCGAACAAAGAAAATATTGTACAGGCAGAGCAAGCTCACTGTTTATTGGATGAAAAATATAAATATTGCGGTGGGGGTTTATATGAATATATTTCTGAAGGGAACTGACTTAAAGGGTTAGTTCACCCAAAAATTTTAATTCTGTCATCATTTACTCACCCTCAAGTAGTTCCAAACCTGTATGAATTTCTTTGTTCTGCCGAACACAAAGGAATATATTTTGAAGAAAGTTTGTAACCAGGCTGTTTTGGCGCACCATTGACTTCCATAGTAGGAAAAAAAAATACTATGGAAGTCAATGGTGCCCCAGAACTGCTCTGTTTCCCACATTGTTCAGAATATCTTCCTTTGTGTTCAGCAGAACAAATACATTCATACAGGTTTGGAACTACTTGAGGGTGAGTAAATCATGACAGAATTTTCATTTTTGGGTGAACTATCCCTTTAAGAGAAGTTTCGAATGCATTTTTCCCCTGGTATCACTGCTGTTCCATAAGCGCCACCTGCTGTCAGAGAGTGAAATTCAGCCTGTCTGCTTATTTTGTTTTATGCAGGTTTTAGCATAATTTCACAAAGCTGAAGTCAGTCAATTCTGATTTTGCTTCAAATGTTGACATGATACAATCAAATTTAAATAAAATAAAAAAACACTGCTAATGCTACATCTACATGTAGCATCATTGTTTGTTTGTATTGTGATAAAAATGCAGTGGTTGGTTCTAATTTCAAATGGCATTTTTTTTAAATTATTAAATGAGTTTAATAGTTGTAGTAGCAGCAACTGCAAGAACAGTTTAATGGCCAGGAAAAAAATATTTGTGGCTGGTAGATTTTCTCAAGTCACCAGAAAATGTTGTTTGTATCGTGATTAAAATGGCAGATGTGGCAAAAAGTTAGTTTTAGGCCCTGCTTGCACATGTGTAAATTAGGACAAAAGTATTGTAATTTCCCTACTGTAGAATAAGGTCAAATAATATACCTGTGAAATATTAATTTTCATTTATTTTACAGTGTAATTGTTTTCCAATATATGGCTATTACTGTCATAGGAATAATAATATAACATTATTATTATTATTGTTGTCATTATATTCTAATTTGTTTGGCTTCCAAATTCACCGGTGTGAGTGTAACTTAGACTGAGACACTATATCACAACTAAAAAGAGCATTGAGTCCCCCTTAAACCTCAAGTGCAAGTCAATTCACCAGCTTTTTTATTTAAGTTTGCACACTGAACCTGTGTTGGAGATCTTAATTTTGAACTCTCAAAGTGCACCACATAGATAAAATGTACAAACTTTTCTTACGGGGGGCATGCCCCCGGACCCCCCTACACTGTAAAAAAAACAAAAAAAAAAAAAAAAAGTTGGGCAAACTTAAAATTTTAAAGCAACCAGCTTCAGCAGATTTTTGAGTTTTCTCAACTTTTTCCCGGGTTCGTAGGATCTCAGAACTTGCTTCTCCACTGTGGATAAATTATCATCTGAATCCTTAAGTTTTATTGTTGAGGTGCCATATAAATGTAGTTTTGCAACTGTCCACATGAGAAACAATTAGGGCTGTAACGATACGCGATATGAAACCGAAATCGCGACACTCAGATCCACGATCCTGTGTCGCGGTGTGATAAGGGAGAATCGCGACACACCCCGTGACTAACGTTACCTTTCCAATCATGTGACGCCTGCCTGTAAAAGTTGAGCTAGTTCAGTGTTTCCCACACATAGACTTTACCTGGGCGGGCAAGTATATTTGGTGACACATTTTTGTTATCTCTTACACTTTTTATTTTTTTTTTATCCACCCGAGATAATGAAACCATCCGCGATCGATTAACTAGTTGAAAATCTCCCCGCGCCCGACACGTTTCGCACTGCTCTTCTGTGTGCTCAAGAACTGTCCACGCTCCCACAGACCAGCTCTCTCTCTTTACTTGTGGCGGGCCGCAACAATATCCACTGCCCGCTGCCATCAGCTCCCGCCTCTCACACACAAGAGCGCGACTTTAGCACAATATTTAGCAACTTTCAGACCCTTTTGGCGGCTTTTTTCCCACAACAGGTACATACTGACAAACCTAGCGACTTTTTGGGATAAACCTTAGCTATCGTTCAGTTGGAAGATGTCTCCAGTACTGTCCCGCGAGCGCGAGATCTGACTCTCCCGGCGCAGTGTCGACTCTCTCTGCATCTATTCTGAGCAGTGAGCGGCAGTGAAGCAGCGAATTCATTTGGCCGTAACGCAGCAAAATCGTCAGTAAATCATTTACAAAACAGCGTTTCCAAGCACCTGTCGCTTACTGACTGTTTGGACTTTTAAATATGAACATAATTCGTCTGTTAATATGCGCATAGTTTGTTACTCAGACGCAGACAGTGCGCTGAATGAGACAAAACGGTAATAGAGCCAAAACAACCGCATATAGTGGCTTTTTAGTGTAAGTTAGATGTATATTGATGTTATCAGACGATGTCGCGATTATAAATCAGGATTATGATTTATAATCATACACAAGATAGTGAGAGTGATTCCTGGTTAACATGTAAAATTAATGGTTCCTGTTTACTATTTATACTTGTTTTATGTATGACAACAGAAAATATAATGTGAACAGCTTTATTGGGCATTCAGTTGTATTAATTACAGTATGTAACATTTAGAACAGATTTTAAGTACCAAAACTCGTCTGAATGCACACTTGATGCAATGACGTCATGAATATGCAAATTAATGTGACGTCACCTGCCGCCACAAGTCCCACAAAATCTGTGGGAAACACTGGACATTGTCACAGCACAGAGAGCAAGCCTCTCACCAGACAATGTTGACATGATGGTGTTTCTGAAGAAGAATTTTCAACTCCCTTAAATCAACTCCACAACGAGTTTGGTTTTCTTAAGAGAAATAAGTTGTTTATTTGTTTATTGTTTACTTACTTGATTTGTGGTTTGCAGCACAGGCAGTAAGCCTCAGTTACCTCAGTGTGAAACAGTAGCCATTTAATTTACTTTGTAAATGTAAGAGAACTTGATTGAAGAAGAATTTTCAACATGTTCGAATCATCTCCACAATGGAGTTTAGTTCTGTTTGTTTTTCAACAGTATTTTGTTACAAAGAAAACAGAAGTGTTATAGCTTTGGCTATTTATTTATTTTATATATGGCTATTTATATTGTTAATAATTTGCATAGTTAATCTTGTTCTTTGGTGTTCAGTTTATAAAGATTTTTCAAATGTTATTTAATAAGAAATATTGTTTTAAAAATTTCTTTTTTTTTTCTCCCACCCCCCACGAAAAAAAAATCGTGATACGAACCGAATCGTGGATCAAAAATCGTGATACGAACCGAATCGTGGGTTTGGTGTATCGTTACAGCCCTAGAAACAATTACCATCCAAATAGGGCTTTTGTCTACAACAGACTTCACAGGAGACACTTTTTAACACTAGATGTTAACACTATGGTCAGATCAACCAAGACTGATATTAATATCTGGTGTAAACCGGGTCATTGTCTCATTTTCATCTCAGCGTCACAATAGCATCTCTTGCCAACCGTCCTATTCCTTTGTGTGGTTGTGCTTCCTTGTGTTGCTCAATTATCCTGTCTGAATCATTGGTTTACCATCAGGCCCTAGGGGGATGTTTGAAAAAAGCACTTGTGGTCTTCTAGTCCTGAATGTGCTTTTTAGCTCTGGTCCTCTTTTGATAAGATAATCACATTCCTAGTCTTGCTGCTTTTTCTCTTTTGAAGAGACCACTTTCTTCTCTTTTTGTTGCTATCTATTTAGCTTCATCTGTTGGATCTAGCATTCGAGACTGCTTCTTTTCTTCTGAGAATTGCAACTTGTTGACAGTCCAAGTCTTCTGATGTTCCTTTTTTTTTTTAATTGTGTCTGTCTCAACATGTCCAAGTCTCGTATTGTAAAGACTCGCATTGTGTGTCCTGTTTTTTTCTTAACGTGGGTTATTCAATCTTTTAAAGAACAGGGAGCCAAGATGACTTGGTTACTTTGATGGGTGTCCTTTTAGTGTGGATGGGGGTGGCGAGTTGAGTAGAGAAGCGTGGGACTGTGAAACAGTTGAGGCTGTTTGAAGCTTTGCCTGACTTTAATCCTTGCGAACGCTTTAGAGTTTTCAGAAACTCGGGAACAAGCCCTCCCTGTACTGTCCTTTTTCATGTCAACCTTTCTCATTCGCTCTCTACCCTTGTTTTCTCCAGTGTGCACTGCTTTTGATTTGAAAAAGATTGCATTTAAGAGGCAAACGTCGCATTTGCATGACACAAGACATTGTGTTTTGTGCCACATCAGGATGTAGGTGTCTTGAAGTTTTAGACTTTCTGTTATCACCTGCCTGCTTCAAAATTGCCTTTTTCAATGGGATGAGTCGCTGGCTTGCGTAGCAGCAAGGATGAATCATCAGTCAAAGCTGAGCAGTAGTACTCTTAAGATGTTCATAGGGATTTACAGGATGTCTAAATTAGGGATGTGCGCTACGACTAATTTGACTGTCGTTTAAACGGATGTTTCCTATCCGACTAGTCGTCTAGTCTAAAAGCCAGAAACCCCCCAAAAATGGTAAAAGAAAAAACTGTGCATGTGTCTATATAACAGCCTACACTTGAAATACTTAATCTTTGAATCACACCGTAAAATCCCTCAATGAATTCTGCTAAATATGTCACGATTATGCCGTATGCTTGCCTCGCATTATCATCATTTAATTTTAGGCGGTCATTAAACAGAAAAAAAGGAAGAGCATACACTCTTCATAAACCAGTGTGTAGCTTATTTATTCAGATCGGCTGGAGCAATGCAGAAATGGAAAATCAATTAATAGACTGACAGAATTCTTCATTTTCATATAACGTTAGCCAACATATTAAAACACATATTAAAACAAAAGTTTAAAACAATAGGAAAGTTTATCAAGGAATAGCATTAAAACGGCTTTTAAAAATGTACTTCATGTTGGCTATATTGTCTAAAAACAAAACAATGCTCGTTTTACTTACTCAGACCGTGCGCATTTGTTCAGTGAATTTAACATGTTATCGTGGTCTGGCGAAAGACGGGACTAAAGGCGATTCTGCACTTGGGAAAAAAAAAACGCTCGGCAGGAACTGAAGTCACAGGCACGCAGAGAAATAACTACAAGCAAGCAGATAGTTTCGAAAACAGCCTGGAAATCCCGCACCACCACCGAAGTGGGTCTTAGTTAGAGGAATAGACGGCGTGGATGGGATCGCGGATCGTAGCGGCAGGTTGTAGTGTATGACATGATTGACATTTGCTGGATTTGGCTAGCCTCCAAGCTAACACATACGTGCCTGTATTGAATATGATTACACATCACTCCAGTATAGTTATTGTAAGGCTATCTGACATTACACATTTTACACAAAACCTTTTAATTTCCTTTTAATTCAAAAAAATAATCCCACACCTTGCTTGTCTTTCGCGTGGTCATTTTGAGCTCGCCGCAACTGACATGAAGAAAACTTATGCGAGGTTTGAGGTAAAAATTTAGTTTCCACCCAGATACGCTTTTTTTAAATTTTTATATGTATTCTTTTTCAAAAGTTTTATTTTAACTTATTTAAAATGTAATTTGAAATATTTTAAATGTAACGTTAAAATTATGGTAATTTGAATGATAAAATCATCTCTCGTGTAATCGACTATTGTTTTCATTGTCGACTAGTAGGAGCTGTACCTTTTTGTCGACTAGACCCGCACTTCCCTAGTCTAAATGACTGCTCATTCAAATATTTTTTTGTTCTCCTCTAACTGTATCTTCTTTCTCCCTCTCTCCAGCATTTCTGTGTTGATTCGGATCACACATATATGGCGTTTGTGACCGTCTGCGGAGAGTTCTGCCAGGCTCAGCACCTCACCTTTGTGGACAAGTGAATTGTTAGCCACCCGCGGGACTACGCTACCCAGAAGCCTCCCTGACAGCCAGCACACTGGGCCCAGTCTGTCTCTTCTATACCCTTTTGGGATCCAGTGTAGTCCTTAAACACGCCCGCCTGACTTCCTCCCTACAGCTTTCTCTCCCTGTAGCCAATTAGAAACTCTTCTCCTGAATGGGGTAATCTCAATTGTCTGAATTGGATGACTGAAGGATAGTCTCCTTTTTTCTTTAGTTTTCCTTTCAAGTTTCTCATCCCTTTTTTTTTTATACATCTTTTGAACATCGTGGACTAGATCACCCTCCTTTTGTCTTTTTTTTTGTACTTCTAGTATAGTGTCCGCCCTCCATTGCACCCAGTATATATATTTTTTTGTCTGTATTTATTTTTTCATACTGCTGAAGACTGAGCCAAAGATTTTTTTTTAAAGGAACAGGAATTATAAGTACTTCATTGTAATTGTTTTAAAGACGTCTTGCCAACATGAACCGCCCTGCCGCTGTTGAGATTTCCTATGACTGCATGAGATTCCTCATCACACACAACCCCACCAACTCCACTCTCAACAAGTTTACTGAGGTAAGAGATCCGTCTAGATCTGCCTTTTTGTGAATGAGCTTGTCACGAAAGGGGAAACCCAAATATCCTTACTCACACATTTCACTCTCCCTCCCTCTTTAGGAGCTGAAGAAGTTTGAGGTGAACACATTGGTGAGAGTATGTGAAGCCACCTATGACAAGGCACCAGTGGAGAAGGAGGGCATCCAGGTCCTGGTGAGTAAATCTAATTGGAGATTTGAAGAACAGTGTTTAGGCGAGGAAGGAAAGAAAAGGCACTTATTTTGCCACACTGAATGACAGTGCTTTTCTGCAAGATCAGCTGTCCTTGCTTGATTAAAAAGGCACATGTATCCCTAGGCTACACTCTTGGGAACTCCCAGTGGTAATTCACCGGCACAAAACGGCAACTAGTTTCTTCAGCCAGCTAGTCCAAATCTCCCACACTGGCCCCAGGCCATAGTTTTCTGTTAAGCCCTGTTCCTTACTATTTACTGTGCCTTTTATGTTTACATTTAAATGGTAAATATTGAGCTCATATACACTGCAGTTCAAAAGTGAACTATCAATAAGAAGACAAGACATTTTTTTCAGTAAATTGTTTTTTTACTGTCTTTTCATCAAAGAACCCCGAAAGAAAAGTATCACAGCTTTCACAAAAGTATTAAGCCGCACAACTGTTTTCAACATTAATAATAATAATAATAATAATAAAAAAGAAATGTTTCTTGAACAGCCAATCAGCATGGTAGAATGATTTCTGAAGTATCATGTGACACGGAAGACTGGAGGAATGGTTAAAAATGTAAAATAAAAATGTAGCTTTGCTATCACAGGAATAAATTACATTCTAAAATATTCAAATAGAAAAGTTATTTTAAATGTACAAATATTCCTCAATATTACTGTTTTTACAGTATTTTTGTTCAACTAAATGAACACAAGATTGTTCTTTTAAAGACATGAAAAAAAAAAAATCTTACAGACTCCAAAATTTTGAACGGGTGTGTGAGAGCGTGAGACGTCAGAAAGCTTTTATTACTCTTTTCTCTTAATTTTTAGTTTGATGTGCTCAGAAAGCATGTCATGCTAAAAAAATTCAACATGTTTAAAATTTTTCCCATGAAAATAGAAATATTCGTGGTATTGTATAATAAGGATTGCAGTAACTGTTCTGCAATTTTAGTGATTGCTTTGTCCCGTTTGCAATGGTCTTTTCAAAAGGGCAACTGAACAAGCAATATCTCAAACATGCTCCTTTCCCTCTTCAGATCAAGTAGGTCATTTCACCCAGTGCTCTACTGATGTCACCAACAAGTGCTGTATACGGGTGTGCGTCTAATAAAGACATCTCATTCTTAGTGACCTGTGAAAAAAAACTTACTCAGCGTGTTGAGTCTTTATTTACACTTGATATTATCTTGTTCTGACCCTGCTGGAAAATATAGATAGATAGGCCTCCCAGTTTATTTATCAACTGTAATCACCTGTACTCTGCATGCTAGGTTGGTAAACAGAAGATATATTGACAGCTAGAAATGTATTAAAAGCAGCTATATATGGAGATGTAGACAAGCCAAAGTTTCTCATTTAAAAAAGGAAATTTCAACCTTTGCTTTTGTTCCCTTTTATGTATTTGATAATTTCCCATTGCCTACAGAATGTTATTTGGAAATTATAAGGAAGCAATGGTGTTAGAAGGGGAACAATATCCTTACTTCCTTAAAGAGAAGATACAGAGCAGTTTAAGCTTTACTGTCATAGTAGGGTGGTAACAGTCAACATACTGTGTGTGTGTGAGATACATGGCCCATGGCATCTAACTGCAGCTGTAAGCCAATACCTGAGAAAAGATTTACATCCCTGCTATTCAAGTTCAACACAGTGCACCTTGTCCATTTTTCTTTAGAAGTGGCTCGCTCACAATTGACACAGGGAATAGCTAAATAAAGAAAGAATAAGGTTTGATGGGGAACTAGGGATTGCATGTTTAAGGAGCATAGAAAGTGAGAGACTGCTGTGAGCTGAAGCTGTCTGTGGATCAGCAGGAGCACAGCAGACCAGACAACTGCATAGACAGTCCGTTTCCATTATCTGTCATACTCGCCCACACGCACTTTCTCTTTAACGTTTCCAAGCACCAGTCTTCTCACGTGCTCAGATCTTGGTATATTCAAAGAGGAAATGGAAAGCAGGCCGAGATAACTACATGAAACTGTTGATAATTAATGCTGTCCTAAGCTGTGTTTAGTGATGCAAATGGATTTACCAGAAAACCACCGTACTCCCTTAGGATGACATTAGACTTGTGCGTCATTTCGGTGAACCCGATACGTCTTGCCGCGAACTCCTCTCTGTCCTCTGCACTCCTCCTGATGACTCTCCTAATTGATCTTCTCTTTCCAGCCTCACATTATATCTTAATCTCCTTAGTCCGTCCTCTCCTGCTTTGTCTTGGCATATTTCTCTCCTCTCAGCCCTTTCTTGCTAGTTGTGCGGTTTGGCTGGGAGGAGGCCAGATCTCTGTGGCCTTCTGCCCAAAAACAGTTCATGAGAATGTTCTGCTCTCCCACAATGCCTTGCTCCACAGGCAAATTCTGCAAGGCCTAATGTGAAATCTCAAGTTCTTCAGCTGTTTTACTTTGCGAATGTTCCCTCCAGTGCTCTGAGATGTACACAAGACATTAAATTGTTTCCGCAAAATCTAATTTGGTGTTTGTGTTTTTTTTTGTTTTGTTTTTTTTTCATGGCTGCAGGACTGGCCCTTTGATGACGGAGCTCCGCCCCCAACCCAGATTGTAGATGATTGGTTAAACCTGCTGAAGACTAAGTTCCGAGAGGAGCCAGGATGCTGCATCGCTGTTCACTGTGTTGCGGGGTTGGGCCGGTTAGTGTTATATTTTCAATGTGCTTCTTGAGATTTTTTGTAAGTCAGAGGAGAAAAGGGTTAGTCCCTCCTTCAATAGCTCTAGTGATATGACACATGTATTGTCTTAAGAAGTCTCTTATCTTTACCAAAGCTAAATTTATGTGATCAAAAATACAGTAAAAATAGTAATATTGTGAAATTCAAAATAAGTTTTCTATTTGAATGTTTAATGACATGTAAATAATTCCAGTGTCACGTGATCCTTCAGAAATCATTCTAATATGCTGATTTGGTGCTAAAGATACATAACTTATTTTCATCAGTGTTGAAAACAGTTGTTCTGCCAATTTTTTTTATTTATTATTTTGGCACCTGATAATCTTTATTCAGGATTTTTTGAAGAACAGTGCAAAGAACACCATTTATTTAAATAGAAATCTTTTGCTGAATTATATTGTATTTATTGTTACTTTTGATCAATATAATGGATCTAATTAATTAATTTCTTTAAAAAAAAATACTGAGCCCAAACAAGACTGTTAAGCACATTCACAAGGTGTACTAGATCCACTCTGTACACCCTAGGAATTGGTAACAACCAACTAGACAGTGAGACACTCCAGAATGTGTTTTTATGTAAATGTTTACTCTGAGTCAGGTAAACCCAACACCTGCCTGATTATACTGGGCTTCTAGTTAAGATAGATGAGTTGATTAGTTGCTCAAGCAGCCCATGACTTGTCAATATTTTGTAGTGTAACAATTAGCCTGCATATGAGACACACTTGTGTTCTCAAACACTTGCTAACTTTTGAATTTTTAGCACTCAGCCTCCCTCACCTCTGTTTGAGGCTGCTGACACACACACACACACACACACACACACACACACACACACACACACATAACAGTAACCAGTCTAAACTTGAGACGGTAAGCGTCTGTGACCTGCCGGTTGTGAGTATGGTGTAACCAACATTGTGGGCAGTACAGTGCACTCTGTACTCTTGCATTCATTTTCCTAAGCTCAGTTTACACCAGTTCCTTTAGGGGAAAACAGCAGCACCATTTAAAACAAGCCTGTGGTCATGCTGCTCTCCAAGAGCAGAAGTGTTTTTGTTGTTGTTTGTTCAGCGTTTTTTGGGGAGGGTGTGTGTGAAAACTCAACTACAGACTGCCTTCTCAGCTCTTGACCTTTTTATGTACACAAGCATCTCAGAATACAGTTTTCTCTGTGAACACAAGCGCACTTGTTTGAGCTCCCAAAGATGATACACACTGATTTGATCATTGTTGATGCAGGTGCAAAAATTGATGAGCCTAAAAAAGGTTCATCTTTTTTTAGTAACTTTTTTTTTTTTTCCATCAAGCTATACGTTTAAGTTGACTGAAAACTGGCATTGTATTGAAATTTGTTTTGTCTCATTTTCATAGAGCACCTGTCCTGGTGGCTTTAGCCTTAATTGAGTGTGGAATGAAGTATGAAGATGCGGTGCAGTTTATAAGACAGTAAGTAGTTTGTATGATTTCTCCTTGATATACATTTTACATTCTAACGTCTGTTTTAAGGTTGGAATACACCACACAATTTTTTTAATCTTAACAGTTTTTAAAACACCAGACATACACTTGGGAAAAACTTTGCATCATACATTAATTGACTGAGGATCATGCATTACCATTACCTGAAGTAGTTGTGAACACAAATACACACAGAAATATATGCCTCATTGCTAGAAGACACATAACAAATGAAAACAGTGTGTTCTACAATTGGCTCAAAATCTTAAACAAGTTTGATATTCTGTGACTGGATGGAATTGTAGTCTGAAGCTAAATAAAATCTGAGTCTGTGCCCCTTATACAAATTGCCCAATATTTGCAGACAGTCTGATTTCTGCAACTAGCATTGACACCTCCGGACTGAAAAGTGGCACATAAATCTGGTCAAAAGTCATTTCAGCCTTTAGTAGATTTAAACTGACCTAATGTTTTTGTTTGTGTTTTTAGGAAGAGACGTGGAGCCTTCAACTCCAAGCAGCTTCTTTACCTTGAAAAATACAGACCCAAGATGCGTCTGCGGTTCAAGGATGCCAACGGTCACAACTGCTGTGTCCAGTAGTGTGTCATTCTGTCAGTCATACTAAACAACAGTGGGAAGTTCAACCAGGGTAGAGGGGAGCAAGAGCTGTGGGTTATAATTGTGGTGATTTTATCAAATGAATCATGGCTAATCGATCACAGAGATGTAATGAATGAGAGCTGATCTATGGATTCACCAGCAGTATCAAAGAGAAGCGTCAAAGCACACAGATGAGCCTACAACCTGGTTGGTTAACCAGCGTTAACAGTCACGGGCAAGAATTTACACAAGTTCCCCTGATTTCCCAAATTTCCAATAATGGGATGACTTTTTATTTGGTGTTATTTCAGAACGAGTACTTTGAACCATGATGAAAAGATTTACATTTGCTGTCATTGTTTTATTATTATTTCCACACACAATAGCCAATTTTGTTACAGAAACAACTCTAAAGTAGGCATATGATATTTTTGCACAAAACAACATTTTTAAGAAGTTCCTCTCCAATGCAGCAATTGCCCCCTTTGAAATCACTTTTAATTTAGGGTTAGCCTGGGTTTTAAATATGTCAGCTGTATTTATTCACTATAATTAGTGTCTTGTCAGGAGTGTGGGTGGGGTTAGGACACTTTTCTTTCTTTCATGGAGCCATGTTATTTTCTCTCGTTTTCTTTATCTCTGGGGAGTGCAATATTCAGTCCAGCTTAGAAAAGCCCTCACCCTTAGGACCGTCCTACATCCAAATTCAAATACAGGAGGATACTTGGCTTGTCTTAGGTACTCACTTTCTATAGTTGCTCAGTAAAATGCTTTACTGTTGGCCTGACTGTGACACCCACACATAATGTGTACACTTTATCGGTCACTCTGCTTTTCAGCCCACAGACACTGAAGGAAGTGAGAGGCGGGAGACTGGTCAGCTCTGGGTTTATTTAATTTTTTTTTGTTTTTGTTTGTTTTAATCATTGTGCCCATTTTGAAAACACCCCCACTTCATCTTATTTTAAGACAAATAAATGAATTGAAATTGATTCTGACCTATTTTCATTGTGTGTTCTTTCCTGTAATATGTTAGCTATTTACTGTGCTTGGCAGATGAGTCACTTCGTGATGACTGATTTTTATGGCCACCAAGATAACATCTGAAATTATGGCGGAAGATAATGTAAAAAGTAATTTGGGGCAAGTGATGTGTACTGTCACCTGCAGCTGAAAGAGAAATCAATCAATCTGTGTGATTGCTGTTCTATAAAAGAGACCGGAAAAAAATGTGTGTCTGTTCTAACAGTACATGACCCAAAGTGTAGGACTCTCAATGGTCATTTAAAGACAAACCGAATATGACTCATTTGACTCCATGAGGCTTTTCCACACCAGGACTTTCTGGCCAGAAAGGTCCTGCCTGATCAATGACTCATGTACATAAAGGAAACAGCTCATGTGGCATGTCTAGTGTGAGGAGTGATAGTGCAGATGGAAGATGATTAACTCTTGAAATATTTAACTCAGTCACATGGTAGAAATCCACAGGAAGTTGGGAAATGACCTAATTATTTTCCCTCTCTACACCTGCTGATATAATCCACTGGAGTCTGTTATATGAAGAGTCAGATGTAGGACACAATGTTTATCATTTATTTGTTAAATGCATAATCAAATTAAATAGGAAACCACAGCACTAAAGCGTAGGTCTTTTAAGTGATTGTAGTACAAAGATGGAATTCCGATTGCACAAGCCTGGGCTGGTCTGTCTTTATCTGCAGTGCCATCTGCTGGATGTTTTGCTTAAGTGGAAGTTGTAGAAACCAACCCGTTCATTTAAACTCTTTATGGTCAGAACATGACTTACAATTCACATTCTTGAATTTTTTTTTTTTAGCCATTTTTCCTTAAAATAAATATCTTATATAGATATTGAATAATATAGAAATGAATTAAGTTGCTGCATGTTGTATTGAGTGATTGTTTCGAATCATGAAACAGGTTTGTGTTGCCTGACTTCGATGATGCGTATCTTCAGCACAGTTTGCAGTGCACGCAGCAATTATTGTTAATGTTTTATGAGGAAAATTAAAAAGCGATAATTATAGTTTTCGATTTATTGCCCAGTGATGTTCTTCAGAGAGTAATATCAGCTGTCAATCTTCAACAGAAGATTTAGACATGAGTTCTACTCGGGCGTAGTTTGAAATTGGTTTTAATGAGAGGAAAAAAAAACTACACGAGGGTAGATTAGAACCCAGAGCCTCGGAAATGCTTGACAAAAACTACCACTAGACCACTAATGGACACGAAAGTTTTACGCGAATTTATGTATTTACTCAGTACTGTGAAGCATCTCGGTACTAATTCTATTTTATTATTAATTTATATTAATATAGTCGCTTGCAATGTGGGCATCAAAGTGTGATAAGATTTGTGTGAGCCGTTCCTGTCACGAAGCTGGAGGTACAATGTGCGATCTATTTCAATTCTGATGAGAAACTGCCACTTTAAAATGCTATGGAGAAAGCCGAACATTATCTAAAAAAAGGCAAATAAACTAAAAAAGACTGATGAAAAGAGGACAAAACAATCTTGCACCAACACACAGGCCTATATTAAAATATTTTTGAACTACTAATGACAGCCTTTACTAGAATTCATAACGTTTTATTGTAAGCTTATTTATTGTGGTATATTTTGTCTAATTTATAATAGATAATCTGTTAAGGGAATAGATTTTCCCTATAGATTTATACAGTATTACAACTGTGCTATGTTGTAACTATTGTTGCTAAATGTGCAGGCTGTTTTTTTCATAACAAATGCTATATAGAGTATTAAAAAAAAGGGGGAAAAAAGTAATTATTGGCCTGGTAATGACATAACAAATGCTACACAACATTGTACCTGGGGCCTGTACCATGATGGTAGATTAACAAATTCAGAGTTATAGGATAAGTTTTGAGTTGACAAAACCAAACCACTCCAATCTGGCTTTGTTGGTACCATGAAGCTGATCATCAACTTTCTCTGTCAACTCAGGCTTGATCCTGAGTTAATGGAGCATGTACACATGAATGTGTGACATCAGCGGTGAACAGCCAATCACAACACAGAGCAAGTGTGACTCACTTCTCACGAGAGAGCCAGCGAGATTCAAAACTCTTTTGTTAAAGGTTAAGAGATTAAAGAATATGATGAATGTAAACGCATTTCCACTGAAGTACTTGTCCGTGAAAGAGGACAAATAAAGGAAATTATCTGTGCAGTCACAAGTGAAACTTGTGAAGTTAGTTTATATACTGTAGTTGATAATATATAGCGATAGAGACTTGAGCATGTAAGGTCACATGTAGCCATTTTCAAAGTGTTATCTATTGATTTTACCACTTATTTATATTACATATGATCTGTATTAATATTCATTTAAAATAAATGCTTTATAATAATTGTTAAACTAAAAGTGCTTGTGTGTAATGGAGTAATTATAATATATAAAGCCAGACAATTTTGTTGTATATATATATATTTTTTTTTAAGGTACTTCATAGTGAGCTTTAATTTGTAGGAAGCGAAACTGGGGGAGTGACAGACATGTGTCACTTTGCTCACATCTGATTGGTCCAATTTCAGTTTGAGTTCTCTAACCCAGAACATAACCTGCCCCGGAGCAGGTTAGCTGTGCAGTGTAAGTCACTATGGCAATGAACGTAGCTAAAAGCCAAGCCACTTTCATGGTACCTAAAATCCAGGATTGGTGCAAACTAAACTGAAACTTACCTGGCTAGCCAGCTAAACCGGCTTCATGGTACAGGCCCCTGGCCTTCACATACTCCAAAATATGGCATAGATTAAATCATCAAGAGCCTGATCAGCTGGGGTAAGAAATAAACATCAATATAAGAAAGTGTTAAATTGACTTCCCATGGCATGATGAATTACAACATTCTGTCAAACTATAGCCTATAAATGCCTAAGTAATGTAAAATACTTGATATAGGTAAACAGGTAGGCTAAAGGTTAACTTTGCATGTGTGGATAATAGCACAGAATACCTTTTTACAAAAAAATATATATAAACAAATAAATAAACCTTATGAGGGATATAAATATTCAAACCAAAACTCCCCGCTTGGTTCTACTACTAAACTCGCATAATGTTGATAGATTGCATGTAAACTGATAGATTGATTAGACAAAGAGATCATTTAATAGAAAATGGAAAGAGCGTTTTCCTCACTTCGTAGGAGATGTCTTCATTTATCTATATGAAAAATACAATTATTAAACAGCTTTAATTTAATTGTAAGGAACACGAAATGCTAACTATCTGGTGGCCAAAACAAACTGCGTGCAGCTAATAATGTAAACGTTACGTAATAACCCTAAATGTCATCAAACAGCCTCACAAAAGAAAGGAAAGTACCTAAAGATTATTCCAAAACAATGACTAAAAACCTGTCATTTGAAAATGTAAATACTAAGAGCTATTAGATTCAGTGCACACGCAAATAATGAAATTAAGCAAACTCATTAAACTATAGTTCAATTTAGCTGATTTTAAATGGGAGCGTTTTCTTTTGGCGAGTCGAGACTGGTGTGAGCAGAGAGAGAGAGTGGGCGTGGCTGAGTTATGTGCTGTGACGTGTCCGCGACCGTTGGCTACAGCGAGAAGTGAGCAAGCGCTAAATTCAAAATTTTCAAACAGCTGAGGAGCGCGTGGCGTGAGAGAGAGAGAGCGCGGAGACTTTTACTCCCTCACTAGGCAAATAAAGAAGAAAAACAAAGAGGATTGTGCTTTAATTTAAGTTTGTCGTAGTGTATATCAGGATGGACCCATTCACGGAGGTGAGTGCCCTTTATGACAAAATTGAATCGTTAGTTGGTGAGGGAGGGTAACGTTATTGATATAAACTAGTAACGTTAACGTTAGCAGTTCGCTGTGCACCAACTGCCATTCACGTTAACTTACTTCTAGATAGCATTCAAGTGCTGTAATCCGTCGCTAATGTTACTTATTAACTTATTATTTTATTTACTTATTAGTTTATAACGTGTCGATTTGTGTTTGTAACGTGTAACGTTTGTGTAAAGCTAATGCTTCTCTAACGTAAGTTAAGTTACTTGATCATAATCTAGCATATAATAAAGCCAGCATTACTTTTACTTGCAATATAACTTAATAATTTAAACAAACTGTTGATGAAAATGTGTGTTGTGCTGTTGTTGTTTTTTCGGCCAGTCATATTCGCCTTTAGAAAAAAAAAATTCTGTTATAACTTACGTGTGTGACCTTAAATCACTTGAGTTACTATCTGTTAGATCTTGTTGTTTTGTCTATTGATTGAGTAACGTTATAACGTTAGTTGTTTCTGTATTCACATAGCCGATGTTAACGTTTTTTTAATGTTTTAGTATCAAAATGCAAAGTAGGCTCTAAATAATCACTGTGCATTCAATCCTTATGATATTTGAATTTAATATCTTGGTACGTATAAATACCAGCCATTTCAATATAAAATGTTTTTGAATAAGGAAAAAACAATAGCTGTCAGGGCTGTGGCCATAACTTGTGGCTGGTTGAATACAGGAAGCTTGGTTTGACTCTAGCCAATAGGAGTCATCTGCAGGGTCACATGACAAAATTCCATGGACATGAAATCCTCTCTAACTGAAATTTCCACTCATTCCCTGGGAGACGGCCAACCAACAGCCACACTGCAGGAATGTGTTTGGTCTTGCTCAGTAACAGGGCTGTTAATCATGAGTGTGAGATGTTCTGCTAGAATGAGCCACTGGTTTGTTCACACTCAGAGATGATCAGTGCAGATGAACTGGACCCATGCATGAAAAAAAGGAACTGAAACTTGGACCTTTTGATACTTGAATGCAGTTTTTGCCTTTGTCATGCATGTCATGTAGACCTCTGACATAAAATTTATTGTACTTGCATATTCTTACTTTTTATGTGTTTTAAGAGATCTGTTTCTCGTTAACACTGTCATATAGACCTTAGTAATGTAATGAGCACTTTGCAAAACTAGTTTGTTGTTTTGCTTACTCAGAAACTGTTAGAGCGCACACGTGCTCGTAGAGAAAATCTGCAGAGGAAGATGGCGGAGAGACCAACGGCGGCCAACCGTCCGATGGCTAAAAGGACAAGGGAGCCACTTGCAGACACAAACAGTGTCATAAGTGAGCCGACCATTGAAAAAGGTTTGGTTTTGTCGAAATGTTATTTTGTCGCATGCCTGTTTTGACATATGAACATTAGATGTTTCATTACTTTCCTTCTATAGCCTAAAAATAAGTTTTCCTTCTTTTTTGGATAGCACTTCCCTCTTCCAAGCCATCCCCCTCAAAGCGTCGCTGTTCAGATGAAAATACCAGTACTCTCCTTTCTGGAGAAGAAAACAAACAACCAATGGCCCCGCAAATGACTGCCTCTGAGCCTATGACGGACAAGAAGCCACCCCTGGTTCCAAGCAGTGTTCGTCCCATGCCCGTGGAGCAAAGGTCTGCTCGTTGTACACCAGAACCAGAAGTGCTGACCACTCGACCTCCTCCAGACACTGAAAAGATGATGCGCCCTCCTCAATCTCCAGCAAAAAGCACAGATAGTGTAATGAAGCATGCCACTCTAGATGGAGCCAAAGAGGCACAGAAAGATGCACCAACCCCAGGCCTATCCAACATGAGATCTCGTCTACAGAGACTGGCTGAGCAAAGGCATTACTGGGACTCTGAGGGTAGGCAGCTCTCGCTCACATCCTGAATGCACAGAACTTAATTACAGATTTATAGAACATTTATTATATTGAGTTAAGCCCAATATATTGCTTCAGGATGATTAATTGGTTCGTATTTGTGGCGACTGCATCAGCCATTTGTGCCATTAATAGTGGTTGACTGATATATCTCACAGGCTGATATCTGGCTTTTCTGCTCTAACGAAGGCAAACACTATACTTTTTTTTTTAATCATAACATTGCAGAAAATAAGCAAACTCCTCCAAATTGCAGCAATGGTTATGAATGTGTTGTTGAATACTGAATTGTGTGATATCAAATGTATCAGTTCTATATTGGCCATCGGCTACCCTGCTCTCTAAATTATCACCATCAACCATTAAAAAAAGCTGTATCAGTTGACCACTAGCCTTTAATGGAAGTCAGAATTTCAAAATCCACATTGCCTGTTTTTATATATTCTGAAGAAATTAAATATCTTATAAACAAATAATCATTTAATAAAAAAAAGTGTATCATGTATTTAAAATGGACGAGTAGTGTAAAACCTATTGACTGCTGCTTCGAATTATTTAAATTGTACTGTTTTTAACTTTTAACATGTTGATAAAGTGCAAGTACACATTTAAGGTCCTCCAGAAGACAAAAATCTATACAATGTGATCATAGTATATAATATGACTCTCAGAATGACAAATAAGCAATCTAACTATGTATTATACATAAAATTGTGCTTTCAGGGACCTCAGAAACAGTCCCAGAGAACGTAGTTTTATCTCCTCTGAAGTCTCACAAAGTGGATCTCCCTTCTGCTACCCCAACAAACTCTGAGCTCCCCGTTGGAAGAAAGGGTAGACTGGCAAACCTTGCTGCCACAATTGGTTGCTGGGAAGATGACCTTGGACACCCGCCCACTCGACAGGACAATGCACAAGCACAGCCTGGCACGGCCTGTGTGCGCCCTCCTGTCAGTACAGTGATGAGTAACCATACCAAGCCAAGCCCTGCTGTGGAACGACCTCGGACTGCCCAACCAGCTCCACACAAGTCTGTTGACAGCAGTCAGCAGGTGGGTCACGCCAACAACAGATTCTGTTCTATCCTTTTTTTTTTTTTGTAAGGTTGTGTTGTGGGTTTACAATGCACTGAATGTCTTTGGTGGGGTGGAGGGGGAATCTTGTGTAAAAAGATATAAAAATGTTTGTTCTTATAGCCAACAGCTTACTCTCCAGTCAAGGCAGCCAGAGTGGTTCCACATAGTCCTCAGAAGACAGAGTTTCCTCAGCCCAGACTGGCTCAAGCAGATCCCTCTCCTGTTTCCAGCCCACTGAAGATTTATCCCTCCACTCAGCCCTCCAGTCCACTTAAATCTTTGACAGCATCTCCCTCCAGTTCCCACAGAGGTTACATCTCTCAGAGCCCCCTGAAGAACCAGGGCCCATCTAAATTGAATTCTGGAGCAGCACTTAATTCAAGCCCTGCAAAACCAATTTTGACACCTAAACCCTCTTCTACTGCTGATGTTTCTGTCATACATCAGACTCGTGAGAGAATTACCAAGGACATGACACCCTTACAGCACAGAGGCCCAGCTGGAACTACTGGTCAGTGCTGTTTCTCTTCTTGTTTTTTTTTGTTTTTTTCTACACTGAAGTGTAAGCCTGTGAACTTATGTTTGCTTATGTTGACCTTTAGTAGGTGTCAAATCATTTTTGGAGCGTTTTGGAGAAAGGTGCCAGGAGCGCAACCAGAATTCTCCCTCCACATTAGGAGGTCAAGGATACACCCCTGTGGCTACTCCCTCTGGCACCCCCAAGTCCAGGCTGCTCCAGGAGAGGCTGGTGTGCACCCAGGCCACCTCCACCACAGCTGTCCTCACTCAGAAGCAGAAAATGGCATGCATTCTTAACTATTTAAAGGGCATATTTGTTGAATTGCATATGGAACATCAGTACTAATCTTTTATTTATTATTAATAGGAGCGAGAGGCAGAGCTGGCACAAATTCGTAATCGATTTCAAAAAGGCAAAATGTTGAGGAGCAAAGAGGATCTCTGTGAGGTCAAGAATGACACTGAAAACAAGGTTTGCTATCATGTTTTCTGCTACTGCTGCTTGTAAATAGGATAGTGCAACACAATCTGATTGTGTAAGATTATAGTCCATATTTATCTATAATATAATGTAAAAAAAAAAATCTGTTTTAGCAATAAAAATAAAGTCTGAGGAAGGAAAGCAGCATTATTATTTTTTTTTTAACCACAATCTCTTTGTCATACCTCCTATTTAATTTAGTTTTTTATTTAAATTATTATAATTTCTTTCTTCATGTAGCTGACATGACAAAGCCAATTAAATAAAACTACTGATTAGGGATGCGCGGGATACCGGTACTGGAAAAATACCGGTATATATTATATTTCATACGGTACAATATCATAATTTTGCTCAATTCGGTATTTCATACGCTGCTGTTGCGAAGTGCACCTGTAGGTGACAGTGCTTCCCAAATTGCTGCGCAACCGGTAAATGTGACAACAGAACAACATGATGGATCAAACAGATGAAACTCAATTAACGCACCTGAAATTAATAAATAAAGAGAACAGTAGAAGTGAAATATGGCTTTACTTTGCAAACAAAACAGATGACAAATGTGAACGAACTGACCTTACTGCACCTGTATGCAAGCGTTGCTATAAATCATGTTGTCACAGGAGGCAACACATCAAACTTTTTAAGCATTTGTCGCTTGCTCATCCTGATCTTTTCAGAGAATTAAGAGATCGACAGGTGAGTGCATCATTCATAAATTCAGATTTAATTTGAACTTTTATTTACAACTGATCAGCGCACATACAGATGTGATACAGTAAGCTCAAATGTGCGTGTGTGACACGCTAGAATCAGTGAAGTTTTGGTCATGTAATATATGCACTTGCATTTCATACAATCAAATATTAAATGAATTTGAATTAAGCAAGAGATTTGCTATATTAATTTTAGTATTAATAATATGAAGGGAATGTTTCTGCCGTGCTGCCGATCGCTAATATGTAGCAGCCGAGAGAGTGAGATTTATATTTATTAATGCTTATACAGGGCTCTACGCTTTCTTTTCTTTTTAGGAGCGCTTGTGCTCCTAATTTAAACAATTTAGGAGCACGGTCAAAAATTTAGGAGCACCTTCAAATCAATAATCAAAAATTATCCTTCCCATTACGAGGTGATATTTGACTCCTTAAAGTGATTTACAGGGAATTTTGTTTATACTTTTGTAATGGAATTTTTCTAACTTTATTAAAAGTATGTCATCTTTTATGTCAAATTCAAAAAAATATATTAAAGGGATAGTTCACTTTGAAATTAAAATTTGGTATCTATCAGCTTACCCCAAGGGCAAGATGTAGGTGTCTTTTTTTCTTCAGTAGATCCAATTTTGATGTTTTTAGGTCAAACCGTTCTAGTCTGTCAGTCATATAATGGCAGGTATAGGTCACTGTCTCTATAAGAGGGAAAAAGAACATGCACAGAGAAATCCAAATTAAACAATTCCCCATCGTAACTACACATTGATGGATTATTTTAATAAAATTGTTTTCAATTCACTTATCTTTTGAGGCTGGTTATTTGTCACCTATGGTATCGATTTAGTATCCATACCAAGGTATTACATTCTGGTATCATACCAAAGCCAAAATTATGGTATCGATCCATCCCTACTACTAATACTAATCACACTGATACTGAAGAGAAATATACCAATATAAATTGACTTTGATTTGAACTATTAATTTTTCCAAAGTCTGTTTTGTTCCTCTTTTATAAACCCAGTACTTAATTTTATGATAGGAATGGGAAGCCAAAGAACTGAATGTTACTTAATGCAACCCTTTTTTTTTTTATCCTCAGGAAATTGAACTGTCTGTACAGAGCCAGACTTCTGTGCCAGTGCATGATAATGCGCCTTCTGTGCCAGTGCCTGAAGTACTCAACAGCCCTTCTAAATCTAGTGAAAAAGGTGTTTTATTATGAAAACTATATAATATAGTTAAATGTGTTCTTCTAAATCATCCTGCTGTTAATTTTCTTTGTTCTGTTCAATTGTTAATTAGCCATATCTGCTTTGCTGCGTTGTTTTTGTTTTTTTTTAGGCAGGGAGTGTGCTTTTCCAAGCCCTGCAAAGGAAGTGGAATTTACAGAAAATATGCCTATGGTGAAGGAGCAAGAGGAAGTGAAAGGTATGGGAAAAAAGTTAGTTGTTCTATAGATTGTTGTTCTTCATATTAATGTGTTATTTGCTTTAACAGTTTAAATTTTGTTTATCACTGTGTGGTGTCAAAAGACAAGACTAATTAAATATTTTTGCTTTTTTTGTTGTATATGTAGGGCTTGGTGATCATATCTTGATGTTATTCAGCATTTTTAAGATATTTAAAATGCATCTTGTATATTGAATATCTTTTGTATATCAATGGATTACATTTTGTATTGTCTCTTGTACTTTCATTGAGATATCATGACGAATATATTTTGAAACCTTATTATATCGCTAATTCCCATTACATGTTTTTGATCATGAACGTTCTTGTTGTCATTGTAGAAATGGATGAAGTGCGTGAAATTGAAATGAACGTGGATGGCTCTGTTAACTCTGAGGTGATAAATGAGCTGTTTGATGGAGTCCTGGAGGAGAGCGAGGAGCAAAGTGATGAGGAGGATGCAGATGAAGATGCTCTGAATATCTCCTCCATGTCTCTCCTTGCTCCACTTGCAGAGACCGTAGCAGCTGTGGTCAAGAGCCCAGAAAGAAAGCCTATGGTGAGCCCTGAGGATGTAAATCCTTAGCTAAACAGTGATCATGCCGAATAATCTGACAACTGATGTTACATCTTGATTTAACTTTTATTTTGGTCCAGACATCGACTCCTGCCAGCTCATTTATTGAGAAAAGTTCCACCCCTGAGAGTGTATCCAGACCCAGTAAGTTCCAAAGGACTCACATGTTACGAGCTGGATCATCTGACAGCATCGATGTCATAGATGAGCAGCAAAACCAGAACCTTCTCTACAGGTGTGCATCTGTTCGTTGTCTCTCTTCAAGCAACATTCAAACTGATTTGTTGAGTATGATTTGTATTTAATGCATGGTTGTTTGATTTCAGCATTGATGCCTACAGATCCACAAGGGTTAAGACTGAGTCAAAGAGACCTCATGTTAAACAGGTGATAGTGAGGAAAGAGGATGTGTCTCAGAGAATGGAGACCAATGGGAGCTCCAGTCACACCAACATCAAGCAGAAAATTAAGGTCTGTTCAAAAATGTTATACATTTATTGTTATTTTGTTTTGTGCCCTGTCAATTAAAAATCATGCATTTTCTTTTTAGCAATGAGTTATGTATGCCTTATATTTACCCTTTACATTTATGCATTTAGCAGACAGTTTTATCAAGTCACTTAAAATAGAGGAACTTAAGCAATTCGTCCCAGAGCCAGACAATATTTGTAGTATACAATACAAAGGTTTATTAGAAAGCTAGATTATGAAAACAAGATACAACAGGAGAAATTTATAGAGATTAAGATATATATTTTTCTATGGAAGAATATATGCAATTTATAAAGTCAAGTCAAGTTGAGCTTTATTCTCATTCCGCTACATGTGGGGACATACGAAATGTCGTGCCTCACAGGACCACGGTGCTACATAAATACAGACATACAACAATGAAGTAAAACACTATAAACCTATACACAACTAACCTACTGACAGATTTTGACTAAGTATACTATATATAAATGTTTACTCTAGTGTCACGGTACCAAAATTTCAGTATTCGGTACCAATACCAGTGAAAATCCATGGTTCTCGGTACCAATGCAAAACACAAAAATATGCTGATTAAAAAACACATTTTATTAATAAAGTTAAACAAAAATCAATGCCATTCTTTATGCTTATTTAAAATCATTTCAAGTTTTTCCACAAGTAATAAAAGTATGAAAAAAAAGTAAACAAGTTCCACCCAAAAGTTTTTGTCATATTTCTGCTGCCGTTGAAAAACAACTGTAAACTGTTGTCTGTTTTAGGGTTTGCTGGTGCTTCATGATCTTCCTGCAGCTGTAAAAGGAAAATATAATATAAGTAAAGCAGTGGGCTGAGTCTGACCAAATGCAACATTAGATCATTGACTCCAGCTAAAATATAACATTTCAGTAAATAACAAACCTCAGCTTTTAATAAAGTTAGATAAGATTACATATATTTTAAGACAAGTGTATATCAAATAGATGGAAACTGTAGTATTAAAAACACTTTACAATAAGATTCCATTTGTTAGATAACATGACCTATCAATAAACAATAGTTATATATTGCGATTCTTCTTGGGGTTAATTTCAAAATTTACTAATACATTCAATCAATCAAAGTTCAATCTGTTAAAATGATTTAATGCACAATGAACAAACATGAACGGGGATTAAAGTTCTCTGTTGCTACGACGGATTTCCTCAATTGCTGCGTGTCTACGACGGATTTCGTCAATTGCTGCGTGTCTACGACGGATTTCGTCAATTGCTGTGTGTCTACGACGGATTTCGTCAATTGCTGCGCGTCTACGACGGATTTTGTCAATTGCTGCGTGTCTACGACGGATTTCGTCAATTGCTGCGTGTCTACGACGGATTTCCTCAATTGCTGCGCTTCTACGACGGATTTCCTCAATTGCTGCGCGTCTACGACGGATTTCCTCAATTGCTGCGCTTCTACGACGGATTTCCTCAATTGCTGCGCGTCTACGACGGATTTCCGTCAATTACAGGGTTCTGCCTGTCCTTAATGTCTTAAATTCATTTTTCATAATTTTAAGGCCGTAAATATGCTTACATTTTATCAAATAGTGTAATGAACATCTTTATTGTAGTTTGAATAGGTCTTAAATTAAGGACAGACGAGGTGTATTCCGCCTGCTGAGGGGGATGTGATCAGAGCCTGGAGTGGAGCGAAAGCACATTCTCTCTTCGTTCTGTAATCACTCCGCTCTGGGTCCACTCACGGAAAAACTTCTCCGTTTTCACTCCATTTTAAAAGTTATCAGGGATTAATGTTTTTTGTCGCTACGACGGATTTCCATCAATTGGAAAAAATGAGGGGAAAATAAATATGTAGCGCTCTGTTGTTGTTCTGCCGGTGTTGTCACCGGTACACCAAAAAAATCATCCCCGCTACGGCTGCAGCTTCGGCACGTGCTTTTGAGTCTTGATAACTCACTCGCGAGCTCTCATTTTCTGTGCGCCCACAGATCGCGATAAGGAGAGTGACAGCTTTTAAGAATTATTAAGGGAGTTTGCAAATGTGATATTGTTTTAATACAACAGATTAATAAACAAGTACTGCATGATTTTACTCTATCATCAACGAAAATGGTTCCAAATAAAGTAACAGCTGAGCCGCTGCGCATTTCTAAAAGCAAACACAGCGGTGTTTCATTCATGAATGAACTGCGTTTCTGCCACGTTGTGTTCTCAGATGTTGACCAATGAGATGAACCTGCAGCAGACAGTGATCCATCAGGCTAGTCAGGCTCTCAACTGCTGCACAGATGAAGAACATGGGAAAGGATCTCAAGTGGAGGCTGAGGCTGAGAGACTACTGCTTATTGCCAGTAAGTTATATTTTCCTTTTTTTGCTACACAGGTGAATTTTCAGGCGATTTTATTTCTTAAACTTTGACTAATCACTTCTTTTGTTCTGCCTCAGCTGAAAGGAGGGCCGCCCTGAAGGCTGAACTGGACCGGCTAAAAGCAGAGGGTCCAACAGCCCAAAAGAAAAGCACAAGCAGTGCCCAGGTGGATATGGGTATACCTATTTCTAAAGGATCCATCTCACTGCTGGAGCTGAGACTCCCTCTGAAGGCTGACTTTATCTGTTCTTCTGCCAACAAGCCTGGTGAGAAAGTTTCTGTTTTTATATATAGATACTTTTTGTTTGACGGCTTAATGCCTAATCAGACACTCACTCATGTCATAATTTTGATGTAAGAATGTGGAAACCATTACTACTTTGTGATGATCCGTGCTGGAGCTGAGAACACAGTGGCGACACCTCTAGCAAGCACACGCACTGGTCTAAGTGGCGATGCTTTGACCTTCTCCACCAAATTCACTTTGTAAGTGTCATTTCCTTTCAAGCCACTCTTGACATCCCCATCACCTCAGTGTAGTGTTTATCATATTAATACTTTCCTTGATGTGCAGGTCTGACGTCTCTAATGACTTTGAGATTGATATTGAGGTCTACTGTTTTGTAAGTACTGCTTTTAATTTGCTTTCAAGTGAAATGCATGCCTTTTGAACACAAATTAAACCTTTATCAAAGAGATTTAGTAAATGTTTGTTTTTCTCTTAGGTTCAGAAACGGGAGCTGAACCCTGACAAGAGGAAAAAGCCCAACAAGTCAAAGGTAGACTCATAGACGTGCTAGATTAAAATGACTCCGTGTATAAAGAAGTGTAGTGTGTAACACTAAGTTTTAATGAATGGCTACTCTAAAGAGCAGCAGTCAGCATGTCCAGATTCTCCTGAGGCATTTCCATGACATGGAAGCATGCTTGTTGATATGCTGTGTTTTAAAAAATCCTCACTTGCTGGTAGGGTTGTGCGATTAATCGAAATCGTCATAAAATCACGATTTGAGCGTGCACGATTTCTAAATCGCTTTATAGCACGATTCTTCCCGCGCCCCCGACCTCCCGCAGTATGCTATCCGATTCAATCAGAATGCAGCGCGCCTAAATGGAGCGCGAGAACAGAACAGACCGGGCATAAAGACGTAACGCCAGGTTCACACATTCTCCGTCTGTGGTGCGTATGCGGTGTGTATTTTTTCAGCGCCCATGTTAACGGATCAGTGTTCACACTGCACACGGTTGCAGTCCGGCAGAGCGCTCCAGGAGCAGTGCGTCTGCAACAGTCATGCAGCGATCGTTTCCGCACGGAGTCTATTCTTGCTTTGCTGCACGCGCTGAATTAAAGTGAGTGACAACGCATTGTTCGCGGTAAAAATAAACATGGATTGACACGGCAATGTAGTAAGTACACCATAACTTCATATAATTAAAGTCTACTGTTTCAGTCAACACATGGCTTTTTGGCTAGATTTTAAACAAGCAAAAGTGCACTTTTAGATAAACAAGGCAATATGATTGCCTTGGCAAATGATTGTAAAGAGCTTTGGGTGTACAGAAATACACAAAGCGCTATATAAATGCATCATTCATTCATTCATTCATATGGCACTCGTTTGAGTTCATATTTATTGAGTTTAAATGTGAACATGTCTATGAAGGATTGTATTACTGTACTTTGATAAAAGAGAATCACAATGCTGAAAAAGCATTTGCAGTATCAACATTTGGATTTGAAATCAAAATAATGGATAAATGTTGCGTTTGTGGTAAACCGCCGCAGATCAGGAGTGGACTGCAAACACATCCTGTGCGAAAGCAAAATGAGTCCGTGCTGCTTCTTCACCGCATACACATACTGTATACGCAGTTACGCACTGCAGACGGAGTATGAACCTGGCGCAACAAATCTATTTCAACACCCGAGGCAGTGCCACAAAGAGCTCTATGACCAATGCATGGCAAAAAAAAAAAAAACCCTGGACACGGGATTTATTTTTTATTTTTTTGCCTTATGTCTGCTCTAGAGACGTTACAGCTTTTTGATAAAGCTCTAATTGGTTTTCTTTTGGAAATACATTTCAAATTCACACTGAATGCATTTATGACTGTCTGTGTGTGTCAAAATCGTGATTAAAATCAAAATCGCAAAATTGATTAAAGAAATCGCAATTTCTTTTTTTTGTCCATATCGCACAGCCCTACTTGCTGGTGTGCAAGCAGTTGGTTAGTTTTTTTTAATGTCTAGTCTCGTCAGTCTGAACAAAGTGCACGGTGAAGGGTATTTTTTATTAATTTCTTAACTTTAAAAAGGCCTTTTGTCTCAGTAGTACTCATTAGTGCTGTGTTTGTGTATAGTACGCTGTTGTAAGAATTGTTCACTATATTTTACTCTGAAATAAAATTTTATCTCCACAGGCTATCACACCAAAAAGGTTCCTTGCTATCTCTGTAAGTAGTCTGTTCACTTTAACCTCAACACGTGCTACTTGTCAAAGGGGGTCAATTTTTTTAAAATAGTTTTATTCAACAAGTATACACTAAATTGATCAAAGTGATCAATGAATCGTTATCTGTATTAGGGGTTACACAAAAATATTAAGCAGCACAATTGTTTGCAACATTGATAGATAAGAAATGTTTCCTGAGCACCACCAAATCAGCATGTTAGAATGATTTCTGAAGCACATTATTCCATATATCACTACAGTTACACTGTTCTTATTCTTTATGGTCAGAGGAAAATATGATGCTCAAAAGAAAGTGGAAAAAAAAAATAATTAACTCGTGTTTTAAATACAATTATTACGGTAATAATCAGTGAAAATAGTAGACTTGTAAAATTATCAAAAATCTGTTTTCCTCTGGGAAGAATTCCACACCCCAACTTTCATCTTGAGTTGAGGTTTTATTATGGGTTCAATGCAAGCGGCAACCTCCCCGCTCTCTCTCGTGAAGCCAACACGGAAGTGACTAAAACTGCAATTCATCGACTGGCCGCTGGAGGCTGGCTGCAAAAGGGAGTCAATCCCATAGACTCCCCATGTTAAAATGCCCAACTTTACAACAGAAAAAAACATGTTTACAGCCTGGTGCAAAAAATGATTTTGATCTATATAGCTAATTTTGCCCTTCATAACTGTGAGGGGGGTGAATTTTGTTTAGAACTCATCTGTTTAAATTATATTGAGCCTTAAAGTTCTGCATAATTAAGAGCGTGGCCAGTTGAGTGACAGGCGGATTGCGGCTGCTGTCACCACTGGCGAGCTAGGCGGGCGTGGTTTCAGCAACCAGCTCCACCCACGTCCCGCCTTTTTGCCCATTTTCGATTATCTGGGAGTGACGCGTGGCGACGCGCTTGCCAAGATGGCGGCGGTCGGCTCCGCCCACTTTAGGCTTCAAAAACACTTCAGAAACCTACGGGTGACGTCACGGACACTACGTCCATGTTTTTATACAGTCTATGGTTCAATGTCAGAAACCTAGACTGCACCAAATCTCAAATTTATTTTATAAAATGTCTCCCCAAAAAAAACATCAATAAATAAACAATGAATCTGAGGAATGTAAAACTGCTTGCATAAGCCTACAGGGCCTCTTCCATCTTTAAAGGTCACTTCACCTTGTGCATTATTTCTTCTTTGTAATGTAATATTGTAACATGTAATACAGCATTTAATATTGTACATGTAATACAGTTCCGTAACATTAATTTGTTAAAACAATATAAAAATGTAAAGTTCTGACTTCTTTTTTGTGTTCTCTCGATCTATTTTAGAAGAGCAACCTCCAAACACCTGGTGAGTATTAATGAGCTTTTGAAAGCTGTTCAATTCAACTAACGTTTTCAAACAATTAATTAATTTTTGTTTCTTCATTTTCAGTTGTGGCTAGTCCCGGTGGTCCAAACGCAGTGCGCACCAGTAGCTTTGCACTTGTCGGATCACACAAGCTAACTCTTGCCTCTATTGGGAAAAACAAATTCCCGTTGGAGAAGGTAACTTCCTCCCTTTGGTTCTGTCTCTACATCATCATAACTCTTCCACAAATCAAACGATACTAACACCATCACTTGACAAAACACACTGAATGTATAGAGGGTATGCACACAATGTCACAGTAGGCGGAAGTGACTGCGGTTACACCTGTTGAGTGGCAACATAAAGTAGTGTTCAGTTTGAACGCAGTAAAAATAAAATAATTCTGACTGATACAGTCACAATGTTGAACTGTATCATCTGACAGTTTTGTAACTTTAAAAGTTTCTACTAAATATATTGAAACAACCAGAATATCCGTTGATGTTCTCGTGACTTTGATTTCAGCACAATACAGCGCTTCATAATACACATTGTTATTTCTGTAAAGTTTTATAGCTGGGTGAAATAACAATATAAAACAATGATGTAAGTGATCATTCAGATTTAGAGCTAGCTGTATTGTATTTATAGTGTTGTCTAGAAGATCAAGTGTGAAGGCTTTTGTATAGCTTTGTTTATTTCTTTGGCATCAAATTCGAGTATATATATATGTGTGTGTCAGGAAACCCTCTTCTTGGCCACATGTCAGTGTCCACAGTTTTATTTTTATTTTATTTTTTTTGTAAAATGTAAGGATCACTGAGTCCAACTGCTAGCACCAGCCAAGTTGCAGGGTGTTTTGCCACTCAGTCGGACAGTCTGAGTGGGTGTGTTCCGTCACGAAAGTGACGTCAATGCATACCCTCTGTTGCTTGCTAACGTCAGAGAGGGAGAGGTTTAACCACAGCACTAGTGTTCACACCTGCTTAATACAGTTTTAACACTACTCTCTTGTTTTTCTTGCACAGTGCTGCCGTTTGCATATGCCAGACTCTTTCACATGCAGTCATTTGTCTCTTTTAGATCAAATATGAAGGGATTGAAAGAGAGCTGCTCAGTGACATGTTTCACAAAAAGGTTGCTATATTCGCTCTGTGTTTGGTAACACGCTCTGTGTTTGGTTGTTGTATGTCTTGAGTATTTGGCTAACACGGCTCGGTGTCTTTTCGGTGATAACTAACTGTCACTTTAAGCTGCTTATTTAGAATTGTGTGCACATCATTGCCTTTGTATTTGGGTGTATACCAGTTGTTTGTTACTCCTTCAGGCAAATGTGTAGCTACTACATCTATGGCTCGCTTTTGCTGCAAACAACGCTTCTCTTGGATATGTTTGTGTTCTGGTCCTTAGTGTCCTGTTTTGCTACAGGTACCTTTCCTTTGTCCTTTGGAGGGGCATGTTTATCTGAAAATGCAGTGCGAGGTTGGCTCACGGATAGAGGAAAGAGGCTTCCTGGTGAGTCTTTATACTGAAAGAATGGTAGACGATAGATTACTAACAAAGTCATTATTAAACACTTTCTTGTTACCCTTGGCTTTGAGTGATGCTAGTGAAGGTGTCTTTTATTTGCAGACTATGTTTGAGGATGTCAGTGGATTTGGAGCCTGGCACAGGAGGTGGTGTGTCCTTTCTGGATATTGCATCTCTTTTTGGACCTACCCTGATAATGAAAAACGAAAGGTAGGCCTACTATAATTTTGTTAATTTTTGAGATGCATATAATTTAAGTTAACAGGTTATTCTTCCCACAGAATCCAATTGGTCGCATTAACCTAGCTAACTGTACCAGTCGTAAAGTGGAGCCAGCAAATAGAGAGTTCTGTGCCCGGCCAAATACCTTTGAGCTCATCACTGTGAGACCACAGAGGGAGGGTGACAGAGAGACCCTCGTCAGCCAGTGCAAGGACACACTGTGTGTTACAAAGTAAGACCCAATTAAAAATGTGAATTTGTGTGCTTTTATGGAGAAGATCAAGTTTTAAATCAGAACATCCCTTTGTAATGTGCAGGAACTGGCTGAGTGCCGACACTAAGGATGAGAGGAATCTGTGGATGCAGAAGCTCAACCAGATCTTGATAGACCTGCGCACATGGCAGCCAGATTCATGCTACAAACCCATGTAAGCCTGATCTCATCGGGCACCAAGGGCCAAAAGTATTCTAGTCTGACTTTCACATTGACTGCGTATATTTCTGATTTGGAAGTGCAATATGGCATCACAGTTACACAGTGTTTACAGATATATTTTTACAAGTTTGTAATTATAAATTTGACAAAAGTTAAAAGCCATAAATTAAGAGACATTTCAATTAAAGGACAAAATGATTTGCCTTACAAGGGTATTCAGGTATGTTTTTGATAGATTTGTCTGTGTAATTTAGCAAGGATTGCTTAAAGACTAATGCAAGTTTGTTTGCTTTGTTAGACTGTCAATTTGTGTATGCATATTTAAATTTATTTTGCATGACTGCTGTCTGCTGAGATACTTGCTGTAGTCAGACTTCTCAGAATATTTGTTAAGCAAGACAGGAGGCAGTGTCTGAATCTTTAAATGGACCACACATTTAATGTCCGTACTTTGTGGTGAGAAATTTTCATATTAAGTACTGCCAAAACCCATGATCTGTTTTTATATTTGTATATTTGCTGTTATAGGGATGACTTAAATTTTTTTGCTCATCTGTCACAAGAATCAGAAAATTATTTGAAAAATATTTTTTGGGGTTTGGTTGGATTAGTTATAAAAATTGAGAAATGTATTTATATATCAGTTTCTTGAAGTACACAGTAGAGAGCTCACTTGGATAATGAAAGGGAATGGGTTTTTTCTCCTTTTTGACATTTATGGGCAGTGTTGGTCCTATCTCTGGTTAAAAAGCTGCAGACCATTTAAAACTATTAGAACGTTCCCTTTGTCACCAAAGCTCTTTTCAGCTCAGCTTCTGCAATAACACTGAGGAATATGTGCCTTCAAAAGAATACAAATGTTATTGATATTCGCCATAGAAATTTCCCTTTTTTATTGAAAAGGAAAATGGCCCAAGTCTTGTTTTTTCTTTACTTGACCCAGATGACTTCACAATAATTGAGTTGAAATGTTTATCATGCACATCCCCTATTTTCTAAGCTCTCTACACCATATATATATTCTTGTGAATTTGCTTTATGTAACTTTTATATGAACATTTTATAACTTTTTAATGGTTCTAACTAACTTTAGATTAATTTATCTATATACAAATGCGTTTGAATAAGTGACGTTTGCAAAAGCTTTTTTAATTTACACTAAATGTCACATTGCCTGGACTGAGAAAAATGTCTTAACCTTGTGATACACATACAATATCAAAATGTAGCCCCTATCACTGTTATAATCTTAAGGCACTTTAGTGTTATGGCTGTTTTGTGTTATTGTATCTTAAAACACTCCAAATGTGGCTTCCATGCATCACGCAGAGCTGCAGTTTAAATAAAACAAGATTTTGACAACGTACTTCTCACCAGTTTCTTACTGTTTTGTTAGTTTCACTGCCTCGTATCTTACCAATGTTTAGTTAGGCTCGAAATGTTTAGTATTAATAAATCATTACTGTATGATAATGTAAAAATAAAGTATAGCAATTAGATGAAGAATTTCAATCTATATTAGAAATGCCTAATATTGTTGTAGTACTTGCCCATTTTTGAAGGTCTTGGTCTCAGACTTGGAGGACTCGGGATTTTATTTCAAGACGTGTCAAGAACAATCAACTTTAATTACATTTTAGGATCACTTTTAAACTCTGATTTTTCTACAACGTCAACGAAAATAGTTCCAAACAAATCCATAGCAGATCTGTTGAGCGTTTCATAACAGAATAAATCGGTTGAATAAATGAATCTGACTCACTCATTAAGTGATTTGCCTACTGGTGGTTTTAGAGTAATTTCTAAATATGTTTCCTGTATTTTTATGTTCAAAATTTTATTTTAAAACACAAATCTCAATATTTATGTGGTTGTAATTGTACCCATTCAGATGCAACTTATGTGCTGCCTCTAGAGTGCAAAGATGAATTTTGTTCTTCATGATTTCATTTGATCGGTCCTATTATTGTAATTGCATTTATTGATTAAATCTAACAAATGTATCAGGCAGTAAATGTGGATGAATTTGAGAAGAGCTGGTTTGGTCTTGACTTGAACAAGGTCCTTTGCTCTTGGTCTCGACTTCTTTCTTGAATACAACAGTAATGTCCAGTCAGCTAACTGAAATTAAAGTTTGAACTAAAGTATTTAAATGACTAAAGCTAAATACAAGTATAATAATAAATGACAAAAGCAATATACCAATTACAAAATAAATAATATATATATATTTTTTAAAGTACATAAATGCCACTGAACGTCTTTCTGTTAAAAGAAAAGTTCGTTAAGTTCATTTTAGGGTGACCACAGATGTGGTTAATATAAAGTCGTAAGAACAAAAGCTGAATAACAACCTTTGTACAGTCTGATGTAAATATGAATATGTCATTTTAGATACGGATATCTTATTTTTCCTTATCTAAACTTTCAAACTGCTTGATGTGCGATGTGTCACTTCAGGCCAAATTCCGGATATTAGACGATACTGAGGCGTTCGATTTTATCCAATGAGCTCGCGCTGTGAATAAACGGCGTACCATTGGCCAATCAGATGGATGGCTTTTGCTAGAAGGCGGGGCTTTGAGTCCATACTCAGCAGACGGAGGCGTTACCACTTCCTTTCCTAATGAGTTTGCGGACGCGGAGTGTGTAGTGGAGAGAAGTGTCCTTAGTTCGTTTACAACTGGTAACCATGGCCCCCAGCACGCAAGCGGATGATACAGTCTCCAGTGTAAGGAAAGGTATTCGAGCCATTCTGCTCGGCCCGCCCGGAGCGGGGAAGGGGACGCAGGTGAGAGTTCAAGCGAAGGACCGCGTGGCTGTTTCTGATTAAACTGTCCGACAGAAGCGGGATAGATAACGTTCGTAACGTGACTGTGTTGTAAAGGGATAAAGGAACAACCTAGCCTCATGGTATTACGAGCCTATATGGATTATTTTTTTTCTGTGAAATGATGTAGACACAATGCTGGAATATTAAATGACAGCCTCGGTCACCATTCACTATCAATACGTTTCAGATGACGTCATGATATAAGTTTTGTGTTTTGACTATTCGTTTAACTGTACTAAACCAAACGTTATACTATTTAAACCGTCCAGTTGCCCTGGGCATTAATAGATGCTTTCTGATCAGGTTATTCATTCAGTGCAATTGTGGAATTATTATTTAATATCCATGCCACTGATTTACATGACAATTAACACACGTGAATTGGAGACCACTGGGAAAACTAGATCTTTCTGTCCTGTGGGGTGATAATGTAACTCCGCAGACCATAAAGAACAGGCATATCAGCTTACAGATCAGTCAGCTTGGTTTGCAATACTGCTTGCTGATATTAAGCACTATTTGCTGCACATTTCGAATGTCAGTAAAACAGCTCAAACTTGGCTTATGAATGTGGTTATGACAGAATAGTGATTGAGTTTTATGGTTTTGTTCATACAGACACTACCGTTGGTAGGATTTTAAGATGTTTTTTTAATTTAAATAAGTCTCTTATGCTTACCAAGACTGCATTTATTTGCTAAAAAACTATTATGAAAAAGTACTATTGTGAAATATTATTACAATTCTAAATAACCATTTTATATTTTAACATATTTTAAAATGTATTTTATTCCTGTGATGTGAAGCTGAATTTTCAGCATTACTCCAGTTTTCAGTCTCACGTGATCCTTCAGAAATCATTCTAATAAACTGATTTGCTGTTCAAGAAAGATTTCTTATTATTTTAATGTTGAAAACGGCTGTACTGCTCTGTTTTAATGTGGAAAATGTTTTATCAATAGAATCAATGTTTTATCTTTTACAATAGAAATGCAGTGCTTTTTTTACAGACCTTTTTGTAGCAGTGTAACAGTCTTCCGTGTCACATTTGATCAATGTTATTAAATACTTGCTGAAAAGCTAGTAATTTCTTTAAAAAAGATCTTACAGATCTCAATTTAATGGTTGTCGTTTTTTATTAATTTATGTATGTCAAGACAAATGTTATCTATAAATATTAAGTTTATGGATTAATTGTTCCCATGAAAGGTTGTTAGATGAACAAGTGTTTGGCTTTCCTTATTCTAAATGCTATTTTATGTAATGTATCTGATCATTTTTTTTTTATTTCTGGGTTAATTCCATAAATGTTTAATTTCGGCCTCCACAGGCACCCAAGCTTGCAGAGAAGTACTGTGTGTGTCATTTAGCCACTGGGGACATGCTGAGGGCCATGGTGGCATCTGGCTCCGAGCTCGGTCAGCGGCTGAAGGAAACCATGGATGCCGGCAAACTGGTAAAATGAATAGATGTTCTAGTTTTTATATATTTTAAAATTTGTTCCTCAACAATGTGTATTTTAGGTTGGAGGGATAAAGTCCTGAGTCTTTGTTTTGTGATCTTTCCTTTAGGTGAGTGATCAGATGGTGGTGGAGCTCATAGACAACAACCTGGACACGCCTGCATGCGAGAATGGGTTTCTGCTGGACGGTTTCCCCCGCACTGTCAAGCAGGCAGAGATGGTGAGGACTTTTTTTGATCTGTACACAACTGACCCTTCATATGTGTCTGATACATCTGTATTCTATAATAATAAAAAGGGCACAGAACTCTCTGAAGTACTCAATTTATAATGGGAGCCCAAGAATGCATCAGTCAGCCTGTGTCTCTGTTTCTTATTTCTAGCTGGACGGCCTCTTGGAGAAGCGTAGTGAGAAACTGGACTCCGTGGTTGAATTCTCAGTTGATGACTCTCTGCTAGTGCGCAGAATCTGTGGGAGGTATGAAGACGGAGGGTCCTGTAAATTTGGAGCTTAGCATTGTAGCCCACCACTGCTAATGTTTTCTAATTGCTCGGTTTGATTTAATGAATGCGAAGTATACTGAAAAGATGTCACTCATTTCAGGAATAAGAGAAGACATGTTTTCTAGGTAGGACACAATAGCTGTCAAACGCTTTTGTTTCTGTTGTCTTTAATGGAGGAGGAGGCAGGACCATTTTCCTTTTGTGGTTTTGATTGTATTTTAAAAAGGAAGTGTACCTCCTTACTTCCTCCTTCCTTTTAGTAAGAAGCATGACAATAACCAGGTTTCCATCCAAGGATTTTTTTTGCAGAAAAATATTTAGCGCTTTAAAATATTTACGATATAGCTGATGGAAATGCCAATTATTGATTAAATTTCTCATGTGTCAACACAAACTTTAGTGCATAAATTCTATATCAATACTTCAAATGTCGCAAAAATTAGTTTGGAAACACTTTTTGTCGAGAAAAGCGGCTTTAACGCAAATAAATGTGGTGTCACATGACAGAATTAGCCTATAGGCAGCGTCCGTGTTCATAGTGTTGCTCATGTTAAAGCACCGTTTCCCTGTAGTTCAAAAGCGCATTAAATCATATTCATATTATTAAATTGTATGTAAAATGGTAAGAAAAAGACGAGTTACCTCTCAAACATACTCATCTTAATTTGATGTTCCTTTAGTAGGCCTACGTTTACATAATTTATTTTACAGTGCACTGTTCAGTTTAAATAGCCTGCAGTCCGTGCCTTTCAGCTTCACCACCTTACCCCCGTGATAGTGTGCCAAGCACATTTAGTTTTACATGGATATTGAAATGTGAAGTACAAAAGTTTAAATTAATTAGTTTTGGCTTGTTAGCTTCTTATATTTTTATTCTTGTTTTGTTCTGAGTTCTTTCTAGCGTTAAATTTAAAGGATTTGTTGTGGAGTGAGGGGAAATAAAATAGCATGTTTTTTCAATATGTTTGGCTGACTGTATTTTATTATGACAATGAACAGGCTGCGCTGTCGAGGCTGTGCTTAACGCGCCGGCACGATCACTAGATTTTTTCCCTTATAAAAGTGGAAACAGCTTACAATAGCTTACTCCTTCATTTGTGGCCATATAAGAGTAAGACATTATTCAAAACTATTCAAAATATGTATTTTATTTGTGTACATTCACAATAAAAACAAAACGTGCTTTTGTGAAATAAAGGAAACAAACAGGATGCTGCTTTCTCAAGAGCGCATCGCAAAAATGAACCGAAATTCTGCATAGGCTATAGGCTGCTTATTTTTGCAGTTTTTATTTTCTTTCATTTTGTTAATTGATTAATTATTTAGAAAAATATATTTTGCATATGGGTCTGTTTATTTCTTTTATATATATAATATGTTCTCCGTTCGCAGAAGCGCTGCAGGTGCACGCGTGACGTGTGAATCCTCACGTTCATGTTGTTTATGCTGCTTTTTGCGTGTATAAAATTAATCCCTGGAAAACAAATGTAGGTATTTTTAATGGGTCACAGCCACCTATCAATTTAAATTTAATTTAATTGTAATTTAACATATCTTATTGGTTAACGGTTAATATGGCTTAACCGTCGGTTAGGAGAAATAAAATAACCGAAATGAACAGTCCTATTTCCGAAAAATAATAATAATAATACAACTGCACCTGTTTATGATTATTGCTTGATTATCAAAGTAGCCTATCTATAATAGTCTATAACAAATTAGGCTACAAAAAAAAACTCATGACACTTGTTAATAAAAATAATTTTATAGGCCTATACAATTTAATAATAGGCTGTTTTGTTTCAAATGGATGAAGAACAGGCTACTAGCCTATAATTTATGCAATAGGTGATATTATGTATGGAAACAGCTCAAGGGCATTTTTGTTTTGTGATACACCAAATCTTTTCACCAAAACAATTCTTTTTTTAGGGATGATGTCATCACGCACACCATTTTATCGGTAAAAGGCCAGCTGGATGGAAACAGACTGTAGACAGCAAATTTTGAAAAAAAAAAATGAATGCATATTCTCTTTGTCGATAACAAAACAGTGCAAAAACTGGATGTAGACTTGATTAATGACTCTTGTTTAAATGTAAAAATCAGTAATGGACAAATACTTGATACACAAGTAATTGCTACATAAATCAATTACTACTAATAATAATGATAAAGATTTGTATAGACATTTAATATTTATTTATCTGCAAATAAGCAAACTTTTTTGTTTCCAAAATATTTTATACAGTATAGAAGCATTAAATTTGAATATACTAAAATAGCCATTTAAGATAATGAGAATTCAAGTATGCAAACATGTAAAAGGACACCATGCAGTTTTTTAAAAATAAGGAAATACAAAATTTGTGCAAATATGTGGTGATAAATTGTTTTAAAAAAAATACAATGTGTTCACATTTTAAGAGGAACGCTATGCAAACATACTAGTTTCATACCATTTGAAACTGCTACAGCAGTGGGGAGGATGCATGGGCGTTATTAGCATTATTTTGCGTAAAAGCCTATCCTGTACAGACGGTGACACAGAAATGCACATATGTCCACATTCAAGCATTTTAATAAGCTTAACCCTTGTGCAACCTTTTGGACATTTTTGTCCGTTTCAGTTTTTTTTGTTTTTTTTTATCATTTTGCCTGTGCTATTGCCAGCTGCATAAATCTTGGCACAGGTGTGTATTTTTATTGGAATTTTACTATTTCACCCCCATTTCCTTTAATAAATCTATTTTGCACTAGGTACAAAAAATAGTTCCCCTCAGTACCTTTTGGACAAAAATGTCCCCATTGAAACCCATTAAAACTGCTATTTTTAATCGCAGTGCCGTTTAACTGTAAAATGATGCAATTTTTTGTTAATAGGATTTCATTCTGTTGGCAAGGCTTCAAAATTTATTTATTTTACAATTTTTTACTAGATGGTGCCATTTTTTCAGGTTTGATAAGGGTCTATAAAGCAAATACTCACTTTATTCCTGCTTTCTGCTTCTGCATATTATAGAGCCAATTGGAAAATAATGCAGCTATAATTGTGTGGGTGTGTTGGTATAGATGTCAGAGTGTGGTTTGTATGTGTGTCATAAAAAAAAATGTGTGTGTGTTCTTGTGATATTTGAGAGAGAAAAACTCCACTACAAATCAAAAATCCAAGCACTGTGTGCACCAGAGTTTTGCTGGCATCTAATGGGGAACATTTGGTACTGCGCCCAAACTAAATTTTACTGAAAGCAAATTTTTTGAGATATCAACCTCAAATTTGGAACACAACTTGTTTAAATTTATGGCTTTGATTTTCTAGCAGGTTTATAGTTCAACATGTTTCATACAATATATATTTTATATAAAATATTGTTCATAAATCATATTCATAAACTTAAACCTCTGTAACAGGGCTGTCCAAACTTGATCCTGGAGGGCCGGTGTCCTGCAGTGTTTAGCTCCAACTTGCCTCAACACACCTGCATGGAAGCTTCTAGTATGCCTAGTAAGAGCTTGATTAGCTGCTTCAGGTGTGTTTCTCTGCAGGACACCGGCCCTCCAGGACCGAGTTTGGACAGCCCTGCTCTATAACTTTTTTTTGGTTTCACTTTTTAAACTTTTTTTACTTCAACAATAATCTGCCATGGGTCTTCTTTAAAATGAGACCAAACTTAAATCTGTGCTCCCAAGCTTCAAATTGTTATGACAGTTTTTTAACATGGACATTTTTGTCCATTATGGACCTATGTGTAACTTTTTTTTATTTATGCACAAGGGTTAAGCAACTTCCCATATTAGTTCCCAAATAACGAACTCTCGTGACCGCAATATGATTTTAATTTTCAATAATTGATACTAAAACTCAGCCTTAGTAACACGCTTTAAGTCATCAGCTGAGCACACATTTAAGCTCCCGGTTCTTGACTCATTTTCACCGTATTATTGAATCAGTGAGTTGTTGATTCGAAAACAGCTGCATTCGGATCAGTGAACCAATTCAACTGGAAAGAATTAGCTCATTCACAAATCCGACATTACTATTGCCTCAGAGTGGGTAGCATTTTCTTCAGTTCATGATAGTTGGTTGATATTAAATGAAATGTAGTGGAGTAAAACGTAGTGGAGTAAAACGTATGATTTTAGATTTCTCACAATTAAAATACTCTGATAAAGCATAGATGCTTGAAAAATGTAACTGAACATAATCCATTTCATTGCTCAGACTCATTCATCAGCCCAGCGGCCGGTCTTACCATGAAGAGTTCAACCCTCCCAAAGAGCCAATGAAGGATGATGTGAGAAACAAAAACTGTCTTATTCTAATTAACAGGACAGCTATGAGCATCGTTGTAGAGGTTTGTTCTGATCCATATGTCCACAGGTGACCGGGGAGCCTCTTATTCGCCGTAGTGATGACAACGAGACCACTCTGCGCTCCCGACTAGAGTCCTATCACAAGCAGACGGCCCCTCTAGTGCAGTACTACAGTGCCCGCGGCCTCCACACTGCTGTTGATGCTTCTCAGTCCCCCGACCTCGTCTTTGCCTCCATCCTTGCTGCCTTCTCTGCTGCTACCTGTAAAGATCTTGTTTATTTTGTCTGAATCATCTCTACATCTCTTTTTCCTTGTATGCATTATAAACCCTATTTGATTCCTTTCATATTTTGTGTTTGTCTTCGTGAGTTTGTCTTCAGATTTGTTTTTGATTCATCTGCTGCCTATAGTACAATGGGTAACGGAGCTTTTTTGACTAAAAAAGCCTTTGAAATATTAAACGTTGAATGTAGAACCCAAGCTAATTGTAATGTCTCATTGATTAAGATCAAATACAAGTTTTAATACTGATTTGGTTATAAACATCAATATAATGAAAGCACGTTTTTTACTCTAACCAGACACCTGTAAAAAGGTATGGTTATGTCATTTGTACTATTTACACTATTTATAATTCAAGACTATCTGGTAGATCTTGTAGTAATGCATGATATCCAGTAGAGGTCATGTGAATGCTTGGTTTAATTGCTGAATGGAAGAAGCTACTTTATTAGCTCATATTTATTAATTCATGTTCTGAATTGAGTCATTAATTTACTTGTGGGCTTTTTTTTTCTGCAGCTGTGTGAAATCCAGTTTCTCCCATCCAGGTTGATCCAGATGTGAAAATAATGGATGGGGGAAAGGGGGAGCTGGAAGTGTCTCAGATGTTTATTTTGATCATTCCATGTAGTGAATGTGTTTTGTAATGAACACAGATTTAACTGAAACCCAGTTGATTACTTCCAATAAACATGGGAGACTATTTTCTATTACATTACATGAAGAGGTTGATTCTTTGTGTTTCTGCATTACTGCCCCAGTGACCAGATTTTACATCCACTTCTCAGTTTGATGTTACTTTCAAGACACTTTCACAAGTTTGTGACACAGAAGTACAATGATAATTGAGGGAAAAAAGGGAAGCAGCGACTATGACGTGCATTACAGGGTTCCCCTGGTCATAGACAATTTAGACATATCAGGGAATTTTGAAATAGTTTTTTTCCAAATCGAGACAAGTCAAGGAAATTCCGATAAACATTTGTTTTCTAGTTAGGCTCTGATTTAAGAATGTTTAATCAATATTGCGAGATAGTGCTTTTAAGCTCTCTCTCTCTCTCTCTCTCTCTCTCTCTCTCTCTCTCTCTCTCTCTCTCTCTCTCTCTCTCTCTCTCTCTCTCTCTCTCTCTCTCTCTCTCTCTCTCTCTCTCTCTCTCTCTCTCTCTCTCTCTCTCTCTCTCTCTCTCTCTCTCTCTCTCTCTGTGTGTGTGTGTGTGTGTTTTACGCTACATTGTAGGGACCAAGTGTCCCCACAAGGACAGTAAAACCTGATTATTATTTTTTTACATTGTGGTCCCTGCACGAGGGGAAAATATTATTAAAAAAAATAGTAAATGATGTTTATCTGGAAGTGGAACAATGCAAACAGGTTTTCTGTAAGGGGTAGGTTTATGGTTAGGGGATAGAAAATATATTAAAGTCCCCACAATTCACAGAAACAAACGTGTGTGTGAATTGTTCATTTGAATAATTGAAATGTTCTGAATCAAAAACCATAAACGTTTTTAAAAATGTTTATAATATAATCACAGACAACTGGTAATAGAAAATGTCAGAAAATCTTTTGGTCTGAACCTACAGGAAACCATCCTGTAGCTCAACTGGTAGAGCATGGTGCTAGCAACGCCAAGATCATGGGTTCGATTCCCAGGGAAAGCAAGAGCTGATCAAATGTAAAAACTGTAACTTGAATGCAATGTAAGTCGCTTTGGATAAATGCATAAATGTAAATGGTCTAAAGTGTGGGAAGACTAGAATTAAAACTATTTAAAGAATATACATTTTTATATAGAAATCTCCCCTTTGTCCAAGAGAAGTTATAAAACCCTTCCTCTGTCTAATAGAGCTCTTTCAGGCCCGTGTCCGACAGCTTATCAACCGACCCGAGCTCGTGTTTCAGTCGTTTGTGCGGAGAGCTGAAGCTAAAGAAAAACGTGCTTTTATAAAATAAACCGAAAACAGCGAATACTTGCCTCACTGACTTGATAAATATAGTATCTATAGAAAGCTTTGAATTACTACTTTAAAACGAAATAATTCAAATCGAAAACAAAAACTCTTTCATTATAAAATCCCTAAAGATGCATTTCTCTCTAAAGGCGTCCAGTGAGGAGACTGCAGTCAGGATCATCATCAAGTGCATGGATGATCAAAAATATAGCTTTTCCCGAAGCATTGGGAACTTTTAGTAACCTCGCTCCAACTTCTCCTGATGCTCTGCGTGGTCAACTGTCACCTGTATGCTAATGCGTGCGAATATAATTGCGTATTGCTTAGGCGATGTATTTATAATATAATCAGTATTTCATACAGTCGCCATGTGTGCTCTGTCTGCGCGTATATGGGCACAATAAAAGGAGAGAAGCTAAATGAGCCCGATCTATAAAAAAATGCCCCGAGCCCGGCGCGAATGGACTCAGCGTGACCCGACGGGCTTGCAGACCTCTAACTTACCTTTAATACGTTTCTGTGGTTATAATAATATTGGCCTTCTCCAGTCCCCTGGTTGAGAACCACTGTTTTACATGACCTTATTTAAATTATTTCCCGTGTTTGTCACTGAACTGTAGTAATACTAATACAAAAATGTTTTGAATATACAGTCGAAGGACGTGTCTTAATAAACAATCAAAACTGTTCCTGGCAATGAAATGAATTCCTGTTCATTTCCGTTTCGAGGTGACGTCAGTGGGCGGGGTTTCCGTCTCGAAAACGAGTGACGTCACACGTAGGGGCTTTCCTCGGTGACGTGAATGGAAAAGAGAATCAAGCTGCGGACATAATCTGAGCAATATCACGTACAGAGCAGGGAAAAACGGGCTGACAGCTTCCCCTCGGACTGATTCTCGGGAGTGTAGTAGCGGATGCCTCTAGGGTGAGATCTGTCAGATTTACAGGACAGTTGGTTGAATGTACACGGTGTACAATAGCACCGAGTCTCACTGCGTTCCGCCCTGTTCTGCTTCACTGGCTCTCAGTGCTATCAGACCCATCTGTACGGTAAGTGCTCAACAGAGCTGTCGTCATGGTTACGCTTTAGTCTTGTAAGGGTCTGTGGTTTTAAAATACAATATTGTTATCAAAGTGTTCTGATATTAGTTCACATCCTAGTTGGTTGACAGGCCACCTGGACCTAATCAACATTGGTTTATTTTACAGTAGACCTTTCTTTAAGCGCGGGAACGTTCTTTAATAAGGGCAGCAAATAAACTAGATATTTTGTACACACTGCTGATTTAGTTATGTTTCAGTAGTCACGCTTAAACTAGGCAAGACCGTTTAGTGTGTGTGTGTGTGTGTGTGTGTGTGTGTGTGTGTGTGTGTGTGTGTGTGTGTGTACGTATAATATTTATGTACTGTATATGTTTCGGCAGTTACGCTTCCATCCATCCATTTATATAAATGAGCTATTTTATACATTGCTAATTTAGTTATGTTTTAGTAGTTAAGCTTATATTTAAATGAAACCATTTAGGGACTACATTTAGTATATATTATATGTTAGACAGAGCACAAAAAAGCTAGTATTTAAATTACATTAATTTATTATTTTAATTCCCTCAGCAGCTTTAAATTTAGATATGTTGACATGTAGTCACCTCTTTCATGTGTACATAACATGTCCGTTTTTGTGAATTGAGATTCTCGTCCTTCCTGGACTGCTTTGTTGACGCTGGCTGAGGCCCGGTGTCCTGATATTTTATCATACCCGTCAGATTTTCCTACCAGGGCTTACTGCGCATGCGCACATCAATATTTCATCCTTTTTCTCACGCTGAACAACAATATTTAATGCATCTGTATTACTGTAAGGGGTAGGTTTAGGGTTGTGGTAGGTGTAGACATTAATAAATCATAATTTAACAGGTAGCATTTTTCGTTGTCGAATTGTTCTACCTACTGTTTTAATGGGAGGTATGAAAATCTGACAGGGTAGCATAAATCGACAGAACCTCAATAACATCTATCTAAATATAGAGTGTCCTAGTTCATCGTGAAAATTACAGTATTTCATGAATTCTTTGTAACTGTGTATGTTTTAGAAGTTTTGGCAACACTTCTAAAGTAAGTAAGGAATGCACAGAATGACTTTGGTTTCATTTCTTCTTTTGTGTCAGCCAGCATACGGTTAATTCCAGTCTTTCTTGTCTTTTTTTTTTGGGCTATCCAATTTACTGTAAACTAGCATGTGACTCTTAAGAACTGATAAAATCAAGATCTTTGGTTTCACTGGAACCCGTGGCTGTTTTTCTTCTGTGCCAGCCTCATTCACAATAGTAGGTGAGAGTGAATGTGGCATACTGGTGTTAGTCATGTTTTGTCTTGAAGTTTGTTAGTCAGTCTTTGTACAGCGCATGAGACGTGATATGAGATTTTGACTTCTGTGAGGATACAATAAAGGCTGAGGTTAGCTGGAGAACAAACAGCCTGGTTCTTAGCAGGAATGGGACATGAATCAACACATCCTGCTCTGCACAGACATTCACACAGACTCACAGCTTAAAGAGATTTATTTAAGTATCACAGCTCACCTAATGGGTTAGTTAGAGCGTCTGCCAGTACTTCCTGCCCTCCCCGTCACAATGGAGAGGTTAAAGTTCATACGTGTGCTCAAAACTTGACCGAATACTAACAGTTCTGTCTAACTACATCTTCTGTGTATGGATTAGTTTACCCCTACACCACAACAATCTGTCATATTTACATTATTTACAATCTTATTATCAGTCTAAAACCAGTGTTATATTATTTATATACTATTATAGTATTTGATACTATTTTGAATTAGCCTTTTTACATTTTCAATGCTAGTTTTAGTTTAAGTGATTTTAGTGTTTTTAATGTCATTTTTATTTATTTTTTAGTTTTTAATTAGCTTTAATTTTTTTATTTAAGTTTAGTAATTTTAGTGTTTCAGCTTAAATGTATTTATTTCAGTTAGTTTCCAACCTTTTTCAATTTTCATCTTTTTAAGAGGGAGTTTTTCATCTAATAATTATATTTGATATCATTTTAGCTTTTTCAACTAACAAATGTTTTTTAAATAGTTTTATACTTCGTTATTAATCATAACACTGTTCTAAACCTGTGAGTTTCCTTCTTCTGTGGAACAGAAAAGGAGATATTTTGAAGAATGTGCTGGTCGCTATTTTTAATGTAGCAATGTCCCATTTGTGAATCTTTTTTTTCTCTTAGATTCTTGAGATTATCAGAGTTAAGTGTGGTTGTTACACTTGAGGATGAGTAAATAATAACAATTCTGTTAATTGAAATCAACAATGCTCTGAACGTACTTTGTGTAATATGATGGAAAACAAGACAGCAGGACACATGCAGGCTTTGCTAAGAACAATAAGCCTCAGTGGAGCTTCAGATGTGACTCAAATGGTTATGTAATGCTAGAGATCCAGTAGCCCACCTGTACACCAACTGGTCCATGTGACTGGTGTGAGTGTGTGTGTCCATGTGTGTGTGAGATAGAGACAGACTGAGCCGTGGTGTAGGGCTGTAGGATGTTAATACGAAAGTGCTGAGGTGCGGTTTCAGGGTCTGTCGCAGGCGGAAGTGCTGAGGCAGTGTCAGTCTCGCTCTATCTTATCTCTCACGGTAATGAGTTTGTCTAGATGGGTAGTGCAGTAAAGCGCTAGCGGGAGGTCAAACTATGCACAATTCTTTTCTGTTTTCCTTCTTTCAATGTCTGTCGATTGTTTGATTATATTTAGCTTATTATTCTGTGTTTGTGTGAATTGTGTTGTGTCCTCATTCTCTGCTGTGTTCTCATTATAGCCCAAGAGTTTGCAAACCTATGCTGATTTGTAGCCTTCATGGTTCATTTGTGGTTTCTGTTAATAATTAATCTTCAGAATGCCTCTGTGACATGTTGATAAATGGTCTGGAAAAAACATGATTCATTCTGAAATCAAACTTTACAGTAGAGATTATGAAACTAATATGCCTGTTCCTTATAAGGGATCTCGTTTACAGTAAGTGTCTGCAGTAAGGATCTGCTTTCATTATGACTTCATCAGAACTTGTTTCCCATTTCCAATATGAAAACCTATAGCCAATATGGAGGGGGGGAATGAAAAAGAATAAAATAAATAAAATAAAACAAAAATAAATAATTCACTGTGGTACATTTCCCAATATTACATGCTAAATACCACAATTAAGTTATTATTAAGGGTCTACAATTGTAATAACAAGGTAATAAACCCAGTATATATAGTAAATATAATTTAAAATCTTATTTTGTCAATACAAATTATAGAATTGAATAAGCAATTTGATTATTAGTATTACATTAATATTACAATTGATTATTATTTTATATTATATATTTATATTATATATAATTTTTAGTGCTGTCAAACGATTAATCGCATCCAAAATAAAAGTTTTTGTTTACATAATATATGACTGTGTACTGTGTATATTTATTATGTATATATATATATATATATATTAATCTAGGGCTAGGATATATCTCATGCGATATGCATGTGCAATATCGTCAGTAAAGCCGGTTCCTTGATTAGCGGTAAATCTCCATCACCTGTTTTCAAATGGAGCAGCATTTAATACACAGAGCCGTAGATCACTGACAAGTGACGCAATATCACGTTCATATCGAAGGCGATATATCAGTCGATATATGCGTAGCTTGTCAGTGATCTACGGCTCTGTGTATTAAATGCCGCTCCATTTGAAAACAGGTGATGGAGATTTACCGCTAATCAAGGAACCGGCTTTACTGACGATATTGCACATGCATATCGCATGAGATATATCGCCCAGCCCTAATTAATACAAACACATGCATGTATTTGTTTAAGAAAAATATGTTTATATATTAAATCTATTTATATATCATATAAAATATAATAATATAAATGTATGTAAATATTTTCAAAATATATACTGTATGTGTGTATTTATAGATACATATACATAAACACAGTAAACATACATAGGCCTACATTATGTAAACAAAAAACTTTATTTTGGATGCGATTAATCGCGATTAATTGTTTGACAGCACTAATAATTTTATATTATAATATCTTGTTTATGCCCTGTTGTAAATAAAAACGTGTGAGAGCATGTTCCTCACACCTATGAACCACAAAACAAAAAACAAAAAAATCCCAGACGATATAGAATTTCCCCTTTCTCCATGATCGACATCTCTTTGATGTTTTCTTTCCTGTGTGTTTTATACTGTGCATCTAGTTACAAACTCTGACTGTAGTGATAAAACTTAAACCAAACTTGCGGAAACAGTGATCCATCCTTCATCAAACAAGGCCAGGGAGCAAAGCAAGTTTTTAAATAAACTTTCCTAAATGGAAAAAGCAGGCTGCTAATTTCCAAGCAGAAAACAGCTTCTTGTGAATCGACATGTCATTCACAGCTGATAAATAATAGAGCAACTTCTGTTGTACAACAAACGCAGCCACGCCCATTACACACACACACACCAACGCTATCTCACGACAATTCGTACATATTTTACGAGGTGGCTAATTCGTACGAATTCGTACGACCTCACTCGTACAATTTAGTATGATTTGTCTAAACTCCAGTGACGGGTAGGTTTAGGGGCGGGGTTAGGTGTAGGTCATTCGTACAAATTCATACGACTTGGCAACTCGTAAAATACGTACGATTTAGCAAAAATCATATGAATTTGTACGAGTGAGGTCGTACGAATTTGTACGAATTAGCCACCTCGTAAAATATGTACGAATTGCCATGAGATCGGGCTGCACACACACACACGCACACATACATACAGTGGGTTTTGCATTGTAAACTTGCACTCTGGTGCCGAGATGTGACACAGATTTTCCAGAAACAGCTTTTGTTGTGCACCCGCTAGCATCCCTCTCACACACTAAACCTCAGAGAGCACAGATAGTAATTATGTGTCAGTGGTTGCATTACCAGAGGCTGCTGAAGTGGAATGGAGGGCTATTACCATCTCAGCCCTAAGTTATATATATAGATGAGAGACTCTTTTTCATTTAACCTGCTATGATTCAACCCCTCCTTTTCAATCTGCCTTTTTAGAATAGGCAGATCTGCTGAGATCGTATGGAATTTTCCTGTTTCCGTCGACTAGACTCTTGCATTTGTAATGCGTCTAATATGTGTGCCTCTCGGTCATGTACAGTATAGAGCACGTAGTGCTTGATGATTGTTGCGTCCTCTTGTCATAATGGGTCAAGACATCAGGACAGTGGCTGTGAGCAATGCGAAAGCACTCTGTGGAAAAGTGGGTCATACTGACTGCTGTCACTGCGTACCTTGCAGATCCATGAACAGCAGCAGAAAACAGGCTGCTTTAGTTTACTGGGCTTTATGCTGTTACTCTCTTGGTCAAATACAGTGCTTACTAGCCATTTATGATGGAAAAATGCAGCAGTATTTTTTTTTAAACATGTATCATGTTAATACTGTTTTTGGACATACTAGATCATAGTAATACCATGTTTTATTTTGTTTTTGTTTTTTTAAAACCTATCATAAGCGCCATTGCATATGAATCTGTTAATAATATCATTGCTCATTATTATAGGTACATTCATGATTATCATAATTACAAGATTACGTCCTTCTGTCCTCGTTGAATTTGTAATTAACTTGTGCTGAATTTTCTGAAAGCTCCGACTTGAACCACCTGACACGACATCAAGATGGCTGTAGCTTCATATGTAGTGAAGTAGATAATTATTTCATAATATTTCTGTTTTAATAATGCAAGAATATTCTAAAAATAAATGAAAGCCTTACAATATACATGTATAGCTAGTTGGATAATTAATGTATAATGTCCTGCTAAATAAGCTAAGTAAACTTTAGTTTATTAATAAGGCATGTACATAATTGTTACTGTTACTTGTGGTTTTGATGAGTTGTTGTCTAGGAATTACAGTAATTACAATGCAACTTAGGGGTCTGTGGTATAGACATAATGTTGCTTACTTGTCTATTATTTATTTAATTTAATTTTAAAATGTATTTAAAAATTCACCCATAAAGTGACTTGAATACACCTTTTTTATCAAGTCAGGTTCATTCATACAACTATCCTGATATCATAATGAAGACAAAAGAATGAAGTTCTTGAAAAGTTAACTAGAACCCTCTATTCTAATTCTATTCTTAAAAAAAAAAAAAAAAAACTTGCCCCTTTTAGACTTGCACTCTATTCATTTACTAACTGCTTGTTTTCTTAAAAAAAACTAACTAACACTAGCTTCTCTATTCTTTTTGTATTCTATCTATTTATTTTAATGTGCAAGTCACTTTGAATAAAAGCATCTGCTAAATGACTAAATGTAAATGTAAACCATCCCAATTTATTATTATTATTTTATACATATATACAGTATATGTTAAAAAAAAAACGGCTTCACTGAATAATAAATAGTTGGTGTAAGCGTATGTTTAAAAAAAAATCCTCCTTTATCATTGACACACTTAATTGTCATTAGCTGCACTTCCATCCGCCTATTTTTATGCGCATTTTGGAATATTGCATAAAAAAACGCTGGATGGAAACGCCAATACAAAAAATGTATGCGCACATTTGAGTAGGATACATTTTTTATCCGATAAGAAAAAATGCGCATAAACAATGATGGAAACCGAATAAATTCCATGCGCATCGTAAAAGTCATGTGACTTTGCGCTATGAGATGGGATAACTTGACTAGCAGCGGACCGATCTCGTTCACAGCATCTATATGTTGTTATGGTCGTTCTAAAATGTCTGAGGAAAGTCTGTCATCGAAGTATTTCTGTATAATTACTGTCTTACATGACTGCGTTCTCAAACAGCTGCATCCACCTCCGAAAGCAATGACTACATTTATTGTGTCTCGTCTGCTCGCTCTGAGGTGCAAGTAATTTATGTCATATATGAAAATTATTATATTCAGTGGCTTCTCCTATATTCTTAGTGATATTTAGTGCCACAGTTTACCAGGAAGTGACGATTTTGTTCTCTTTGACTCGTTGGATGGAAACGGTGGTTTATTCGCATATGTTTTATGCGATATTCCAGTTTTGCACATAAGTTTAATTCGAATCTTTGGATGGAAACATAGCTATTGACCTATTAACAAACTTAACAATTTACTATGTTTTTATAACACTAATAAAACAAATAATATATATAAGTGGACTGTCAGCTTAACACTAGCATAGTGGTCTCTTTCCCTTCCCCCTTGCACAAGTAAACAGATTTGTGCTATGCAGGCATTAGTCCAAGGGTCATTAGAGCAGAAAACCAGGCCACATCAGTCTTAGATCAGTTTGTGTAGCTGTAGCAGGGCTCTAGACTGTGACCATTTTTTGAGAATGTGCGAGTAAAAATTCGACGTGGTCGCACTTGTTGCGAGTGCATGGTCTGCGCCAAAAGTGTCTGCTTCATACACTGCGCGGTGCAGAGCTGCGGCACATTGTAGCAGGAGTCAGATTTCACTGATCACGTGAAGAGAGGCGCTTTTAGCTTAAGCGCTTCAGTAGAGCCTGGTTTATACTCGCTGCGTCAGCACGAGCGCGAAGCTGCGCGCCGCGGACAGAGCGCAACGGAGGATTTGGTTTTCAAACTAAAGTAAAAGACCGCTCCTTAAACCAGAGAAGGTGAACATGTTGATGTTCTTGTAGAGAAAACAAGTCCTGTCAGTGACAGCCAGTTTAGTTTTACTTTTCTTTTTGTTTTCGTTTTGAAAAGCTTGTTATCTTTGCTGTTTACCTCACATTACGTATGGAGGCTTTCCTTAATTTTTTTAATTATTATTTATTTGATTCCTCAGTGTTTGCTAAACATTCTGTAATTTATTAGTCTGTATATAATACAGCATGTGATGTGTCCTATGTCATGCCTCGTCTTATTAGTTTTTGTTAATAAATGTTATGTAAGCTAGTTTGTCATTGTAGCCTACTGTTTTATTGTTGTTGTGATTTTTAATTAAGAATAACAATGAATCCATCTTTTGTTTTAGTCTTAAAAAGTGAAAGGTGTATAGATATAAGCAAAACAGGCAATTATCTTTTCTTGTAAAGCGTGACACCAAGATCGCGAATTTGAAAGTGAAAGTGCACGAAAAGAGGAATTCCAGTCACAAAATTTAAATCACAAATAATACTGATGAAAAAGAACGGGTTGAATGTTGAACACTTTCGTTACCATATAACTATAAACTATGATAAAAGTTCATTAGTATGCATTGATTAATCAAATGTTGTATAAAAAATATATATAATTGCGACCAAATTATGTGCTCGTGCGACCAACTGAGAAAGTTAGTCGCAAAAGTGCGACCAGTGGGAAGAAGCCCTGTGTAGTATGTGTTTTTATTGAGGAGGAATAGCCTATGTACCAGAGAGATTGACAGATTATGCTGGCCTACAAAACCATTTCCTCAGCTTCAGTATGGCATTTGCGCATCGTATTGATGTTCCTCTCAGATAAAAATAAATGAATAAAGTCCAGTGGAGGCATGCACTCATGCGTTATGTGATGTATGGTGTTAATATCTGCGGGGTGTGTATATGTGTTCATAAGGGCCAGAGTCACTGTGAGGGTCCTTGTTTGCTGTGTTCATAGTGGGAATCTCCATGGCAACTGCACTGCTCAATGTGAAGTGGAGAGGGAGCGCTTGAGTGTGTGAGAGAGTGTGGATGAGAGGGTGTCATCAACAGTGAGACACAAAGAAAATGAGAGAAGTAAAATCTAAGGACAGAAAATGTGATAAGAGAAATCAATTTTTAACAGGTTACAGTTACAGAATCAATTACTTCTCATTTTTAAACGGCTGGTAAGTGGTTTATGTCTGGCAGTCACTTCGTGAGTCGGGTGCAATGAAGAGTTAACTGAAATGAAAAGAGAATAAGATTGAGAATAAAAGGGGAGGAGTGTGTGTACGTGAGCATGTACTGAGAATCCTCCTCCTGCAGGCTGTCTGTGCGCTGTGCTAACTTCCTGTGATATTTCTCTTCCTTAACAGACCGGCTGATTCAGAAGAAGAGGACAGCAAACTGGAGCACACACATCTCGGCTCTGCAAGCAAGAGAATTTAGCGGAGCCAAAAGACGACGTGCCCTCAGAAAGGATTACGTTATCTTGAGCCAGATTCGTTTTTTACTAACAACTTGAACTTCCTAGTTGTCTTTAAACGCCCCATTTTTAATTGACAGTATCTGTCAGTTTTGTAGTTTGTAACACATTTGGGTTGCAACAATTTTCTTTGTTTCCTTTACTTTTTCTATTTACGAGAAGATTGTTGGAGTGAAAGGACTTTTTTCCCCCATCCTTTTCCCTTTTGGCTCAATTAGTCTAGTTATCTTTCCGTTTATTGTTCAAACACGAATCCTTGTTGTAGTTATGACTTCATACATGGAATGTTCCTAACGGGTAAACTAACTGGAATTTGTTGAGACCTTGACAAACATTATTTTGTGTATCGGGAGTGTCCGTGTCCTTGAGGTTTGGAGCTTCGTTGAAATCATTCCGTGGAAGGAACTGAGACGCTTCACACGAACTCCTCTAACCCAAACTCGCTGACCGCTCATAAGGACTCAAGTGGGAGAACATTACACAATAGTTCTAGGGAAATGGGATCCGAAAAGGACTCTGAATCACCCCACTCCTCTGTTAGTGGCATTCCCAATCCGAAATGCCGAGGGCCGGGCAAGAAGCAAGGCAGGATCTCTTTTCATAGTCTCTTCCATGGCAAACGCGGATCTAGGGGGAACAAGGCTAATGTGGGAACTCCTCTTGCGCAACAGCTGCACCAACAGCAACAGCTCCAGCAACAGCAACTTCTCCAGCCCCCCACGCCCACTAATATTTCATCAGACCCCTCAATGGCAGACCCGGCTGAACCGTTGTCCGCTAGCCAGGCCTCTCTGGGAGGTCAAGAACTCCTAGAGTGTCCCCTGTGCCTGGTGCGGCAACCTGCGGAGCAGCTTCCTGAGCTCCAGGGATGCAGCCATCGGTCTTGCCTGTGCTGTCTACGGCAGTACTTGCGTATCGAGATCACAGAGAGCCGAGTGCAGCTCAGCTGTCCGGAGTGCGCCGAACGACTTGTCCCAAGGCAGGTGGCCCTCATCCTGGATGATCCCAACCTGATGGAGAAGTATGAAGAGTTCCTGCTGCGCCGCTGCCTGGCATCGGACCCTGATTGCCGATGGTGTCCAGCTCCGGACTGTGGGTAAGACTGGTTTGGATGTTAGGGATTTATAAAATATACACAATAACCTGCTTGTTTTGAATTGGAAATGTTGCTTTATATATAAGCTACATCGCCAAATGTTCGGGACCTTCTAATTAATGAGTTTGGCAAGACTACTAAATTCCAGTGTGAAGATGTGTCACTACCAGTGATGGGATTATAAATAAACGGCGTTATTTTTTTCAGTAACGAGTAATCAAACGAATTACCCCCGTTACAACGCCGTTACCGTTACTGACAACAAAATGCGGCGTTACTATAATTTATTATGTTATTAGAATTTTATTTTTCAGTTCATCTGAATGGATGCGCAGTGTAGCTGTATTTGACGTACCATAAACTCTAGTGTGAAGGCGCACGACTCACTGTCGCTTTGTCTCACACACCCGCAAAGAAAGATACAGAGCGAGAGAGTCTTTCATAACATGCAGAATTGATGCGCTACATGTAAACGATATTCTTTGTTGTATTTTCCTGTCAGAATAACGGAGTTCCTTTTGGAATTCTTCAGCTTTTAAGAACTCCCGGGTTCTCTGCTAGTGGGCGGAACTAATGCGCAAACGACAATCTCATTGGCTGGTGCTCACCTATTATCATCCCTGTTTTGATTTCAGCAATTCAATTCGAGCGAACGCAGACTACGTGATTAATAACCATGAGCCCAGCAGCTCATTAATCCTTAGTGCGTTTTATATTGTTATTAGTAGTAGAATTCATAGTAGTTTTGTTATCTTATCATTTGTTCCCCCTTTTTTATAGAAACACTAAATGACAAACAATATCTTAAGCACCACCACCAGTCCTAAGTTTAGTCAACATGACAAATATGCATTCATACTTGGTTATTCTAATTACTAAAGTTCTATCATCATATAATGCTAAATTATCATAATATCATATTATAATGCTTGACTGACTGTTGCTAAGTGTCAGTTGATAAATAGTGTAGATTAATGTACAATGTTTTATAATAATATATTTATTCTATTTAGTGTCCATTTCATTCATTTAACATATTTAATATTGGGGCATCCAAGTTATTTGACATTTGAACATTTTTTTAAAGTAACACAATAGTTACTTTCCCTGGTAATTAGTTACTTTTATAATGATGTAACTCAGTTACTATTTGTAAGAAGTAACTATAACTAATTACTTTTTTATAGTTACGTTCCCAACACTGGTCACTACAACATACAGTGGCGTTATAGGGAATTGTGGGATGTGGCAACAGTTTGGGAAGGAACTTCTGTTCCAGTATTAAACTCCCCTGTGCATATAGTGAGGTCATTATACAAATGATTTACTGAGTAAATGATGTGGAAGAACTTGACTAGCCTAAAGCCTAGATCTGAATGCTAGTGATATTTTTTTAAACAAACCAGCAATTAAACGACCTTTATCATATTCGAAATGTCTGTGTTTATGACATTGCATTGCAGAAAGAGGTCTAGAAATAACATTCCTTCATATCACAAGTTTAATTTCCTATTTTCTCTGCCTCATAATATTAGATATGACTGCTGACCTATTCTTTTCCTGATATCTGAGGTGACCTCACTATGAATCTTCCCTTTACTTTTAACATTTAGGTGTTATCCTGTCTTGTAGTCAGTGGAGGATAGGGTGGCAAAATTTGGCATGAAGTGCTGCCCTGCCTACAGCTGTCACGCTCCATTTCTCTCATTTCAATGTTTTGGTTTCAGTGAAATCACAAAATGAAATACAACCTAATCTGCTACTGAAATTGATAAGCATCTACTGATAATCAGATGGTATTTTAAATAGTGATGCATCAAAAATTCACCAACCCAAAATATTAGGCCAAAACTGTGAAAGAATACATGGCCAAAAAAGTTTTGGAGGGCCAAACTCATTGACAGAAACTCCTACATGAGGTACAGCAGTGTAAGCAGTGTGGACACACTTCACTGTAACAAAGAATTAAGAACTTTACTATGACTGGTTTAATGTATCCCCTGAGAACATGACACCTTGAACAGCATCCTGAAGTCAGTTACCCAATTATGCAATTTAATTACCGAAACCTTATTTTCGGTTTCAGTTTTTGGCTAAGTGAAAACTTGATTTTTAGTTCTTCAAATTTGTGCTCTCTGGCACTAAAAGCAAGAGACACTCCACTGAGCCACATCAGCTCATGTTTTGAGACTGGACTGTGCCCTCCTTGAGACTGAAATCCTAGAATTGCCCTAGACGTAAGCGTCCATCAGCCAATGAGAATTTCAGAGTCCGCTCCAGCTTTCAGAAAACCAATTTGCTGTATTCCCTCTTGATTTCAGCCAAACACAGCTCTTCCCACACCCTCAACACAGAGCTTACGCATTCATATCCGTCAAACACTCTCTACTGTGGAGGCATCCTAAAATTGCCCAAGTGTTGGTTGAGAGATTTCTAGTTTCTCGCCCAACATGCTCTCGTGTCTGAATGGGAGCAAATCCAGCAATGTTCCAACATCTATCTGAAAACCTTCCCAAGAGAATAGAAGCTGTTAGGACTAACCAGCATTGACAAAGCCAATGGTTTCGAAACTAAAATCTCAACAAGGACGTGGTATTTGGGCGTCCACAAACCAAATAATGTATGAAATGCATGCATTTCAGATCTTTGTCAGATTCAATAGAAGTAAGTGGACATATTTAACAGTTTCTGTTTGTTCTGTGTGCTTCGACAAGTGTAGGAGGCATTTGGACAGTTATAAGGAAAACTTGCGTTTGTGTGGGAAGCCTAGTTTAGCTGATGTGTCATTCTGAGAGAGTGTGATTTACTTCAGAGGCCTTTTACAACCTTTCCAAGGTTTGTCAATCATAATGATGCGCCAGTGACCTACATTTAAGGGACATGATTTTGTCTGCTTCTCTGCTTGTTTGAGTCACTGCCACTTCCTATCAGGCCCACGACTGATGATAACTGGTTTTCAGATGGACTGGGAATTTTTCAAAAAAGGCCATTTGAGATCACACTATTGGCTAGTTGGTTAGTTAGTTGCATCATATGAGGTTATTAAATGAAAATTTGATGTTTTTTTGCTGTGGGACACATTGAGGTTCCCCCAGATGGTTAATTTGCCTATTTGTAGACTAACTAGGAATCTCCCACCTTAGATGTTAAAACACACTTTTGATCTCAGAACCACAGAAACAAACCCTGGCTGAAAAGCTTCCCCAGTATATTTTGCATATCGGTTCCAGTCCATGGTGCTGCTTATAACCCATCAGCCCCCCAACCAGCTTTGCTTCAGCTTGATTGAAAGTCCAGAGCTGCCAATGGGAGACAGGAACAGCTTGTTTCTCTCTCCCTCAGTGATAAGTTGCTGTGGCAACTGAGATGCGGCACAGAGGTAGAGTTGCTATGGGTAACTGAGACTGGTATTTGATTAAGACGATCATTGGCTACTCACTTGACTGTGTGTGCATGCCACAGTGTCTTTGTGAGCTTCAAATTAGAGTGGTGATTTCATTTTTTTTAATCCTAGTGAGCTCTGAGTGTTCTGGGATACCATAATCATGTGTAATGAGGTTGGTTTCGGCTTGACTCTACATGTAGGGTGTGTGTGCCAGTACATGCAGGTAATTAGAAGCTCTTTGTATAGGACATTACACTTCTCCATTGCAACTGAGCTGATTAATGAGTGTCAGCTGGAGGAGGAATGTTTTCTTCAGAACCTGCTTTAACTTCAGCCAACACGTCAAAACATGCACTTAAAATTAAAGATATTGTTTTTGTCACGCATAAGCTAATGTTAGACAGGGAAGTTGGGTAGTTTTTATTTTGATTCGGAGGGAGAAATCAGAATTTTCACTGGAAAAACCCACCTACCCAGTTGATCTACTGCCAGTGTTTATTCAGCCAAAAAATCATTAAAATGATTCAATGTTAAGGTTTTTTTAAGATGCTCCTGGAATACTAGGAAACTCTCATGACAGGAACATACTGACTGCAATAAATCTTTCTTCTCATTTTCCATAATCTAGTAGTGTCTTTACCTGCTAATGTTTTCCTTGATTTTAAAAGGAATTTGACATTACAAAGAATCTGAGTAGGGAACACACTGATATCCTGGTGTATGTGATTATTCTGGGGGCCATTTATGTAATTTCAGTCTACATTAATCCGGATACATATGAAAACTGTGTTCATTTCAAACCGCTCTCTGTCCACTTTAGCATTTTCCAAAAGTTTCACACTGAAACATCAGAAAACGTTAAATTCGCCTTGCTGCGCATGTTATAATTCTCATAAAAGATGATACAGACACAAGTTTTCATGCAATTCTTCTGACAGGATTTTATTTACGAAAAATCATTCACTGACGTGTCCAGTTCAGGCCATTATGTGTATGATCTAAAACGCAACTGCCCTCATGTTTTGCCACAGGACAGCAATTCTGAGTAAATTTTCTGTCATCTTTGCAGGACTGTAATATGAAGAGTGTACAAAGTAATATATCTTTAGCAACAGTGTGAAAGTGGACAGCACATAACAGGCACAGTATAAACATAGATATCTATTGGTACAATATGCGTCACATGATTAAAAATGTGTCAGTCGTTTTCAAAAGCCTCTGTTCTCACAGTCCACACTACAATGCGAAAATGGCGTTTTCAAATTTATCCACATTGGAGAGCGTTTTCAAAGAGCTCAATTTTCCTTGACAAAAACGGGGTGTGCTGCGTTTTCGAAAGTCTCCATTTTCGAGGGTTGAAAATGACAGAGTAGTGTAAATGACATGCATAATACCATAGCAAAAGTTATGCATTTTAAAACGAAAACGCACTAGTGTAAACGTAGCCTCAGTGTGGACAGAAGGCCAAAACAGAGACAAAAAGTAAGTTTTCAAACGAAAACATATTAGTGTGGACAAGGCCAATGTTATCATCATTTACATGGTCCACATATTGCTCAGCCACATGATTTTATGACAGTCCTTTTATGGACATTTTTTCTATTTTTAGCACCATAGAAATCCCATTGTTTGTGAATATGGTAATCATATAGTATGGTACCATACTATAATCGTCTGATACCATCTTTCTACCATGTACTTCTGTAACAGTAGATTGCATGCTACTAGGTATAATGATATCTCATATTACCTAAATTATAGATTTTATAGGAGAGTCTGATGACCTGGTTTGCATTGTTCTCCTGCCAGATTCGCAGTCATCGCCTCTGGATGTGCCAGCTGCCCCAGGCTGGTGTGTCGAAGAGAAGGGTGTGGTGCTGAGTTCTGTTACCACTGCAAGCAAGTTTGGCATCCTAACCAGACCTGTGATTCGGCCCGTCAGCAGAGGGCGCTGTCCTTGAGAACGCACAGTAACTATTCACCCAGCTACATGGCCGAGCAGGGACACAGTGAGTATTTAACCAGCAGCCAACCACTATTTTCTGTCCCATAAACAGAGAGAGACTGTAATATAATTTGGGGTTAGGCTCTTTGTACCTGGGCAAGGAGGCAATCACATAGCAACACCCTAGAAACTAGGTGTGGGCAATATGACCAAAATCTTATATCACGATATGAGTCATTTTATTTCACGGTAACAATTTCTATCACAATATAGTTATTGTTGCTTTAAATAAGGTCTCAACATTTTTTATACCATAGACATTTCATAATTCTTGTCACCAGTGTCAATATCACAAAATACTAGCCTAAATAAAAATTAAAAAACCTCAAACTTACTGAAGACAAGTAAACTGTCAGCGATTAAATAAAAATAAGAAAGTAATCACAAGCAGTAGGACAAAAACTACAGTAGAACAAATAAATTAAAAAGACTACATGCGTTGTATAAAGTAATCAAATGTATAAAAACACTGCATATTTTTCACTGTGTAAATTAAATATATATTACTTCTTATTAAAGTTACAAACTTGATTTAGTCAAGAGCAGTGAGAGATTTTCTCTCTTTGGTTGTTTGATTAACATGAATTACAGACAGCAGGAATATTAGACTGCTGTCACTTTAAGAGCTGCCCTGATCCAATATACTGTTACACATGTGCTTTCTTTCTCAGCTGTTTGCTCCACTTACTGTGTTTAGGAGTATACTTACAAAGATTGGCATTTTGACACGTAAACTAGACACCAACTAAATCACTGTAGCAAAAACATAGCAATACCCAAGAAACCTCTTAGATCCTTAAAAATCACTGGATCACGTTTTGCACATAAGAGCGCCATTCACATTTTTATTCAGAAAATTTACAAATCTAGTATATTAGTCCTTCACTGTTTACTCTGTTAAGTACGTATCGCAAAGTGTTTATCACTTCGAAAAAGACTATCACAAATTAGTGGATAAAAATAAACTGTCAAAACTCTAGTGTGATTTCTTTCTGGATTATTGTGTTTCAGAGTGCCATCAGCCACTCATATCATTTGATTTGCTGTGTGCTTCCCCCTTGAGCGCTTTCATTTCGTGCACTTCAGTGTTCACCTCCTCCTCCTCATGTTCTCTCTAGTTTCTCTCCTGAATTCCAGCAGGAGTCTGCTAACGTCTCTTATTCCCTGTCTGGCATTCAGAAAGCGCTTCCTCAGCACACATTGTTTACAGCAGATTCTGTCTGCTTGTACAAATTCTAAATCCCAACCCTCTAATCCCCACTCAGATGATGACATCAAGCCTTGCCCCCGATGCGGTGCCTACATCATCAAGATGAACGACGGCAGCTGTAATCACATGACCTGTGCTGTGTGCGGCTGTGAGTTCTGCTGGCTCTGTATGAAGGAGATTTCAGACTTGCACTACCTCAGGTACCTTCTGCCTCCCATCAGTGGGAATTTCTCAAACTACTTGCTTGTATCGGAAAATAATAATATTCCATGCCTTTTCAGTCCATCAGGTTGCACGTTCTGGGGAAAGAAGCCATGGAGTCGCAAGAAGAAGATTCTATGGCAGCTGGGCACTTTGATTGGTGCACCAGTGGGCATCACTCTAATCGCTGGCATCGCAGTTCCTGCTATGGTTATCGGCATTCCTGTTTACATTGGACGCAAGGTGCGGAATGCCAACATCACACCTTTCCCTAAAGCGTTAGAGTTTAGGTTAATACGGACACCTTTATCAGCTGCAATCAGGTAGAGAATATCCCTTAAAAAGCCTGGGAATTTCCCTCTAGTCAGCCGTGTTGCTCAACCAGCTTAATTGCTTTTGATATTGAACATGACTTCTTGGTGTAGGATACTGAGTGGGCATTAAACATTAGGTTATTTCCATGCTACAAAAGACATTTTGTTCTGTTTCAAAGATTTGATTCAGATTTTGAAGCTTTAGGATGCCAATAGATGAGATCTTTGATTTTAGCAGATAAAAGCACATTTGTGACAGTGCAGTAACACAGCTGCTGTTTGTCACAGATCCACTCGCACTACGAGGGCAAGAAAACGTCCCCTCACAGGAGGAATCTCGCTATCACTGGTGGTGTGGCTCTGTCAATCTTCACGGCTCCAGTCATCGCTGCTGTCAGCGTGGGTGAGTATTCCTGAAATCATTTACATTCAGAGCCGATCCTCCCTATACGCAGAATACGCCCGCTGCGTAGGGCCCCCGAAACACCATGGGGCCCCCTTGTTCTCAAAAATGTTTTAATTTTAGTTTCGTTTTTAATTTTGGCCAGCGGTTCTGAAAACATGAATGATTGTTTCTTTTAATGTGGTGTGCTGTCACGCTCTCTACATGCAAATCAGCCAAATCATGTAACGTGAATGTTGTCCAGTCTCTTGCTCTTACTGCTCTTAAAAAAAAAAAAAAAAAGAGAGCTTGTACGAGCCACGGAAGAGATACTGTTTCTCGAGCGCTTTCCGTGAGCGCGATTCGAGCCGGAGTGAAACACGGACAAATGCGTCTCATCCATTCTCAACACCCCCCCCCCTTTTTGCTTTTATGCAAAGCGATTTACAAATGAAGAATGCTGCAAAGCAATTCGTCCTTGCATGAAAAAAAAAACATGTAAAACCAGTGATTTCAACAGTAATCCACACAATTGGGAATTTTGCAAAAGATTTACGCACATAGATTTTGCAAAAAGTTCAAGTTGGTCATGCAGATTCGCTGCACTGAGAAATCCAGTTGGTTTGAAAGTGACTTCTGTGCCAGCTGGACTTCTATGTATCGCTACACTAAAAACAATAGACAATGGACCTTTTTGTTTGCAAAATTTAGCTTGTTTTACTACAATGGAATGTATATATAAAATAGTTATAGATCACTTGAAGACATTTTTGCTTCAGATTTGTGACTTTATTTTATTCTTAATCATGTTGTTTTAGACTTTCTCTCTTCTGTTTAACACAAAAGGTGAATTTTTAGGGAATATTCTAGCCATGTTCGTGAATCAGACTGATACATTTCATTCAAGATCAGCCCATTGTCTCAGTGATTCAGTCACAGCAAATCAGTGAAGTCAGTTTCTGTCTATCAAACAAAATTATCATATGGCTTCGAAATGTAGAAAATGGATGCTGTACAGACTACTTATATGATTTTAACACTCTTGGTGTTTTTGCATCCTTTGTGAAGCTTAAGCTACAGTTCCTGTTCATTATAATAGACTCTACAGACAATTGCTTCTGCATTTATTTAGCCTCAGTGGTGACCGCAACTTTCGGTGCAGTACTATGTATGGAAATACTAATAGTGAGAAAAAGAAGCACAAAATTCAATCTTGAGGAAGTGTCACAGCAATATTGATATGATCCACCTATACACTACAAATATTTATCTCATTAATGGAACTCATTACTATAAAGTTATGTTTTAATATACACAAATGTTGTTAAACACTGCTGGTCACACATTTGGAGTAATTAAGATTTTTGTAATGTTTTTGAAAGAAATCTCTTGCTCACCAAGGCTGCATTTATTTAGTCAAAAATACAGTAAAATTGTAATATTGTGAAAAATCATTATAATTTATATAATTTATAACTGTTTTACACACACACATATATATATATATATATATATATATATATATATATATATATATATATATATGTGTATATATATTATATATCATATGAGGATTTATTAAAATTATTTATTTATTTTTTACATGTAGTATATTCCTGTGATGGCAAAGCTGAATTTTCAGCATCATTACTCCAGTTTTCAGTGTCACATGATCCGTCAGAAATCAATATGCTGACTTGCTGCTCAATTATTATCAATCATTAATAGTGATCAAACATTAATGATTCACATTATAAGTGTTGAAAAAAATGGAAGAAAATGCAAAAGTACAGTATTTATTTGGAATAGAAATCTTTCTTATTTCAAATTTTGTTATAGTGTATCACGGTTTCCAAAAAAATATTAAGAAGTGCAACTGTTACCAACATTGATAATAATAAATGTTTCTTGAGAGTCCAATTAAGCATATTATCTATCCTTTCAACCAGAGATTGACTATAGCTCCATATCTCTTCCCTACAGGCATTGGGGTCCCCATCATGTTGGCGTATGTGTATGGTGTTGTGCCTATCTCTCTGTGCCGCGGCGGGGGCTGCGGGGTGAGTCGGGGGAAAGGACGAGGTGTTAGGATAGACTTTGTTGATGATGACGGGCCTATTACAGGTAAAAAAAGATGATTGATCAAGTTTATCTTCAGAAAAAAAAAAACTTAGCAGTGCTGATTATTGTATTGAACCATCACTCTGACACTTGCTCTCTGTAGTTGCTGATGCATGGCGAGCGCTGAAGTCTCCCAGCTTGGGTGAGAGCAGTTTGGAGGGAGGAGCCAGTGGCCTCAGCACCACCTCTCCCAGCGAGGGTCTGTCCGTCGCCCCAGGGGGTCTGGGAGACATGCCCCACTTCAACACACTCGCAGGAGGAGCGCTTGGTGCAAGGACAGGAAAATACAGCAGGTATGAGGGCATGTGGGATATCAGCAGAAGGGCATACAGGGTTATTCTCTATACTGTATGGTAAATATACAAGAGCTACACTGTAAATATGGGCAATGTTCTTGTTTTCATGTAAACATGTTTATGTTTTAGGCTGGAGGTGCAGGCAACAGAGCTGGGAAAGGAAGGTGCTGGAAGGGAGACGGGCAGCTTGGGAGCGGCCAGTGACTGTGCCAGCACTAGGGGCATGGCAGGATCAATCACTTCCTCTTACACCATACCTGACAGGTGTGTGAATCACTTACAATAAAAGCAACTGATTAACGAATAAATGCACAATACCGTTCAAAAGGAATCAGTAAGATTGTATAATGTTTTTGAAAA